>OZ057417.1:14712161-15312161 GCA_964056705.1 Troilus luridus
CCTTTTGTTGTACTGCTGTTCGGAAGTGCTTCTGGTAGAACCATAAAGCAGCACTTTTAGTGCTGTGTGTGCTTTGTGCTTCGTGCTTCCACTTCGAAGGGGAGTTGGTTACTCAGTGTTCCCTTGGGACTAGGCATCTCTCGAAAGAGGCAGGCCCTATCAAAACAGATATCCAGTCAGAGGGCAGATTTTATCGCCTTGGCTTTAATACCTTAAGCTTATTTTCGAATACCCTGCAGGGATGTTCGCAATAAGCTCCTTTCGGAGTCTGTTATAAGCGGAATCGAAACATGATAGTTTTTATTTATAAGCGGCTATTGATTAAATAAAAATCCGATCGAAAAACTAGAATTCTGTTCACCAACCTTATTAGATAACTTGTAAGCCACTATGAAATATTCATTGAACGATGTATAGTAGATATCAAACATTATAAAAATAAATATTTTCGAATTTTTTTCGACAACGCAAATATTGATAAAAATATTGAACTTGAAATAACACTTGGTTTTTTATTAGTAATATTTCTCATAAAAAATATAAGCATATTAACTACTCACTATTCCCCTGTACAGTGGTTCTACAATTAAATAATTAAAAAATTGATCATTTAAAACACAATTTAAATGGAAACTTTTAGGGCAAACGAAACTTTCAACTGGATTTTGATTTATTAGGATATAATAAGTATGAATTGGATAACTATTAATCGATCGTTTAGTAAAATATAATTATTCTTATATCAATAGATTTCTAACCTTTAACTAAAATTGTTCAAATCATTCATAGTATTTATATATATTTTTTTTAATTTGATTATGGTATAATTAAATAAAAAAATGTTAGTATTAAAATATAAATCAAATATAGTAAAAAAGAGACCAAAGTTTAAACTATTAAACAAAAGGACCATGGAGGATATTGACCTCCAAGTAAAACTTTTAAAAAATTACAATAAATAACAAAAAGGTATCTATACTTACTTCTATTTGTGGACAGTTTTTATAAATTTGTATTTGTTATATTGTTGTTGTGTTTGATAATTTACAGATATTTGTGACTTGTAACTCTTTTCAAGTTGATGATAAAGAGGAAATGATGCAGAAAGTTGTTTGGTTGACTGAAAATGAAATTGTCGAAACGTTTTATATAATAAAATTATATATCATAAATGACTGGAGATAGGTTTTTATTGTGAGAAGGAATTATTAGTATTTATATTGTATGATGATGATATATGTGTATGATTTATCATGCACAGGCCGCTAGGCGTCACCAGCATCAAGCATGTTGCTGACCCAAACTTACAGTTTACCCTCTACCAAGTACCAAGTGTCATGGCCGCAACTAATGTTCACTCGTTAAATCGCTCTGTGCTTGTTACATTATTACAACAATAGTTCTCAAAATAATATCTCCAAACTGTGTCAGAAGAATCCATAAGTACTTTAAGACATTTATTCAAGATCAGTGAGGTGAGTGACTGTATTAAACAATAAAATTCAGCAAATAAATTGGTGACTGGCTGCTGAAGCTAGCAACGTGGCCAATAATCCCTACAGGTGACTTACAATATTTACCTTCTCTAGTTCACGGTCAAGGCTTGGCAACCAGCCTCTCGATCGAATCCCGCATTCATCAACTTTTTTTTTTTTTTTTAAACATATGTATATATATTTTTTATTATTATTATTTAAATATGAAAAGTTTTTTTAAAATTTATTTCTTTATTTTTTAGTGACTGTTAGATTTAATAATTTATTTCAAATTATTTTAATCGTATAATTATCCAATGTTTAACATGCAAATAGACAATTCGGGTAGTGAAGGTTCGGAGGCAGAGACTCCATTTTCGGAAATAAGTGAGACCGATTCGCAATACTTAAAACGAAGGACACTCCAAAAACGTCAGAGAAAGGCAACCCCTGGCTCAGCGGGCAACTCACCCAACACGAAAAAAAATAAATCGGCTGTGACAAAAAAGCCAGTGACAAAAAACAACAAAACACCGGAGCCTCCCATAACCCGCAGCAAAACTACTGCAGTCAATTCTAGCAAATCTCCAATCGCCTCAACTAGCAGCAACCCTGGACCTACAGAAAGCGATCGTGACGAGAACCAGCAACACCAAGGGTTCATTGACCCTAACCCTCCTCCTATTTTTGTCACAAATATTACAAATTTTTATAACTTCGCTCAAGAAATATCTGAGCTTATAGGACAAACTAATTTTAAATGTTTTTCTAGAGTAAAAGACATTAAAATAAATACATCCAATAAAGATACATACAAAAAATTAATTGATCATCTTACAGTGAAGAACTATGATTTTCACTGTTACCAACTAAAACAGGATAAATCGTACAGAGTGGTTTTAAGAGGACTACACTCTTCAACGCCCACAACAGCAATCAAAAGTGACCTCGAAGAAATAGGTCACAAAGTAAGAAATATTTCGCCAGTGTTTCATCCCACCGAAAAGTACCCCCTTCCATTATTTTTTGTCGAACTTGAACCAGCTCCTAATAACCCAGAGATATTTCAAGTTTTAAGACTGGTATATTCAATAGTAAAATTTGAAGAACCTAGGCGTAAAAATACCATAGTCCAGTGTACTAACTGTCAAGCCTTAGGTCATACCAAGACGTATTGCCATCACCAAGCTATGTGCGTCAAATGCGCTGGACAACACTCATCTCACACTTGTCAGAAATCGAGAAACGAGCCTGCAAAATGTGCTCTTTGTGGTGAGGGTCACCCAGCGAACTACAGAGGCTGTTCAGTCCATAAGAACTTTCAACATCTTAGAACCAGAAACCATCAAATAAAAAGTCAAGAGAAAAGCACAATGCTGGCTCCTGAAGTTGACAATACTGCCACCTTTCCTGAATTGCCTAGACCAACCGTAGTACTACCGTATACCACCGTAAACCCTACAGATAGACTTCCGGACAACAAAACCTTGGGAACCTCAAGCATTCAGCAGCAGCCTCGAGCTCAGACGCCTCATACCTCCCAAATCAAATCTCAGCATTCCTTTACCAAATCCCAGACCTCCCAACCCAAGCCTCGGGAACCCATATCCAAGCCCAAGGCAGCCAATCCCAATCCTCAACCTCCACGTCAACAAATTCCTCCCTACCATACACCCTTACGGGTCAAATTACCACCTCAACAACCTTCCAATCACAACAATCAAACAAAAGCTGTAGTTCATCAAACATCGAATGAAAACTCAGCACCTCGGGTACAACCCCCAGCCAACCATCCATTACCCGTTAATTATCCCTATCAAACTCAAGTCTCATATCCATTCCAAATCCAAAACCCAATCGACTTAAACACTATCCTGTCATCTTTCCTGAAAGACCTTCAAGAAACAATCAAGCCTCTCATCAACCTACTCACGAGAATCCTTACCGAAGTTCCATTTAATTACCCACGATGAGCATGAAGCCCCTGGCTATCGTTCTGTGGAATGCTAATGGACTGCATACTCACCGTGACGAACTTGACTTATTTCTACACGACAACCAAATAGACATTGCTTTACTTACTGAAACACACTTCACTCACCGCACGCATTTCTACATACGAGACTATATCACTTACAGATCAGATCATCCTGACGATACAGCACATGCCGGTTCTTGTATCCTTATCCATAAATCTATACCACATTCTCTTATTCCTTCTACTCCAACTGACGCCATTCAATCAACATCAGTAACCATTTCAACTAGTCCTTTCCATATAACATTCTCAGCTGTATACTGTCCTCCTGGTATCCCCCTTTCTTATAACATCCTCGAATCCTTATTCCAATCCTTCGGACCGCGGTTTATTGCCGGAGGAGATTACAACGCCAAACATCAACGATGGGGTTGTCGAACATCCAATTCCCGTGGTAGCATCTTATCCCAAATTTCAACCTCTAATAGTTTCTCTATCCTCGCACCCATAAACCCTACTTATTGGCCTACATCCCTCAAAAAACGTCCAGATATTCTAGATATATTTGTTTCCTCACAGATTTCCTGCAATCAAACTGCTATAAAATCCCTGGATGACCTTTCCTCTGATCACAGTCCAGTTCTGCTTCAAGTGCATTCGATTCCCATTCCTAAGCCCTCTCTTCCCCGACTGATTACAGGACGTGTAGACTGGGATAAATTCCGATCAAATCTAGAAAATAATTTAGACCTCAAAATTCCGCTTAAAACAAAAGGAGACATTAATTCTGCAATAGACAAACTAACAGAAGCAATACAAGTCAATATAAAATATAACACTTTACCAAGTAAAAATCATTATCAACAGAATAACTGCCCACTTCATATTCGCGAGTTATTAAAAGAAAAACGACGGGCAAGAGCAAAGTGGCACCGCACGAGATATCCATCGGACAAGAGCCATTATACCAAACTGACCAACAAATTAAAATCAGAGATCAGAACATTCAAAATTCAAAATTTGTATTACCGTACAGAAAATCTCAGTACTACTGACAAATCCTTATGGAATACCACTAGAAAACTCCTAAACTATAAAAAATTCAACCATCCACTTTTAACCGAATCCCAAACCTGGTCAAGATCTGATGAAGAAAAATCACAAATTTTCGGCCAGCACCTATTCAAAACATTTAACCCTCATCCAGATATCCTTAATCAAACCCACTCTGAATGCATTGGAGCAGAATTAAGTATTCCTCTTCAGTTGTCCCCTCCTCCTAAAGCATTCCATCCTTCCGAAATATCAAACATTATTCATAGATTACCCGCCAACAAAGCCCCTGGACACGACCTAATCACATCCCAGATTCTAAAACGCCTTCCTCGGAAAGCGATCCTACTCCTTACATATATATACAATGCCGTACTCCACACCACATATTTTCCTGATTCCTGGAAATTATCCATAATTAAGATGATTCCAAAACCTAAAAAACCACCAGAACTCCCATCCTCTTATCGTCCTATATCTCTCTTGCCCATAATGGGGAAAATACTTGAAAAACTCATTCTGAAACGTCTTCATCCTATCATAGAATCCAATCAAATAATCCCAGATCACCAATTTGGTTTCCGAACATCACACTCCACCATCCAGCAATGCCATCGTGTGGTGGACGTTGTCTCATCTGCATTAGAGCGCGGAATGTACTGCACGGGAGCTTTTCTCGATGTAGAGCAGGCTTTTGATCGAGTCTGGTATCCAGGACTGCTGTACAAACTCCGTAAATTCTTACCTTCAACTTACTTCCTTATTATCAGTTCCTACCTCAGTAATAGAACCTTTAAAGTAAACCATAATTGTTCCTACTCTTCCCTCTTCACCCAGTCTGCCGGTGTTCCTCAAGGTAGTATCCTGGGGCCCATCCTATACACGATATATACAGCTGACATCCCAACCCATCCAAGCACTGTCCTCACTACTTACGCTGATGACACATGTGTGTTATCAGTTAATAAGGATCCATTTGTTGCATCCCAATCTCTTCAATCCCATATCTCACACCTACAAGAATGGTGTCAAAATTGGAGGATTAAAATAAATCCTAACAAATCCCATCAAATTACCTTCACCCTTCGTCGTAAACCTACGAATTCCTGTCCTACTGTATCGTTTAATAATACACCACTGAACCCGGTCGAACAGATACGTTACCTAGGACTCCATCTGGATAAACGTCTCACTTGGAATCCTCATACAAGACTGAAAAGACAAGAAACTGCTCGACGTTTTCGCCAACTTCAACACTTACTGGACAAACGCTCTAAGCTACCAATTAATTACAAAAGACTTATTTACATGACAGTCATCAGACCTATTTGGGCATACGGAGTTGAGCTTTGGGGCTCTACTAAACCATCCAATTCATCTCGTATCCAATCCTTGCAATCCAAAATCCTTCGTAAAATCCTCAATGCTCCTTATTATGTCACAAACAAACTCATCCATCATGATCTTAATATCCCATATGTTACTGATTTGGCCCAAACTAGATACCTATCCTTCCATAACAAGCTCCATACGCACTTGAATCCGCTAGTCTCTCAGCTTGCTTCCCATACTATTCCTGATAACCCTCCGAGGCGCCTGAAAAGAAGATGGCCTCGAGATCATCTACTATAGAACTTTATTGGAGTGCTATCGATGGGTAGTTTCTCCACAACTGTTTTCATGTCATATTATACATTTTTGCACATTTACTTGATATAATACCATTATAGTTGTAAATATCATTGAATTAAATAATAAAAAAAAAAAAAAAAACCCTCTACCAAAAGTTGTCAAACACAGCTAAAGACGTTTTCATTTAATATATATATATATATATATAGAATAGAATAGAATAGAAAACAAACTATTACATTACATATTCTAATAATAGTCGTGATCTGGAATCCACTATCCGAACAGTGGCTACCGTCAATTGTGTGGTAAAAATCTGTCGTTTGAACGTACCTGTAAATATTGCGGTCCCTATTCATATACACGCACGATCACAACAAGGAGAAACTGTTGGAAAAAAAGGAACAAAGGAAGAGTAGCAGATAAAAAAATAGATTATACAGAAGTTAAAGATACACTTCATTTATTGTATCCGGATGAATAGTAAAAATACTTCAAAGCAATCAGTTTAAGTAGAAAACGACATTGTTTGTACAAAGCATAATACTGGATAAGCCACGCATAATCCAAGATAAAAAAAAATTTCCAAGAAAGATGTCTGATAATCGGTGAACATTGCAAAGTGTTTTCGGTTTAAAATTCGGTTGTATTCTATGGATTAAATTTAACGAGTATGTTAAATTTATTCGAACAGTTGTGCGTTGTTTTATTGGTCTCTAAAAGTCTGGATATGGAAATATTTCGACCGTGGGAGGACAAAGTGATTGTGAATAGTAGCGATCGATTTAGCGCCCAGAAATACATGGGGAATTATACACCCATGGGTCAGCCAAACTATTTTAGTACAGAGATGTAAAACAAATATCGGCACATACAGTAATGCCTACGCACATATGTACATACTACATTTTAAATCAAAAAGTATCAACTATAAATAATAGAAGACAACGGATATTTAAAAATAAAAAAAATATGTTAAATATTAAATTTTAAAGTAGTTCAAATCGAAGAAGTCATTAATAAGTTAATAGAAGAAATAGGTTATTTTCAATTCGGAAACATGCCATGAAAGGAGGGGGAATTAGTTTCAGTCCAAATTGATGTCATTATTAAGAAATTTGGTATCTGTTCCGCAGGTGGTCGCTTCGAGTGGAGTTACCACAAGTTTTAACTGTTCATAGTTTCATTTTTAATATTTTTCAAAAATGCAAGTTATTGCGAGCTTTAGTATGGAATATGGAATGTAATTATGGGTAATGAGTAGATTTCGGTAATCAGTTCATCAAAATATAAAAGTTTTAACCAACATTTCGAAGTATAGATGATATTTGTTTGTTGAAACGTTCATTTTTAGATGAAATGATTACCGAAGTTTACACATTTCTCATAATTGCATTCTATTTTCCATACTAAAGAAGTTAATATAACTTATCTTTTTGGAAAATATTAAGAGGCAAAGGAAAGAAAAGTTAAAGCTTGATGTGACTCAATTTGAAAAGACAACCTGCGCAATAATTAGCCGAATTTCAATATGTCTTCTTCTATCACTATGTTCTTTTAAGAAACATTTCAGATAAAATAAAGATGAATCACGAGGCTAAAATTTAATATAAATAATTAAATTAATATTTATTTTCTTCCAGCCCCCTCATTTTTTAAATTATTTTAGTCGACTTTGAAGATACAACCATAGTGACTGTGTTCCTGCTCAGATTTTTTTTTATTATAATATTGATTTTTGGGAACGGAGTACCTCAGTGTGTAGAGTGCTGTGGTGCAGTGCCGAAGGTCCCGGGTTTAAATCCGACTGTCGCAGATGAATTATTTAATCTTTTAAAATTATTCAATCTGTTAACATACACAGGTGGGTCCTGTGAGATCAAGAGACCCTCCTCAGTCTCACCCATCCTCTGGACATCCGTTATCTTGAATCATTAGATTCTAACATGTACTGAACCTTTCATTATTGTGGTATATGAAAAAGATGCAAAAACCAAGTTTTGTAATCAATAAAAACTATAATCACCCCGGAGTTCACAGCCTACAGTAGTATATAACGTCAAAATTCGTTGCCGAAATAGGTATTTCATTATAGGTATAAAGAAGGTACTCTTAATTGGGGAGAACACATTGCGGTTGAGCGTGATCTTGGACAAATCATCTCCCTGCACAACCGTTATATTAGAAAAAGTATAGACTTGACCATGTACTGAACCCGAGAGCCTTCATGAGTTGTAGCGGTGCAGGTTTTTATATATAGTCCATCACATCGTCTAGTTAGTTCCATTACATCGTGCTATGTCACTAATGGAATAGACTATTCACAAACGAATAAACGAACCACGCTGATCATAAATATTTAATGCGGAATAATTAAACGTGCCTGCCAGAAAGGCAATGAGCGTTAGCAATAATTTTTGAACCGCATAATTAGAACAAACATTGCCAACTGCTTGGTTCAGTTCCACAAGTCATTATAATTCAAGCAGCAAGCAGAGCATATGCTTGGGATAACATTGCTCGGCTACTTTGGTCTACATTATTAAGACAACCCATTAGAGCTTATACAAAATTTATTAGGGTTGTTGGAGGGGTTGCGACCCCAGCTCGACCCGACTCTCCCTTACCCACCTTTTCAATACGGCTTACTTTTTTGTCTGGTTGTTTATTTGTTTTTAATACTTAACGAATGTTGATAAAACATTTGCTTTACCATAAACAATTCCGCTAGGTAAATATTGTAAATAAAAAACGAACCTGCAAGTAAACAGCCAATGACGTGTCTTCGGTTCAGTATGTGGTAGGGACTGTACTGTATTAATCTCCACCGCCTGATTTCCCCCTTTAATTTATAGAGGCTGGGTGAGCCTCAAGAGGGCCCTAGATTCAATAGGAATCATCTGCGGCCGCTAACAGATTAAATAAAAGTGTGCCATTGTGCGGGATTTGAGGCCATGATCTTCCCCACAGCAATTCAGAGCTCTACCGTTCAGCCATTCCGCTCCATAAATGAAGAGCAAAAGCTAGTAACTTCAATTATAAAGGCTTAAATTTTTTAACTGAGAGGGAATAGATTTTTTTAAATAATCGTTTTAAGACATTTATTATTTTTTACAAAAAGCACACATATCATGTGTAAAAAGAATCGATGGACATAAAAAAGCTGTACCATTACAACCCGTGAACGGGTCTCGGGTTCAGTACATGGTAGAGACTGTACTGTTTCATGGAAATCGTTTCTACAAGGAGGTGTTGTCCTATGCCACGCTCACTATGTTTATAATATTTTATTGAGGCTGGGTGATCCAATATGATCCATCTCCGGCCGCAAACAGACTAAATAAAAGTCTTGCCCGCAGCGGGATTTGAACCAGGATTTCCTTCATGTCAACTCAGTTCTCTACCACTGAGCCACTCCGCTCCCTAAAATATTATAATCAATGAACATACGTAATTAAAAATAAGTGTCTAACATATAGTGAAGAAAATTGTTTAACAGAATAGGCTTAGAGGTGATTTATGTTACCTAGTTTACACTCATCCCCCCTTATTAAGGGTATCCTCTTTATAGTAAGTACCAGGGACCTTCGGCACCAACTCAGCGCTCTACCAATCAGCCATAGTGCTCTCATAATGTATGTAAATCAACACGCCTATTATATTCTTCGGTGATGAAAACATTAATAGATATTCTTACATCTATTTATGCTAATAACTATTACTATATACTTAAAAACCCATTTATGAATAAGCAGGAAAACGAAGATATCGTCCACGAACTGAAAAAAATTAATTAAGGATTGCTCCTTGATTAAATAAATTAATTTATGAAATGGAGGAAAGGAAAAAAGTAATTGAAAATTTCATAGAATTTCTTCTTCCTCCTTGCACCTTTCAGCGTCTAGGTATGTCATAGAATTTCAAGGTACTTTATTTACTTCAACTTATGGAAAAGAGCAGCTTCTAAGTAATGAAAATTCACTTAGAAATAGATTCAAACATAAAATATAGCAAAAGAAAAAAACATATTCTGTACTATTGTATGGTACATTATAAAAGCACCAAAAACAACTTCCAGAATTTCCAATAATAAAGACATATAGCAAGATAAAACAATAAATAAAAAATTCATATACTAAAAGCTACATTTTTACTTTGAGTAAAATAAAAAAGAAACAGAATAAATATTTAATAACAGTTTCATAACGTATATAAAAGCTCCGTTAGTTCCCTTAAAAATAAATTATTTACATCGGAACAAAGATAAAAGGACAGAATAATAAAATTTAAATTTCTTTTATGTGTAGAGTAGATACAACTTTATTTTGACTTAAACTAAACGCATTTTCTAACTATAGTTTAATAACAATTTTCATAACCTAAGATAAAAATACCTGATTAAGCTTCCAAGCGTACCCACAGTTCACTTCCTAATAAATTATTTTCATTCGAGCATAAAATGAAGGAAAGAAAAAACTTACAAATATACTTCTAAGATGATTTCCTGCTTTAACATAAATACATGACAAACAAAGCTGCTAACAATAACATTCAACGATTTCGACATTAGACGTATATAAAAACAGCTATGGCTCTCTTCCATAAGCACCTTTAGTTCATAAAAAAAAACGAAACGCAACAAGCGTTCGAAAAAGCGAAAAAAAAACATCTAAAAATCTGTTTCCCTATTTTAATAAAAAATCCAAGCTAAGTCCCCAAAAACAAACTAATCCTTTACAAAACACTAATCCGCTCTTTGATAACCTATGCCTCACCTGTCTGGAGTTCAACCTGCGCCACAAATTACAGAAAGATTGAAAAGGTACAAAACCTATGCATGAGGATTATCAATAATTATCCCCGCTACACGAAAATATCGACTATGCTTAGAGATCTTGAGCTTCCCACTATAAAAGAATATGTTTCAGCCCAAACAAAAGCATACTTCGAAAAAACTCCAGCTTCCGAAAACACATTAATCCGAGAAATCGGTAACTATGATAAACATTCGCTACGACGCTACACGCACAAAATAACAAAATATATACTTCTTTCTTAATAAATCACTATTTACAGGTATTGTAATCAAGTTATCTGTATTTATTTTATAGTTATTTTTAATTCTTTCGTTATTTTCTTTTTCATTATTATTATTTTATTTATTTACTTTTTTATTGTTGCTTTTAATTTTTCATTTATTATTACTATTATTATTATTTATTTATTTTTATTTTTATTTTTTTTAAGCGGTTTTTTTCTAAATTTTTCCTCAGATAAAAATTATATTGTTGAGCGTGGTAACTCAATAAGTAGAGCGCTGTGTCGCTGTGACGAAGGTCCGCGTTATATCCGGCTGTGGTAGACAAATTATTCAATCTGTTGACATCCACGGAAGGATCTGAAGGACCTGGGGCTTACCAATCTGCTATAAAGTGGGCACCTATACTTGGGGAAAAACCTGGCAGAGAAGCGTGATCTCGAAAAAATCACCTCTCTGCACAACAGTTGTCTTTCCTTGAAACAGTACAGTTTCTAACGTGTACTGAATTGTTGTGGTAAGTTTATTGTTTATTTTTCCTTTCAACAATCATGATTGGTTGTGATACATAGTCTAGGATCCATGGTCCATTTTTACACTTGACTAGTATCAAGCTGAATCTTCGTGAATAGCTTCATTTCGATGCGACGCCCAACAATTTCCTGTGCGAAAATTCTCGATTGTGGAAGCTAACAGGTAGCAAGGATAGAATATGTCGATTTGATGATTCTCAAAAATTATTTAATTTTTCGTTAAATCTCAAGATAATTATCTAAATTATTTGAAAAAATGTTTGTCCTACAAAATGTATGGTTTTGATCAAAGAGTCCCCTCCTTCCAATATGTATCCATAACGAAGTCAAAAAAGAAGAAGTAAAAACAAATCAGGTGGTTAGCCATCATTTTTTATGACCTTGTTATCGATACATGTTGTAGGACAAATATTTTTTCAAATAATTTAGATAATTATCTTGAGATTTAACAACAAAAAAACCAGTAAGTAATAAATTTTTGAGAATCATCAAATCGACATATTTTATCCTTGCTACCTCTGTTAGCTACCACAATCGAGAATTTTCGCACAGGAAATTGTTGGGCGTCTTTTCGAAACGAAGCTATTCACGAAGATTCAGCTTGATACTAATCAAGAACAAAAATGGACCATGGATCCTGGACTAACAGGTTTAAATAGAAATGAAATTCATATTTCATTTTTAGAGATATCCGATTGGTTTTTAATTATTATATTATTTATTTTTATGGTGGTTTTACTCATTTCTACTAATGGTAATAACGTTAGTAAAGTCAACTATTGTTCCCTAACAATAGCACTTCCATTCCCTTCTACAATAACACCTATAGAATAGCTCCTATTGCTCCACCAGAATCCCCCTCCGTTTCCAAACTTATAAGAAATCCAAATAAAATGCGTAAAAGGGCGGGAGTGAAGAGGGAAAGGTATTGGAAATAAACAGTTTACAGTAGCGAGGATTGGAGACGACGGGAGTGATGGGGACGGCTCCTGATCGATGGGACGGCGTGCCCTCCTGTCCCACGGGACCTAGCCCTTTAAATAATTCATGAACCGCCGGTGGCCGATTAGCTTCGTTAGTCAGCTCCTAATCAGATCCGTTGTGCAGCTCCTCTCCCTCCCGCTCCTGCTATTTGGACAACAATGTGGCCACCTCTTCCATCCTCCACTTCCTTAGGGCGCGCTCTCTTCCCCACAATGGCCCCTGTAATCACCGCGTTTCCTATTGCCTCGTATTTCGCCACGAGGAAGCGATTAATTATAATTATGAAAGTTCCGGAATGGATAGCTCTGAAAAGGAGTGCTACTATTCATCGTCGCTCCCTTTCCCCATTATGAAACTAATAATCCCGAAGTCTGCTAGCACATTGTAGACATACCCATACTTAAAAGTTCAACGAAAGAAATATACTCTTGTAACTAGTGCTTTACAATAAAGTGAGGTTCACCAGTGTGTAAATAGATAGTATATCAGCCTACTAAACACAAGATTGCGGGTTCGCAGCCCGGCAGGTGGCCCTAGGATTTTGTAAACCGAGTAAGGAAACAATCCTTATTATATAATTTGTGCCGTTCTTCCAAAGGGACGTAAAACTGGGGGTCCGGAGCCTATGCGAAGTCAGATACTCGTTTAAGATACCTGTCATATATATTAACTATAGACGCCCAATGTATCATCGCCCAAGTAGCCATAGCAACATAACGTGACGTTTAATGAATAAACAGCAAGCAATGGCATACGTTGACTTCATCTCGAGTTCAATAGCATTTCACTGAACTCATTAAACAATGGGATTGTAAAAATCATAAACTTCTTCTATGTGATTTAACATAATGGAAGGAGTACATTTCCAGATCTAAATTTTATCGAACGAAAAAGAGAATTTAATGTTGCACCATATTTGAAATTCACCAAAAATTTACTGCTCATAGTTATGTGAACAATAAGATCACACACTAATCTGGACATAAAATTAATACCTATTTATGTAAAAAATGTTAACAAAGAGATAAATTATCATGCATAAATTATATACAAATATTGGCTGATACATAACTTCCCAATTGATAAGTGTATAATGGAATGTCTAGATGGCTTGATTTTTATCTATGGTCAGGCGCAGAGGTATACTCGGTTCGCATAACCCCCGTGTCAGGCAGGTGGTTTACCCCGTCATCCAAAAAAAATATTAAACTTAAATTTAAAATTAAAATTATCCAGTTTATAAAAATATATCAGGAAAAAGTCTATCTAGTCAGTATTTATCTATCATAAATAAATGAAAACCATCCCTAATTTCAATAGTAAATAAATAAAAACTATATTTTGGCGACGTTTCAAGGTTTTATTGTTCTAGTATATTGTAGTCCACGATCAGTTAAATTATAAACATTTAATACAAAAAGCCTATCACAAAGCCACTTTCTTTAGGCTGTTACACAAATTACACCACTGTTTTAAAATTTAAATCGAAAATAAGTAACAGTCATATTAAAGACGAAATAAGTGGGTACTTATTTTATTTTGTGCCGACGTTTCGGCCCACTTTGTGGGTCATCTTCAGGGCTAATGGAAGATGAGGCTAGACTAGCAAACTACCTCCTTCCATATTCAGATCTTCCAGTCAACTATCTCCTCGCATACGAAAATAAGTAACGTACATCTTATTTCAATTCTTCGATATTAGGAAAATTATTTCAATACAGAGAAGGCCGTAAAATAAGATTAAGATATGTTTCTTATAAATCTTTACAACAAACCTAAAATAGAAAATAATTCATTATTTTATTAACGCAAAATACTCGTTGCATGAAAATAATACTCAGTGGGTAGTAATATTTTAATAGGCTTAATATGCGGTTATATAAAAAGTACTGAACTGAACATCAATTTATAGATTAATATCTGTCACGTCTACAAGTTGTATGATACGTAAAATGGGGATTGGTGCGCCGTTAGGCCATTAAAATGATTATTCGACTGAAGTTGGATGATTTATTTTTAATAACAACTTCTAATTTGGATTATTCATGAATTTCCCAAAAGTTTCATAATGCTCTGCTAGTCACATGTTAACTTTTAAACGAACTAAAAAGAAAAAAAAAACGATGAATCAACGATAGACAGGAGAGGGAGTGAGAGAGAGAGAGAGGGGGGGGTTGAGGGGAAGGGTGTCGGAAAGGGCCACCGATGGTACGATAAGCCATTGTAAGAGAGGAAATACCTTGTTAGAACGTTCCAGGAAGGAAGTGATAAGGCAGGCTTACCGTCTTCCGACATATCGCTCCCGTCGGATTTACCTCTGTACCATTCTTCTTCCTTCGGGAGGGGTCCTCGCCAGATCTGGAGGCAGGATATAGCTGAAGAGCGATGTAGATATGCTTTTCGTTCTATTTCATCCGCATTATGTCCAATCAACCTGCCTGATTTTTTTTTTCTAAACAAATCTTAAAAGCAGGAGTGGATCCTATCCCATCTACTTTTCAATATTTATTCGCAACAAGTCTTTAGGCGAGACTAGAGGAAGCATCAAGATGGAATGGGGAGCTAATAAACAATATAAGATAAAACAATGGAACTCTCATCCGAACAACATCAATAGTACATACGGACTATAAAACCTCATGGAGAGTATTCAAAGAGCTAGTGAGGAAAGTGGACTTATATGAACTAGTTTAAAAAAAAGCTACCATTATAACCCTGAAGTGGTTCAGTACATGATAGAGAATATCTTGCTTCTTGGACTATGGTTGTTCAGGGAGATGATTTGTTCCAGATAACGCACAACCACCAGATTGCCCCCCTTATTTATGATACTCAGTTTAAAGAGGCTGGGTCCATCTCCGGCCGCTAACAGATGAAATGAAAGTCATCAAGCGAGCGGGATTTGAACCCAGGACCTTCGGCACGCCAAATAAGTGCAGAGTGAGCCTCTCCGCTCCGTAGGAACAAGTTTTAACGGAACAGAAAATCCAGCAACCTGCCCGACAGTTGATAATAAATAATCATTTAATTCATAAACGTAGACTCATATGCGTACTCTGGGGCAGCTTCTTAACGTCCACTAAAGACCAGACTGGCCGAATACTACATATTTCCGGTTTTTCTGTCCCAATCAAGTTACCTTTATATCCATCTTAAACTAATGACTTCCCCCTGTATCGTTTAATAACATCCCACTGATTCCTGTAGAACATGTCCGGTACTTAGGACCTTGACAAACGCTAATCTTGGAATCCTTATACTAGGCTGAAATGACAACAAACAGGTCGCCGTTTTAGGCTACTTCAGTGTTCAAAACTAGACAAATGCTCTAAGTTCCCAGTTAATTACAAAAGACTCATAAACACGACTATTATAAGACCCATCTGGACTTACGGAGTAGAGCTTTGGGGCTCCACTAAGCCATCGAATTCCTCTCGTATTCAATCTTTACAATCTAAAATCCTTCGTGAAATCCTCAATGCTCCTTACTTTGTTACGAACAAAGTAATCCATAATGACCTTAATGTCCCATCAGTTGCTGATTTGGCCCGAATCCGCTATGAATCTTTTCATGACAACCCACTCAAACCCACTAGTAACAAAACTAGCCACCTCTTCAATTCCTGATAACCCTTTGAGGCGTCTGAAATAAAGATGGCCTCGTGACCTTCTAAGTTGAACTTTTTATTTGAGTACTATGACTGGGTAGCTTCTCTACTTGTCTATATTCAAGCCAATAAGTACCATTCCTGGCATTTGCTTGTTGTATTTTTATAATACAGTTTTAAATTTCAATGAATAAATTATTTTTAAAATATGTATAAGGAAGGTCTCCAGATCCCACAGAGTTGATTGTCCCACACTGCTGTTAACAGAAAAAATATTTCGAATGCTGTAATCTAACTCGAACCTTGAGCTCAATTAGCCTCCCTCCTATATATTCAGGTGTCTCGCTCCCTTTCAGAAAACTATAAGTGGAAAAGCTAAAATCAGTTACTAATTGTGTATTAAATGTCATGGTTGAGAACCGGAATTATGTTCCATCCTGGGAAGGGACATGCACCTCACAACCTGGAGCGGCGATACCTTCCGACTAAATAGCCTCATTAAAGTTGAACATCCATTTGGAGGATTCTCAGAGTGGAACTCTAATTTGGTCCCGTTGAATCGAACGAGGGGGGAGAATTTAATTTGACCCCCCGCCCAGGTAAGGATTCATATTTCCCCGGGTAAATGATGTTAAGGTTAGGGAACGAACAAACGCCCTAGTGAGTCCACAATTAGACAGTCATCTCTCCGACCCTCGCTGACCCTGTATCGATTCCCGCCCCTCCCGGTTATCGCTAAATAAATGATGAGCTCCTCCTGATGCAACATTGATCACTTTCCGGAGCGCCCCCTACAGCCGTTCGTTCTTGAACCGGAACGAATACGATCGGTTAGTTGGGCGAGGCTAACTGCTCCGAGACATGGGATTCGCTCGTCGGGGTGGAAGAATTGATGTTTCACCAGGAGGGAAATTATTGCTACGTGTTCAATTTAACTACGTTCAAATTAAATTAGAAAAAAAAAGAAGAAAATCAATTTATGATTTAGTTCCCTCAAGTTTAGTTAGCTCAAGTCATGATTGATTTTACTAACGAACTTATGTAACATAAATAAATAAAATCGAAATTTAAACTACATTGTATTTCAGACGATAGGAGATTCAATACCATGGAGGATTCCAACCATATGGAACAGAAACTGCAACTAATTTCAAAGATACTCACCAGACATAGTTAACTTAAAGGCTAAAATAATCTTCATTCAACTCCTCGATAATGAAATAATGTTTACAGACGTAACTTAGCCCGAAAATAGTGTCGTCTATTTTTGTATTTTAATCATTTAACGTCACTTTTTGCTGACCATGCTACGGTGGGAGTCCTAAATTTTAGCTATCCAGGTTTAATTAGGATAAGGAATCTTTAACGAGTATCTGACACCGTACAGACTCGTTTCTTCTATTTATATAACATTGAATATTGCTTGACTCCCTCCAAACGGCCTTATGCCAAAACATTGTGGCATTATAAGCAGACTCATAATGGAAAACATAATATAACAGAGTATACCAACTTTAAGGGATAACCAAAGTGACAAATGTATGATAACATAAAATTTCCGATTAACATTTTTGGATGTATAAAGTATCAAATAGAAATAATGAACAAGAAAATCTATCGTATCGATAAAGTAATAGTATACCAAGCATCCAATTTCTTTATTTTAAATTTCTTTACAATGTAGAGCAGTCGTCGGTAATGGCCCCAGGTGTTAAAGCGACGTTAAACAAAATCGAATAATGGTCGAATTTATGTATACATATATATTTTAAAATTATTGTTCCTTTTTTTTTTATTTTGAAGAGAAAAGATTTGTCATGGCCGAGATTCGAACCCATGTCGCCCGCGTCTCTAGAGCGGTGCTCTAATCACTGAGCTACCAAGGCTCGTATCCAAGCCAGACAAATCCATTCTCTTCACCGATCCTATATCCCCGTGTTCTCGCAATTTTTGCGATGTACACACGGGGAAGAATGAAAATTACTCTAATTGGGATCTCGTTGACTTACTTCAATTTTATATTTTTATAATTTATTTTTTATTTGTTGTTCTTTTGATGATGATAATTTTTAATATTTTTTTTATTTTGAACAGACAAAAAAATTATCATATTTTCAAATATTTTTGTTTTGAAGAGAAAAGATTTGTCTTGACCAGGATTCGAACCCGGGTTGCCCGCGTATCTAGCGCGATGCTCTAACCGCTGAGCTACCAAGGTTCGTATCCAAGCGAGACAAATCCATTCACCGACTCTATATATAGTATATATATATATATATATATATATATATATATATATATATATATATATATATATGTAATATATATATATATGTAATATATATATATATATATGTAATATATATATTAGTCTAAAAAATGAACAAGATTGAAGATGAATGAAGCTTTTTCATGTCTAACTAGCCCAGTAGCTCATTAAATGTGTAATTGATCACAAAAGCTGTTTTTTTCAGCTCTGTGTTTGTTGATGCATTGCATCTTTTCTTTTAACTCGACTTGAGTGATCACTTGAGAAAGAAGCAAGAATGATAACTAACGCTTAATTACTGGGAGAGGAAGTGATTTATGGCAACAGAAGAGCAAAAACAAACACGGAACGGAGGTATACAAAAAGAAACTTATTACGAGTGTTGTACAAAACTCCTTGTATACGTAGAATGAAATTATTCATTTTTTTTTACCCTCGCTTGATATTTTATTTCAAATTTGTTACTTGTAATTATACCCTGGCAGGGTCTTTATAGAAAAGTTGTTCCACAACAACCCAATGAGGAGGATTTCGACAGTAAAAGGACCGTACTATTAATAGTCGTAGTAAAACTACTTCTATGGTACTATCACGAACTAAGGGATCCTTTTTACAGAGACTGGGTGAGCCCAATAAGTATATCCATATCCAACAGAGTCGATTCACGGCTGTTAACGAAATAAATAGTTTATCTGCCAATGCCGGTCTCGAGATCAGTAATCGAGCAAACTACAAGCTGAACTCAATCAAATTATAGCTTGATTATCAAAACATTAAGCTAAAATTGATATAACCATTATCATTTTAAATTTATTATTTAATTGCTATTCATATGCTTAACTAAATTAAATTTTATTTATATATGTGATTCTGATTGAAAGAACTAATTCAATAATCAGTATTTGCAGAACAATAGAACCAGAAGTAATAATCTTCCAAATTAAATATGCTTCTGGCACGTTTAATATTTAAACATTTGAATATAAATTATTTCATGGTCGCTTGAAATTAGAGTTCTGTTGATTTAATCAGTAGGCAACCTTAATAACTTGTTTTTAATCAAGAATTTTCTATTAGTGTTTAATAATTATGAATCGTTGCTTTCCGAGCTAAAAGAAATATTGCAAAGCAAAGTAATGTTTATAGCTTTAGGTACTTCTTAATAAAGATGTGACGTAAATAATTTTATAAGGTGTTGTTGTGAATGGCAATAATAACTTTGGTGACAATATAAAAAGAAATGGGTCGTTCGACCAGCTCTTTCTCTCCCTCTTTTTATGGTCTCCTGCGACAGTACACGGGTATGCATTTATATTCCGTGTTATCCCAGGCCTTCTGTATGCATAGCAAAAGGTTAACCCTAAACATCCAGAGTGCTGAGGACAAAGAAGTGAGGACTCTTGTAAAAATGTAAATTTTATCTGAAAAACTATGTATACGAGATATAAGCCTTTGTAAGCATCACTACAATGAAACGCGTTTTAATCTTTATGTTATTGGTTAATCTTTATCCAAAACTCAATCAATCAACAAGTTGTAAATGTTATTAACTAAAACTATGAAGAATTCTGAACATTCTGAAAAATCATTCATACAATTCATGCAATGCGTACTATATTTCCAAGTCAGTACGCAATGTTTTTTCTAAAGTACTAGATTCGACAAGAAGCCACATTTTCATTTACGACCATAATTGGTGTTTATAACCACCAAAGTCTTTTCAATGCTTTATTTTTTCAGCTTAATTGCATTATATTGTTTTGTTACTTGGTTAAAAAAATGTATTTAGACTTACTTGAACTTGGCTAACTTAAAAATACCAAAGATGAGGATATACGAACTTTCTATAAACATTTTCAAGAGAAACTACACGGGGACCCAAACACATTTATAAAGGAAATGTCCGCGACTAACATGCCTTAGGACGTTAGGAAAGGACTAAAAAGAACATGGATGAGGAATCTGTTGTCTGAAGATAATAAATTAAGCCATAGAAGAAGAGGTAGCGTTGGGAACTGTTCTTCTTAATGCCTCCCACTGAATTTTGTTGCAATTTTACTTGCATGTAGTCTGTTGATTGTCAATTTCTTGTATTCTACAGGCGTGGATGAAAATATAAAGTGAAAATTAGCTACAAACTCACGAAAAGTGCATATTGCGAAGTAAACACCCGGTTAATATTATTGAAGTGATAGCGTCGAGAAGATTGACATAGGCTTATTTAGTTGTCCTGACTGGAAAGACTGGGAGGCAGACCGAAACGTAGATGAGAGGATTGCGTTTGTTGGTGCGTGGAAAGAAGGTGGGTAAGCCTATTTCTTATGGTTACTGATTCGAACATTCAGGCACAAGTAGAACACTTTCAAGAAGAATTCATTATCACGAAAATGTAGTCGAACTTTTTGACCAACTAACAAACTATATATTTTTTATTAGTCGAACTAGTATCTCGGACTGTATAGGAAGATATCCGGAGAGGCGAATGGTTCCTATAAAACTAGATATGTGGAGGCTATGGCTGGAGCCGTGAAGTTGAACCTGCTGGAGAAGGCCCGCTCTAGTCCCGGCAATCACACTCTGGGGAAATAACGCCCTCCACCGCCCCCTAAATCCCCCCCCCCTCAAAGGCTCGGAAAAAGCTACTGAATTGCCTCGAGCAATCAACTTCACCCACCTTTACTTCGTCTAAGGCAGGACGCTCTTTACGCCATTTCTGTTTATTTTACCATTCCAAAATAAAACCTTAACAGACTGAGATCGAAACAGTGGAATCTGCCAATCTTCCTCTTGGGTTCACCGAGCCTTTATAAAATGAATACCCTTAATAGGAGACTTTTATAATTTTATAAAACTTTTATAATTTATATACTAAGCAAGGTTGCTCAGCGTGTAGAGTGCTGAGTAGCCATAATTAGAAATAGTACAGTCTATACCATATACTGAACCCTAGACCCTTCATTGGTTGAAGCGATATAAGAAACAGAAACAAAACACCTAATGGCAATAATGAATCCGGAGATACCTACAACAACAGTAACGTAATAATTCATTGCTAAACCTATAAAGTGGATACCCATCATCATAAGATAAACCTGGCGAATGAGCGTGATTACGGGCAATAGACCTCCTTCCACAATCGTTGGCTTAGAAATAATACAGTCTTCAAAATTCGGTGCCGGAATACCTATAAGCTGGGTACCCATCATTGTGTGATGAACCTAGCGAATGAGCCTGATCTCGACTAAATCACCTCCCTTCAAAACTGATGGCTTGCAGTAGAGTATCCACCATTTATTGAATCAAATACTCTTCATTGGTTGTAGTAGTACAATTTTTTTTAAAATTATTTGGCACGCTCAGCTTCTACCAAATGCATGAACTTAATTAAGGTGAAAACAATTTTAAAAAACTAACACATACACACGTACTAGTCATGTATATAATTATTTTCATATCTTTGGGGGTTTTCTCCCTTAGAGGAAATCGGAAAATTTGCGTGCAGATTCTTATCACTTCCTTCTCCTGATAAGTTCGCGTGTTTGGCTATTTTTAAGGAAATGTTTAGAAGTCAGGTCTGCAAGCGATTTATAAAGCATTCTTGAAAACTTCCTTATAATTTTCCCCATATACGTTTAAATCATTCTAATAACAATTTATTAATGACTCAATTTTTTTTCCATCCTAAAATTTAATACTATTTATCACATACAAATACATTTCAACATCGACGATTTATCGTTTTAAAATAAAATCTCATATATTTTACAAATAATTTATAAATATATAAGGGTCCAAAAGAAACCCAAAATCATAGGATTTAATTTAGTAAATGTATACCGGAAATTTTTTATAATAATCTTTTGTTTCCAATAGTGGAAACGTGTAGTATAAAATCAAATTATAAAAATAGGAAATGAATTTTATATACCAAAAATATTAGAAACCTTATTTTTTTTTACTCTAGACAGGCTGAAAAAACTGAAATAACATTATTAAACTGAAAATATAGATAACAATATATTTATTTTTTTTTAATTACTACATATGAAGGCTTAAATGTGTAAACAATTATACTGATATCTGCAAAAAAAAAATTAAATTGGCAATCACAAGGATTGCCAACAGAAGTTAAAACTCAAAGCTTTGTAATAAATATGATCTTTATTGAATTTCTAAATCAATTATAATATATTATATTATATATTTATTTATTAATCGAACCGTATGATGGCCTCCACAAACTCAATCCAAAATATCAATTTATTTCATTTTAGAATCATTATAAGTTTTAAGAATAACAATACTTAAATAAAGTATTTTAAACGAAAAGTTTAACTATTTACTGATGATTTAAATGCCATTAGTATCAATTGTACAACTATTAAACGACCTTTTAGTTAAATATAATTATTGGATGACGCGAATATAATTTTTTCCCCTACCAAAAGCCCATAACGCGGTTAAAGAATCTTCACATCAAAAATCAAGGAGATTATGATTTTAAAAAAAACTGTTTAGCCTATAGATAAGAAAAATGTTAAACAGAATAGATCAAGAGAATAAAAATTGAAAACGAAGAATATTTTGTTGTATACCAAAGTTAAAAGTATTTAATATATTAAAAAGGACTATTATATAAAATATTTTAAATGTGGACCTAAAGGATATAAATGAAAAGGAGCTGGTCTTGAGAGCGCCTGTAAGGGTCACTTCCGCTATTAGGCACTGATGGGGCGGAAGCTGTGCGATCGGAGGATGAAAAAGTCCGCATCGGACAGTCAGCTCTCGGATCCCTAAGCATGGACTTCGCCCTTCTCTCCCGGGCTTTGTGCTTATCAAGTCCCTAGTTGCCTAGCGACGCGTCAACATTGTGCTTCGGCGGCAAGAGGTATGTTCTTATAATCAATAAATCCGTCGACCTACAATAACAAAAAAAAACCAACAAGACACGACCCTTGTTAACATTGGACAACTTAGACAAACTTTACCGAAGCCAAAAATTAATGTTTTCTTATAATCGTTTGTAATAACAAAAGCGTTCTTAGCGCCGTCAAAGTATGCAAATTCACTTAGCCAAGCCAGGGACTTCATCGACTTGAAATGCAAACGAACCTTTTCTTGTCAATTAAGTTTAGTTGACACTTTATTAAAATTATTTAGCTGCAGAACTTTCCTTATCCTTTTAATAATAACGTGTTATCGAAAGAATTTTTTAGTTTTATAATATAAACTATTATTATTTTATAAACTTTGAGTTAAAAAATTAATCATATAAGATTAAAAAATAAAGAAGCAAATAAAAAATAATATATTATGACAAAAATAATAATAAATTAATAATAATTATAATACTAAACAATATAGCTTAGTCTGCTTTAACGTTTTTCAATAGTCTCCTCATAATCGAATTTGACCTTTTAAAGATTAGTATTTTTAAAGCTTTATATTTCAAGATTGTGTATGTTTCTATACATTTATAAAAAAAAATTATGTGACTATATAATAATAAAACTTAAGAAAAGTATGTGAAAATACTAAAAATTAATTTTTAAAAAATCTCAGTTACATAGAACTTATTATAGGTTGCATTACAGAAGATCAAAGTATTGTCCTCATTTTAAAACGTATTCATTGTTCTGGACGATAATAATACTGAAAAAATACTGATGATGACTAAATAATGTAGAAATAGAATCATTATTGAAACTTTTATTGACAAAATAAGTATAAAGAGAAGATAAAATCAATTCCGAAATCTTATATCTGAGAACAATCAGGCTCAATGTGCAGGAGAGATCTTTAGAGTCCATATTTCAAACTTAAAAATATCAAGCTACTCTAACAAAAATTCTCCATTTTATATTTGTGTGAAAAAAAACATCTAAAGTATCGCTAATATTCTTTAATTTTATAAACTAAATCGAAAACTAAATATTAAAAAGAATTTTAAAGGTCGATAATGAGGTTAGGTTAGGAAATATTCGAATTTCGCGGGTAAAATTAGTAACAAGTTTCGCCGCGAGGAGCACTGATGGCGGTGACCCGGTTTTCCCCCGACCTTTCCACAGACACCCCCTCTATTGATTTTCACCTGCCCTCTTGCTACTAACATTCCTGAAAATGTTACTAACAACCCTTGATAACATGCTAAGATTATATGCACTTGCAACGGGAAAATGCATTCGGTTCCTATTGTTATAAAACATTATTGTGAAATACTCTTAAATTAAATCATATTAAAAAAAAATAATAATAAAAAAATAGTGCATAATATAATATTTAATATTGAAACGAATATTTTACGCTTTATTACATATCTACACCCCCGGTGAATAAGTCGAATTTTCAAAATGAGTTTCTTGTACTTAAGAGTTAAGTAAGACATGGTCTTGAAATGGAGTTATTGCTAATATACAACGTCATTTCAAGCCCAAAACTATAGAATGATACGATTCCGAATCACTTAGTACAATTAAATCTCTCTGGACAAAATTAAGCTAAACCACTTATAAAAAAGGGCATCAGATATTTCAGTATCGATATTTGTAAATTTTTAATTCAAAAAAAATCTTAGAGAATAAAAAAATATATATATTCACTTATTCCAAAAAAAACTGTTCCCCATACAGATCAAGCCAGCCTTCAAATTAATTAAATCTAATAAGTAAATAAAACGATTTTTATAAGTGAACTATGAAAAGATTTGAGCGTTACACGCATTAAAGAATTCCTCTTATTTAACTAATTAATAAAAGAATGAAAGAATCGTACGCATATGTGTCTCGTCGAAATTTATCAAAATTAATCAAACTTTTAAATAAAAAAATCTAATATTATCGCGATTAAAATGTTTATTTTCCTGTTTCTAATGCATTATTAAACTTTCCTATTTAAATTATTAAGATTAAAATCTGTAAATTGTATTTCTTGTTTGAACAAGAGAAATATTCCTTTTTAAAATTGTATCTTTGCAGTAATAAAGGAGTATGCACGCAGTTTTGGCATCTTTCTTATAAAATACAATGTTTTCCAAAAACAATTTAAATTTGCTACCTACTTTTCACTCAGTTGATTATTACTACTTTCACTAAGCATATCGGTTTTAAATCAAGTTTCTTTCTTCTCTAATCAAGTTATAATTTATTAAAATTTTATTTTTACATATAAAACAACAAAAATTTGTACTTTAATAATTTTATTTAAAATAACTAGTAAATCTCCCAACTTTATCTATACCTTAAAGTATTTCATATTTAAATTTACAAAAGGTTGCTCAGTAAATTTTTAAATAATGCTGATGATGGCTAAATAATGAAGAAATAGAATCATTATTGAAACCATATATTTTGTTATAAATTAGAATGTACATTCTAATTTGTCGGTCCTTTTTAATATTAATTGTTTTAAAAATGAATACTTTCGTTAACTAAGCATTTCTAATAGTACTAAGAAAAACATATACATATAAAAGAAGCATTTATGGAAATTGAACTATGTTGATTATAAGTATAAAAAACGATATACAATATAAAGACAAAATGAAATTGAAGAATTTTAAATATGTAAATATAAAATTTTAAAGTAAAATAAACTACAGAATACTATCCCTCAATCATTTATGAAGTTTTACGTTAGTTCTTTTCAAAAGAATATTTCAAACCTCTCTAAAATCTTAAAACAAGAAATCAATTCAAAATAAAATTATATTATGTTAAAAGTGGGAGCAGAGTGGCTCAGTGGTAGAGCACTGAGTAGCCATGCCGGATATCCTGGGTCAAATCCCACTGCAGGCAGTTACTATTATTTAGTTTGTTAGCGGCGGGAGATGGATGAAATGGGATCTAGGACCCTCCTGGGGCTCACCCAGCCTCTATAAAATATTATAAAAATAGGGTACCCAAAATAAGGGGGAAAAGCCTGGCGGTTGAGCGTGACCTAGGACAAGTCCCCTCCTTGCAGAACCGTTGTCCATGAAACAGTCTCTACCATGTACTAAACCCCAGACCCCTTCACGGATCGTAGTGGTTACAGGTTTTTTAATGTTATAAAGTGATCATTATCAACAACTATTTTTTTCTTAGCTGTTTTTTCAAGGTGTGAAAAATTAGACAATTTAAAATATTTCTTTGTCGAGTGGCTACTTCAAAATCTTTTCAGCGGGAGGCAATTATGTAAACATGGTCCTTACTTCAATCCTCGGGAGAACTTCAATTAAATACTGGAATTCGGGAGAATCATTAAAAAGTAGAACTTTTGGAGGGCCAGAAGAGCACTTGTAAAACTGTAATAATCATAGCTTTTAATGAGTGGGCTATTAGTTTAAGTGTAAAACTATTCTACTAATTTTCGCAAAAGCTATTAACTATCATTATCAAATATTTAATAATACTGAAGAATCCGGAGATGTTATCAATTAAAGATAATTGTGTATTATATAATAATTTCCTTGCAAATACAAAGGTAGCGAGTTCGAATCCTGTTCTCGTGGTATTTATATATATATATATATATATATATATATATATCAGTGAGTTTCTTCAGGTGTAAGGATGAAACCGTACACTATGTACTCGTATCAGGAATCGCGTTGTGGTTTTCCAGGATGTCAAATATTCGCAAGAAGGCCTGCTTCGAGGAAATAAGCACTGTTTTAAATAAGCACTTTCCTTTAACTATATACTTCAGTGAGAAAAGCACTGGTGAATCGGCTCTTAAGCACTTCAGTACGGTTCTCTACGGCCAAGTAACCATGGCTACGGTTACTTGTAACACTGAGGAAATAATTCTAATGGTGCTATTAGAACTGCACTGGGTCATGTTACAATAATTGACATCATTTTTATAGAAAAGTCTCCTTTGCAATATTTGTAAGTTGTAAAAAGTCTAGCTAACCGTACAAACTGAAATTGTAGAAATAAAGTAAAAATAATTTATAAATATAATAATTTACGTACGTCTACGAGATCCTAATTTAAAAAAAAATCTTCAAAGAATGGATAATGGATTTGTCTGGGTTGGTTACGACCCCTGGTCGCTTAGTTGGAAATGTGCCGCACTAGTGATGCGGAAGAACCGGGTACGAATCCCGGCCAGAACAAATATTTTCTCTTCGAAATAATAAAGTAAATAATACTTGCCCGTCGACGCTCGTACCGAAGTGATTAAGGGACTGGTTATGGAACTATAGACATCCTGCATATGCGCCATAGAAACCATGGTTCTCTGCAACGTGAGAACCTGCCCGTCTGAACTCCCGTAAGCAATGTAGGTATCAGTAAGATCACAATGCGCTCTCTAAGACCTGTGCGGTATATAACGCCAACAGCAAAAAAAACTATCTACACTATATAATAATTATAGAATAAAAATTACATATATTTTTTCTTCAGCTCATGAAGAAATCTGCTCTAATTATGGCACGAAATTTCAAACAGTGGAGTTGAAACACTTTTGCTGAACAATATTTCCGTTTTTTTTTAAATTACCCGATTTCTACTTTTAAATTACCATGGCTACGGTTACTTGTAACACTGAGGAAATAATTCTAATGGTGCTATTAGAACTGCACTGGGTCATGGATTTCACTATTAAAAAAATATATTTTTACGAATAAATGAGTTCAAATAGATTTTCGATAATAGTAGTTGTAAACTTCTGGTTATAACCAACAAATTTAAGTTGTTTGAAAATAGTATAATTAGATAAATTATACTAATCATCATATCATAAGATTTATATATGAAAATATTTATTTTAAATATAACTGATTCTTTCCAAAGTTGGTATAGAATCGTTAGATATTTTAAATTTAAAATGTAGTCGATAAGTCATATTATACATTGAAACTAAAATAATTTTATCTGCGTGAGGATATTGTAAGAATTTCGCTAATATTTTATATATTTTCCTGTCCCCTGTACAAACTAAAGTGTGTTAAGGCCACACTATGAAATTAAAATAGTCTTTGATTTTTATTTTATTCAGGATCGCTTATGAACCAGCGATATTTAGCTAAATAGGCCTAACAAGTAAGTTATGGGATTTCCACCTTTTTTTCTTGTGTTTATTTGGTTCTTGAAATGTGTTCATAAGTATAATTCGTGGGGAAAATAGCACGAGTGCTTAAAGGGACTTAAATAAATGAATAAACAAATAAGCAATACAATTAAAACATAAAATAAACAAATGGTGTTTTTTGTGTGAATTAAATATGAAAAATATTCTCTACTTTTCAGTTTTTATTTTCTATTAAAGCATGATTTTTAATTTTTAAACTATTATTTATATTATACTTTTTAGTTCCGCCAACTACAAAAGCGCGTTTTTTTCACTTCTATTATTTACCTCCCACGAAACTCCCCAGTTGATTCGGCTGGTATATGTCATATGCTTGTCTCAATGATTTAACCATGTATGCCTTGGTACTTGGCATAAGACATCACCTGAAGATCCTGGACAAAATTATTGCATTGCCATAGGCTCTTGAGAAGTGTGGAAATTTTCATTTTAATTTCATGTTTTCAAGTGAAAATCGGGTTCATAATTCCGTTATATACAAGCGAAGCTAATAAAACAGTGTTAAAAATAGCCGTTTCGACCTAAAATATAGCATTTCTATCATGATATCGACCAATGTGGGCCTACATGTTCGATGCTCGAAGCGGACGAGGAACTAAGGTAAACATTATGATATTGATTGACAACAATTAATTTAGTAGGAGTCAGCCCCTGTGTGTCCTCGGTAAATAAAGGGTCTCTGCTCGTCTGCTCCTGTTCGTGTTTATATTTTTTCTGAGGGGGCGTATTGGGGGGAGGGAGTTACCAATTACGATAATTAGGCAAAGAGAGACATGGAAAAGGAGGTCCTTTAATTAATTGGGAATCCGGTCGCAATGAAAAGACAAATCAGAAATAGAAAAGAAAACGTCGATATTACCAAAAGAGGAATAAATCGACGAGAAACTACGCGTTCGGGATTTGAAAAAAAAATACATAAACAAGAAAAACGAGCCCATCAAAACAAAAATATAGCTTTTAATTAAGCCATCCTTCGCAAGGGACGTAAAAAGTCCTGTACGGCGTGAGATAATCGTTTAAGCTCCCTTTCCTTCTTATACCGGGATAGGCAAAAAATTGGTCTCCCACGGTAGCATCGTCTGATTAGCCATTGCAGCGTAAAGTGATGCTAAATGAAGAAGGAAGTCAAGTAATATCATACATACAACTAGGAATTTTTAAACATTAAATTAACTACATTAAACTAAGATTTTTTTCGAATTAGGAATTTATAAAAAGCTGATATATTGAAAGTTATTCACAAAATTTAAAAAAAAACCCTGCAAAATAGAAAGAGTAACAATTTAAGGACAATAAATAAGAAAATTACAATCGTATTTTATAGAATATCAGAAACGTTGTCTTATTGAAAGATAAATTATAATAAATTATGAAGGGTGTAATATTTATAAACAACAGATAACAAAAGAAAATCCAGAATAATAAAAATTCCTAAAACTTTATGCAACGCTTAGCTGACTGATAAAACATGGATAATAAGTCCTGGAAATTGAAAAAAAATAGACAAAGCGATATGCCTGGAAAAAACCCCTGTTCCACTAAAACTCATCAAGGGTCTGGGGTTCAGTTCATGGTAGAGACTATGCTGTTGCTTGGACAACGGTTGTACAGGGAGGTGATTTGTCCTAGAACACTCTCAATCACCAGATTTTTTTCCTTATTTTGGGTACCTACTTTATAGACCCAGGAGGGTCCTAGATCCTATAGTATCCATCTAACATCCGCTAACAGATTAAATAAAAGTCTGCCATTCTAACCTACCTTCGGCATAGCAACTCAGCGCTCTACCACTGAGCCACTCCACTCCCTAACATTCAGGAAGGAGGCTGAAAAAAGAGAGAATAAAAGGAGAGGGGCAAATAAATGATTAGAAAATACAAGAAATACATAAACAATTTTAATTTTAAGATAACTAACATCACTAATTTATAAATCTAAAGGAACAAAAGAAATACAAATGGATAGTAGATTATAAGAAGAAACGACACGAACACTAGGCCTAGCCTCGGGCCTTGATCAATAAGGAGCTGGTTGCATGTCCTCAGGATTAAGTGCAACACGAAGGCCCTTCCCTGCTTCCTTAACCTTCCCATATTTCTTTATTCCCTTATACACTCTCACGAAGGACCTTCAGTCAGGACCCTACAGTGTCCTTAGTACTAATTATTATTAAATTCCAATCAGAAATAAATATGGATTAAATCGAGTCTAAACTCATGATGGAACATCCCTTGAATGGTACAAGTTCATTAAACAATTCCCTAAAGGAAAATAATAACAAAGTTCGATGTTCATATACATAATCAAAACAAGCCCTCGTTTATCACCCTTCGGAATACACCAGTAGAAAGGTCTTAATAAAAAAGAAGAAAAAAACTTCATTGATATAAAAAACAAATTTTAATTGTAAGTTCTGCTGATATCACCCTTAATCGCTTGGTTTTCCCCAATTTCATAAAGGCTCTGTGACAGTTCTCACTTCATAAAGGCTGGATGAGCCCCAGAAGGTCAAGATCTCACCGAGTAGATAGGCGACTTCTAACAGATTAAATTACTCATCTGCCGTACAGTTTTACATATACATAAACGTACCTTAAAGCATCAATATTTATAATTTTTTTTTAAATTCATGATAATTAGTCTAGACTTGTCTTTAGTTATTTGATTCGACAGAAAACATTCTACTTTTTGAAGCATTAATAGTTTTTAATTTTGCATACAACAATTAAATATATATCTAATAATGCATATCAATACTGTTACTTAATTTCTAAACGTTTTAGTAGAGAGCCCCCGTAATTATTCTTGAAATTTAAGTTATTTTTAGTTCTTAATTTGTCCCTCCTTGCTAAGAATCTACAAATATGGATACCCACTTAGTATTGTTTGAAATATTGAGTATCATTCTGTTATATAAAACATTTTTAATGAAGTAATATTATATATCTTTGTACAGAAAAAGGAGACTTATTCTAAGAAATAATCATCCCGATTTTTTGTTAAATTAGTGTGCAAACTCCCTCCTACTATTCCGTAGTAAATATAATAGTTAACAATCGAAGAAATAACAGCAATTTCATCTTCGAAAAAGAAATGAGGTAATAATTCAATTCTAATATACGTTCTTACCTATACAACAGAATTTATATAATAGTTCTAAAATTGGGTATAGTTTGTAAATTAGAATATATAATAATGGGCCATATTATTTTCTTTACTTAGAATATTGGACTCTACAAGTACGTTCTGGTTCGAACGCAGCAGAATATGGGAATAAAATGTATCTTCTTTTATTTGGTAATTCAATCATTTAATTTTATAATACTTAACAATAACAATGTTAAAAACTATTATACATGTTATATTGCTAATATTAATTAATGTAACATGAAATAATAATTATTAAAGTGAACTATTACCTCTTTTATATAACTAAATAATAATTATTATTATTAATACAAAAGTTATGTGGTAAAGCCAATCAAATTGGTAATATTAATTATTTAATAAGTTAACTAGTACCTCATTTCTACTCGCATGTTGAAAAGTACAGCGATTTCTTTGATAGTTATTTATAATAACTGAATCACATATTAAAAAAATCTATATATATCCAATTAATGTACAAATTATTGAGATATTCATCGGTTCACAGCTCGAGCCACACTGAGAACGAAGTACTGGTACGAACCTGCACCAACATGTAGAGGGCAATGTTCAAAATAGGGAAAATAAAATGCCCTCTTAGAATATATTCTAATTTACGAAATATACTTAATTTAATCATTTAGTTTAATAATACGTAGTAATAACTATGTTAAAAATCATTATAAGAACTAGAAAATCATTTCTGCTAGTACGATGAAGTGATTTCTTAGATAGTTAACTATAATAATTGAATCAATTGCTTAAAAACTTTTATATAACTAAATAATAATAATTGTTATTATTAATACAGAAGTTATGTGGTAAGGCCAATCAAATAGGTAATATTAATTATTCAATAAGTTAACTAGTACATCATTTCTACTTGCATGATCAAAAATAGAGCGATTTCTTTGATAGAATCACTGAATCATAGGTTAAAAAAAGTCGATACATATCCAATTAATGTACAAATTACTTAGATATTGATCGGTTCACAGCTCGAGCTACACTGAGAACGAAGTACTGGTACGAACATGCACCAACCTGTAGAGGGCAAGGTTTTAAGTAGGGAAAATAAAATGGCCTCTTTGAATATATTCTAATTTACGAAATATACTTAATTTAGTTTTATAATACGTATTAATAAGTATGTTAAAAATTATTATATACATATGTTCTTTTGTAAAGCAAACGTTGATTAATTCAAGAAGTGAACTATTACCTCAATTCTACTGGTAAAATGAAAATGTTGCGATTTCTTTTAAAGCTAATTATAATGGATTAAATAAACTGGATATACAACCAATTATTAAATAAATTACTTCAATATTTATCGATTCACAGCTCGAGCTACACTGAGAACGAAGTACTGGTAGGAACCTGGACCGATCTAATATTCTAAGCAAATGGCCACTTAATATATATTTTAATTTATAAAATACACATATATATTTTAATCATTACCATACATATGCTGTTGTAATAAAAATGCTAAAAATCACTTTAAAAAATTCTATTATAAAGCAAATCTAATTTTCAAAGTATACTTAATTTAATCATTTAATTGTAAAATATGTAGTAATACAAACGTGAGAATTATTATATGGCATTTACAAAAGTAATTAAATTACATCATCATTTACAAAATAGTCTTTGTTTAATCATTGCCATAAATATCGAAATGAAAAATATTGAAATATTGCTAAGTATTAACGTTAAAAATTATTACTATAGTGAAGCAAATGTTAATTATTGTAACAGGAAATATTAATTATTTAAGGAGCGAACCTCATTTCTTTTTGTAAAATAAAAGAGCATTGATTAATTTTATTGTTTATTATAATAATTGAATCATAGATAGAATATATTCGATATATAACCAATAAATGTATAAATACTTAGGTATTCCTACGTTCACAGCTCGAGCTACACTGAGAACGAAGTATGCACCTATACGAACCTCCTCCGACCTGTAGGGTCCAATGTTCTAAGTATAGAAAATAAACTGGAACCTTTGAAAAATTAATTTACAAAACATGCCTTATTTAATCATTTAATTTTGTAATTGGAAGTAAAAACAACGTTATAAAATTTTAACGATGTTTGGTTGAATAAGAATGTTAATTAACAGGGAATATTAATTATATAAATAGTGAATTATTATATCATTTGTTACTTATTTTTTTAACTATAGAATTAATAATTTTAACTTATAATAGTAGATTGAAAAATAAGTTTGGGTACCGAAAAAGCATGGGGAAGTTTAAAGATAGAAATCGAACATTAAACAATCCAAGAGAGAAATAATTCTCTGGGAATAAGAGGTGTGCTGTCTCCGCACCCCCCCCCCCCTATCAATGTAAAATATAATATTACATCACTAAAAAAAAATTAGAAATATAAATAAAATAATGGTATCAGTTCCGCAGGTTGTAGGTTCGAGTTGCTCCTTATCCATTCTAACCATATCCTCATTCCTAATCATCCCTTTTAACAAATTTGAAATACTTAGCTGTTAAATCAATCAGATACTTAGAACAATTAATCACGATACTTAGCTGTTTAATTGTTCATTTTTTTTTTTAATTTATTTTGGAGAAATTAAGGTATGAAACTTAGGTCGAAACGCCAATACTCATTTAAAATGAGTTTACTTATATTATTTTATTATTTCTGCACAACATCCCCTAATCAATCCTAGCCATCATTTTCCCCCATTCCAGACCATCCCTCGAAATACTTTTAAACAAATTTCTTTCTTTCTACAGTTGCCTAAACTGCCTGTACCAGACCTGGAACAGACGATGGGCCGGTACTTGGACAACCTTCGGCCTCTGGTGAATGAGGAAACGTTTGAAGCGACGCGCAGGATTGTCAACGACTTCGTAGAACCCGATGGTCCAGGTCCCTCGATCCAGAGTGCGCTGATAGGGAGGAGGGAAGCCATGGAAAACTGGGTGAGTGGAAAACCATGAAGTTATAAATTAGGTTGTAAGAAACATCTTGATGAAATGCAGGTAATATACAAGGCTTAAATAAAAGTGGGAACCCCTTGAAGGGAAAGCCTGGAGGTTGAGGTTGATCTTAGGACAAATCACCTTCCTGCACAACTGTTCTCCTAGAAACAGTATAGTCTCTACCACTCACTGAATTCAAGACCCTTCATAAACTGTAGCGGTACAGGCTTTTTTTATAGTACAAACCACCAAAGGTGTATATATTCTTTAATAGCATACAATGCTCATTGTGCATGGTAATAAATTTCTATTTTAGCTTAATTTAATAAACATATTTTTAAAAAAACAATTACAGCTAATTCGCAAAATATACTATGAAGTCGCTATTCATAGTAGGCCTCTTAAAAAAAAGTTAAATAAATAAAAGATTATTCAATGTTATCCGATGAAGTAAATGTGTATATTTCGGTAATCATTACATCAAGAAATGAACATTTCAACAAACATATAACATGTATACTTCGTATAAATGTTTGTTGAAACGCTCATTTCTTGATGATAGGATTACCGACGGTGACATTTCCCATAGCTACACCCTTTTGTTCATACTAAAACTCATGATTATTTTGATTTTCGCGAATATTAAAAAATGAATCGAATGAAAAGTTAAAACATGTTGTGACAATGTGAAGGACTATTACCATTTGTATGCTGTAAATTGTTAAGTTATCAATTTTATGTAAAGTATTATCAGTATCAATTTTTCCTAGCATAGTGAAATGTTAAAAAAAAATGATTATGTGTTGTCCACATAGTAAGAAGGTGAGATGAAATGTACAAAAAATCATATGCGAAGTCTATTATCATTTAACTATTTTCTATAAATTGTTAAGCTATGAATTTTATATAAAGTATTATCAGTATCAGCTTTTCCTATTATAGATAAGTCATGCGTTGTCAAGTATGATATTTTAGGAATCATCAATTTCGAATTTAGGTACTTTTACTGAAATTTCTTGTACGAAATGGTGTACTGAGTCAGATATAAAGAGGGAGGGATGCTAAATTAACTTTGGTCGTTGGATTGGTTATTGCCATCGAAGTTGAGGCCCCCAGCAGGAGAGATGATTGGAAAAGAGAAGTCTGTAACTCGTGGAGAGAATGTGATTGAGTTAGCTGATGACGTCAGGGGAGCGAACGTGTCGGTTGTGGTGAGGGCTAGCAGGATCCAGGTGAGTTATCTTTACCTGCTCTGATCGATACCTCGGTCTGTCGGCCGTCGTCTTCCTTCCCAGCTATAATAACTAGAATCCTCGGAGGAATTGGTCACAAATGAGTTGTATACGAAAAACTATAACTTTAAATACATCCAGGAGTAGAGAAGTACCTTAGCACGTAGGGCTACCATGGTAGGCATTCATTATTACTAAACACAATGAGTATAATTGGTAGATATTCCGCATGTATTCACATCGAGTTGATTCATAGCAAGTTTTAACTTTTTATGCGTTTCCGTTTCAATATTTTCCAAAAATGCAAGTTATCGTTAGCTTTAGTATGGAATACAAAATGTGATCGTGGGAAATGTCCGTATTTTGGTGATCATTTCATCTAGAAATGAACCTTTGAACAAACATATATCAGAAGAGCAGCGACGGGTGGCGCTTATTATGCAAAATCTCTACACCGCAAGGTAGAAGTGTCTGAATAAGGAAGAAAGAAAATATTTTAGATAATTATTGCTTCGTTGGCTGTTTATAATTTCAAACTTTTTAGTTAATACTACGCCGTCTTGCTAAAATACAGGCATGATACGGGACAAAAAAATAAAAAATGGTCTTATCACATTTAAGTAAACGAAAAAACGAAGAAATAAACTTACTTTGTACTTAATTCATTGTACTGTAACTAATTCGCTTCGAGTACATGAACATCAGAATATCGATCGTATTCAGAAATTATATTACCACGACTTTTTTTTTTTTTAATTGTTTAGGTTTTATTAGCAAATGTGTGGATGGAAACTATTCTAGCCAATTGAAAGATTATTCGGAGGAATAAAACATCAATTAGTTCAAATATCAGAAATAAAAATGGAAATAGGGAGAGATTATCGTATTTTTTATGCGAATACAAACACGATAATTACAAAACCCCATATTTTGTTTGTAAAATTTGACAAATACCGTTACAAAGAGGTAAATGTGTTGCTGATGTTGAATTATTTTATGAATTTGCATAAAGTTTTTTTTAATTAATTCTTCTAAAATACAGCCGGCCACTGGCGACATTTGACTGTGTAGCGAGTGGCCAATAAATTAGCTAATAATTTGTATACTAATTCGATAGTTGATAAGAACGGTTTAAGCACTATTAGCGATAATTCTTTAAACATACATTGACTTTAAACCGTAAACAGCAATTCTGAAGAGGAGGAATCACACGTAGTTCTATTAGCTTTTGTTGAAGATGAGAAGAGAGGGACCTACAAAAAGGGACGATGTAACTTGAACCGAACCAATAAGAACACTCAAAGGGTGAGGAGTGCTTCGGGACAAAGGTTTCATTTAACATGAAAGCTCTCGGCCCTTGGCCAGGATCAGCAAGGAAAAAAATTCATTACTTGAAGTCCCCTCGACACATCCTTCCATGATGAGCCCTGATCAATCCGTAGGTAATTCCCGGTGTATTGAATAGAACTGGATTCATAATTAATAAAAAATAATTACTAATAATTATTTAAATTTAAAAGATACAAGAATATTTTAAAACAGTATCGTGTTTAACCTGATTTCCGAAAGACTCGACCATTAAAACTGATGGTCATGTAATCTCAGGATTGTTCTAAAACATACAAATAAAGAATAAAATAAAACCACGGCAAAGTAACCATAGCCGTGTGCTGTATATTTTATTAGAATGTGCAAAAAAATACCGAATCCTTCCAAAAACTGAATCTGTGGGTGGTTTCCTAGGATATTCTCTACTCCGCTGGAAAATTCCTTTATTAGGACATAACGTATAAATCGGACGTTAAAGTATTTTTGGACAGGAATACAACCAATAATTTGGGTTTCTATTTTAGCAAATAAATGCCCTTTGGTACCTTTGGCAAATAATTGCCCTTAGTAAATAAAGGTACCTTTGGCGTCCCCTGTACGCTCGCCCATAATAATGAACCTCTATCCGGTCTAGCATTTTCTGCAAGTAGATGCTGGTCATCGCATCTAGTAGAACCATTGATCGAGAAACCTTCTAATTAAGTATTAAACCCAGAGCTAGCCAGGAGTTCTAAAAGTACATTACGGCAAGAAGAAACTACAAAAAAAAAAAAGATTTACCAAGCTATTATGACGACTATAATGTAATATGGCTGTGAAACATGGAAATTGGGAAAGGGAAGCAAAGAGAAAATTCTAGTGCGAGATGGACTTCTGGAGAAGGGTAGCCGGAATTTCTAGATGTGATAGGATACCCAATTCAGTAGTACGAGAGATAATAGGTACTAACAATACCATTGTCAAAAAAATCACCATAAAGCGATTAGAGTGGTTTGGATATCTACTGAGGATGGAGAGTAATACGATACCCAAAATGACCATGCACTGGTGCCCTGAAGGAAGAAGAAAAGGAGGACGACCCAGAACTTCATGGATGAACCAAGTCCAGGAAGACATGGCAGGATATGGCGTTAATAAAGAAGATACATAGACCTGGAAAAAATATTATACTAAAATTTGGTTGGAGAAAATTTAAACTTTGGGGAAACTCTTAATAAAAATATTAAAAAATGACTGCATGATTAGTTTCCATTAATGTAAGAGCTATAAAACAGATTAACATTTCCTTAGAATAAAAATTGTTTAGAGAAATCTTTGAGATTATTTCTACGACAGAGTTGAATGTAGAATTTTGTTCAAAATGAGTTTCTTGTACCAAGGGAAGCGAAATGGAGTTGTTTCGATAGCGAATAATGGACTAAGTCAGACATTGGTTTTAAATGGAGTTATTCCTTATATTACAACTCCATTTCAAGCTAAAAACTACAAGAATGACAGGATCCCACTTCTCTCAATACAATTAACGTTCTCTGGACAAAATTCGACTTAACCAATTATTCACCGGGGCTGCAGATCTATAACATACCAAAATATATTATTCACCCACCTATCAACAATCAGTGTTAAATGCAAAAATTAGTTCCTATCATATGATTTGCACTGACAACTGATAAGAAGATGGTCAGATGACCTTATTAGGTTTAAATAGAACCGATGTTTGTGCGCATGAATAGCCTATGTGATTCATTGCACCCTTGGAACATTAGCTTGATTTACGAAATCCTAATCACAGGAGAACGTCTCAACAAGATAAAATAAAAAAAAAACGATGGCCTTTAGAATGAGAACGGCTCGAAGAGAATACAGAAGGCCGCTCAAACATACCTGAGATGTTTGTTCAAGAACCCTCGTTCAGCTAAGTCACGTAGCGCTGATAAAACCGGCCCTCCGCCACTTAGCCGAAATGCTTTCCTCGGGTCGAAGTCCCTTCAATTCCTCTCTTACCTTTCTATCCTCAACATAAATGAAAAAGCAATCAGGCTACAAAAAAAATACAAAAGTCCGATCAGTTCCTTGTGGAAAACATATTGTGTTCCCTCTTCTCGTACAAGAGTGTTATCAAAAAGATGAAAAGGCAACAATCTCGAATGGAAGTGAAAATGTTAAACCACAAAGATCTCGTGATTGATCGAAATGTACAATAAATTATTTTTATATAAGTTTAATATCTTGATGAAAACTCGCGAAGGAGAACATACAAGTCTACTTAATGTACGACGGTGTTGTTTACTCCTTAAAGAAAATGAGATAGGAATACTATATACTCAAAAACGAAGAACCTGTACCAACAACTTTAGTACTTCTTAAAGAGCAAAAAGTCGCCCAGGGAAATCCAAACTATAGCTTTAAAAAATGTTGAAAATGTATAATGGGTCACCTGTGGTCTAGTGGTTAGCATAACAGTATCCTATGCCCAAGTTGGGATTTACTCGTTGAACATTCTTATCCTAATTAAACCTGGATAGGCAAAATTAACAGCTGCCACCGTAGCATCGTCCGATTAGCCATAGCAGCATAAAGTGACGATAAACAAAACAAACAATATAATTGAAGTAAGCGAGAAAATGCTGTATAAAAAAGAAACTAACTACTATAGTAATGTATTAGTCGCGCCTTGAACTTAATGAAGCAATAGACCTGGCACGAAATAAAAGTATTCATTCCACATCGATGGTTAGCAGTCCCTCTGGACAGCATAGCTCAAGAGTCGCTAGCACTTTAAGGGTAAAGAACGCAGTCCTTAAAACTCATTGTAAAGTTAAATCTATATACAACAGAGGATTAGTTAAAGAAGTTTACAATGCTGACAACAAGGAAGGAATGCCATAACCTACAATAATACAAAACTAAATTACAAGCATAGTTTCTCAGATCATGGATCTATTAATTGACTGTATACAGTTTTCACGAAATTTTTTTCAGTTTTCAAGGAGAAGAATCCTTATTTGGATTCTCCTCACTTTGTGAGGAGTGTAAATGTGAACAATCAGTAAAGAGACTTATTATCAATAAAAAGCACGAAATCGCCTAGTTATTTAAATACGAAATTGGGAGTTTGAATTTGAAGTTGAATCTGATGAGATCTTCGTTTAAAATTGTTATATAATATAGAAAGCAATAGACCGGATTGACAATGATCCGGCAGTTATACACACAAAAGACAGGATACTAAATGCTAAACAGGAATGGAACATGAAGGGTGGGTGGCAGAGAGAGTGAGTGAGTGAATAAGAGAGAGAGAGTGAGCGAGAGAGAGAGATGGAGAGATGGAGAGATAGAGAGAGAGAGAGAACAAAAGTAAACGAGGTTAGGGAGGGGTGGCCAGGATTAGGGCTGTAATTGGAGGAGGGTGGGCTGATTGTGGGGTTTGCTTTGGAAATTAACGCGTCATCCACAGATGAATACATCTGTAACACCTCGCGCCCTCTCTCTGTCAAGTACTGCCGTTATCAACTATCGTATACTTTCAGGGATATTACTTCAGCATTCTATAAGCAGTCGAAGAGGGTTAAAAGGGAGGAGGATCGATTCGTTCCGAATATGAAAGCAAAGTATCAACTATATCATTGAAACGTCATTCAAGGGTTCGTAAACGTGATTGCTTCAAGACTTCTCCTGGAGGGAATAAAAAAACTACTATTCACTTTTTTAATTTAAAAAAAATTAAATAGGCAGTCATATGAAATGCCGACAGAAGTGAAAACTCTTTGGAATAACTTTCTGATTTTTTTTTTAATTTCTTAGTTAATAATAGTCTGAATTATTCAAATCTTAAATTTGTAGATTTAATTTATTAACATTATTCTGGCTTTTATATAGAATACCACTCCGAGCAATGATTTATTCATCAATCAAAACATATGATTGGCTGCACAAGATCAATACAAAATAACAATAATGAACGAAATAAACAGAGGAATCTTAACAATTTTACTTAAGATTTTGGATTGTGTTGTTTGTATCTTGAGTATATGGACGTGTTACGCTGAACCCTTAAGTTTTACTTCATATGTCCAAATGATTTATAACTAAAAGTAATTGGCGGGCATACAACAATAATTTTTAACATTATTAATATTTAGTATTATTTAATAATTAGTATATATTTATATTAGCACTGAGTAGCTATGCCGGAAATCCTGGTTCAAATCCCGCTGTAGGCAGTTACTTTTATTTAGTATGTTTGCGGCGGGAGATGGATCATATGGGATCTAGGACCCTCCTGGGGCTCACCCAGCCTCTATAAAATATTATAAAAATAGGGTACCCAAAATTAGGGGGGAAAACCTGGCGGTTGACCGTGACCTAGGACAAGTCACCTCCTTGCAGAACCGTTGTCCACGAAACAGTACAGTCTCTACCATGTACTGAAATCCAGACTCGTTCACGGGTCGTAGTGGTTACAGGTTTTATATAGTTATATTAATTGTATCTTGTATTAGTATCAATTGTTAAACTATTAAACGACTTTTTAGAGAAATATAATTTATTATTCTTATATCAATGGATTTTTAACCTTTAAATTAAAGTTAAATTAAACTCGTGCACTGCCGCAAGGTGTCGCCAGTATCGAGTATATTCCTGACGCGAACCACAAGCTAACCCCCTACCTAAAGTCACTAAAGGCAACTAAAGAAGTGTTATGTAACTTTGTTAACTGTTATTGGACCTTTATTGTTGTATGCCCACCAGTTACTTTTAGTAATAAATCATTTGGACATATGAAGTAGAACTTAAGGGTTCAGCGTAACACGTCCATATACTCAAGATACAAACAACACAATCCATAATCTTCAGTAAAATTGTTAATATTCCTCAGTTTATTTCAAATCACACAACGTAAAATCATATATTCGCAGTAAATACAAAACATTCCACTTTCTTTTTCCAACTATCTGTTACCCGGTCTTGCTATGAGAAGACTAAATAGCCAAGAGACCTGCTCAGAAAGTATTAATAATTTCAAAAACTTCATACTCCTGCAAATCAAGGAGGAGGAAAATAAATACAAACACTGAGATCAAATTTGCCGGACAAATAACCTCCCTCAATAACCGTACATGAAACAGTATAGTCTCTACCATGTACTGAACTAATGACCATAGGTCGTAAGGGTATAGGATTTTTTTTTAACAATGAGATTGATTCATTCCTTGTTCCCTTAGGGGCATCGTTCTTTACAGTATTGCTAATTTTAATCCGTGGACGGAACTTCATATCCAGAGATCGATGGTACCGGCTTCGAACCTTCGGGTTCGCTAAGCCTTACTATTGTTGTGTCAGATTAATAACTTTAGAAGAGAATAGTTCTGTTTTAAACCACCCGATTGAAACATGCAGACAATTATATTAACATTATTCTTAATAATCAGTCAAGAACTTCCTAATGAATAATATTGACTTAAAATTATGGTTTATTTAATATTCTCCACCTGAATACAATTACCACCGGATACCGAAAAAAACAGTGTAGAAGCCAGGAACCCATCATTAACAATCAAATTTATCCTCCCATATGCAAATCGGCGGAGATCAAAGGGGTTCTTTTCGACGATAAACATTAGTTTTGGCAAGGAGAGCTCATGCATAGAGATGAGGCGCCCCCCTGCGGCCATCTTCCTAATCCACTTCTCATCTGCAGCTATCCGATTACCTCCGCTAATAACCCTCCGGCGTTTCCCCTTAAATTGCTCCCATGTGACGCCTTCTCTTCTCCCAGTTATTGATTGAAATCTACTTTCACGGGGAGGATTGGGAGTTTGATTAGTTTTGGTGGAATTGGAATCAAAACTGAGAACTGGAGGGTGATACAGACTAGAAAAAATGATCATTGAAACCGAAAATGCGGTATCATTAACAGCTACCTCTCTAACACAAGTAGAAGTTATGTATGAAACATTTATCAACAGATGTCATATGAGTTCGGTACCGGAGCAAATAATACAATATTTTATATGTTTTATTTCAATCAATGTAATAATAATAATAGTTGTATTTTACATACATGAAATACAATTTGATGAAAACCAGGTAATAGTAGAAAGTTATGGCGAATATGCCAGATGCATGTTAACGATACTTCAGGAGGAATATGCTGTTTGGGGTCTGGAAACAACCAGACGAAAAACTGAGTGCATGGCAATATGTAAGGTATCTAATATAATAATTATAAAATATATAGTTAGGTGATTAGAAAAAGACGAAAATTTGCATTTGGAGGAATTGTAAATTGTTAACAATAGATAGGTTAAGTGATATATAAATGTTATAATGTAGCTTGTAAAATTTAGTTTGTACCATCATAAATTAATAATTAATAGATATGAATATAAATTAAACATTCAATTAAACATCACATTTGATATATAACTGTTAAACTGTGTTAATAAGTAAAAGTCAAAAGTGCCAAAGATCTATTGAAAGATCGACGAAATACGGTAAAGAAGGGATGAAAAAGTGGTGGGGGAGCAATAAGGGAGAAAGTGGTCTTATGAAGCAGGGAGCTGAAGAGGAAGGATGGGGAAGTGAAGTGAAAGTGAATAAAGGGGAACAAAGAACAAGCCTACCTGGAGAACAAAGGAAGAAGAGACATTTTGTTTACCTTTATGTCAAAGTGGCACAGCTACTGTAATTTTTGTATGATGTGCTAAAAAGTGTGTATTAGGATATTTAAGGGATATAATTGAAGGTTTAAAAGGAATTTATGTCAATTGAGTGGGTAAAACCCAAATTATGTTATTTTTATATGATATGCAAATATTCGTCCATTCTAATATTCATTTTATCCTATTAAATTTCAATATATAAAATATTCTTAAATTTACTATTTATTTATTGGCGCCCAAAATCACAGTTTGACTTATAATTATTGAAAGTAGAGCATTTTATAGTTGGGTTTCTCAGTACAAGTAATAGTTTAAAGTCATAAACCAGGAAGAAAGCTAACAAATACATGAAAATATATGAGACATATCCCTAGAAAATTGGAAAGCATTAAAACCCCATGAATTTAAATATGGCAGATAGTTCACTAATGATGGGTGTTCCTACAAATAAATAACAGAAAAAAAATCGAAAGAAGGAGAATTACTAAACTAAACTCTGTTCTGTGGAGAGTTAACAAGTTAGACAAAAATGCATTTTCACTAATTCATAGATAATGTTACCCTGTTTGGATCGGAAACATGGACAATAACAAATAAGGAGGAAATAAATTTGATGACCTCGGAAATGGACTTTCTGAAAAAAATTTTTTCATTTCCAGAATTCAACTCGTCCCTAACAGTACGATAAAGCGACTTATAGAGCAGGAAACAACTGCAAAATAGAAACAAGGAAATTAAAATGGTAAGGCGAACTTAAAAAGATAGAGGAACGATGGCCTTAAAACAATCATTAAGGGCAGACCCGACAGAAAGGAGGAAAAGAGGGCGACCCAAGAAGAAATGGTTGCAGGGTGTGGAAGTGAGCATTGTAACTAGCAGGCAAATTTAGCGAGAAGTTTCCGGAAATAACAACATTTAAAGTTGTAAAAAATCGTTAAATATATACATTTCATGTACTTATACTTATTACCTTATATTTTTTAGATAAACCTTATGTAAAGGTGGGATTGTATTTTTTTCGGGCTTGGCAACAAATGAATTCTTAAAAAGTTTAAGCGCTGAGCCGATTGGTAAACGTACGAACGGTTGAATAATCCTTAGGTATTAGGTTTAGGCTGATCCGTATTGCAAATCATTTATGAATTTGGGTTGGCCAGTAATCCGTAGATGAGAGTTTGTAAATCGAGATTTACGGTGACAAATCTTGAATCTTTAAAACTCTATTTCAATTAATGTATTTTAAAAAAAAACTTGAATAAATAAAATCCCAATATCTTAACTTAAAAAGGTTTAAAAATGGGTTTTCAATGAAACTTATATTGAGTTAGGATTCCTTCGTGTTTTATCATAGACTGTTCGGGCCAATAGGGAGCGGGGTAGCACAGTTGTAGAGCGGAGAGTTGCCATGCTGAAGGTCCTTGGTTCAAAACCCGCTCCCAGGAAGAATGTTGTTTTTAATTTGTTAGCTGGCGGAGATTGATCTTATGGGATCTAGAACCCTTCTTGGGTCACCCAACCTCTATAAAGTGGTTGCCCAATACTAGGGAGGAAAATCTGACAGTTGATCGTGACGTAAGATAAATCCCCACCTTGCACAACCGTTGTCCAAGAAACAGTACAATATCTACCATTTACTGAACCTCAGACCCTTCATGGGTTGTAGTGGTACAGATTTTTTTTTCGGACTGATGGAAAGGTGGATATAAGGTCATTTAAGCATTCCACGTTATTTAATTTTTAAAATCCTACAAACCTATTGCGAGTGATAACAAATGTGCTCGCCAGTGTGATAACAAATGTGCCGTATCTAGACTAATCGCTGATCGTTATTCATTGAGAGAATAATTCGATTCATAGAAGAATTGAAAACACTTACCCTAGCCTATATCCAAATTTTATTGCCCATACCAGCCCATAAAATTATTAGCCATCCCTAATCCATCAGAAAAGAGCATTACTTCTTCTGGGACTACTAAAAACTGTTATCCAAGAGAGATGAGGATTTACACTCGGAATGTGGTTTAATCCATCCTTTGCCATTTGATTTCCCAGAGTGATGGGAATGAACACGCACCCCTAAATTCCGGTCCCCTCATAACATATTATTTCCTTTATTCGAAATTAACCAACTCTTCAATTACAATTTCAATAAGCAATAGTAAACAGCAGTCAGAAATTTTAATAATATTCACCAAACTTTATAAAATATTAAGATCAATTTCGGAAAAACTTCGAATACGGGGGAAACGTTCCTTATTTAGAAAGTAAGGAACGTTCCAACTTGAACCCGCCAATAGCGTATACATTGGTGTGCTCGTGCTCGGCACCTCAGTCAGCGTCCAACTGTGACAACGGGAGCATCTCCGCACTACCCCTTTTTTTATTTTCAAATTTGAAACGTTTGCTGCAATCCAAAATCCCGCCAGTTGTGAGGTACGGTCTGTGATTCGTTTTTTGTTAAAACTTGAAACCGATAGAAATTCATCTGGAGCTGTGTGAAGTGTACGGGAACAACGTAATGAGTGACATTTTTGTAAGGAAGATGTGCATTCAGTTTTAAAATGGCCGAATAAACGTTCATGATAAAGAGAAGTGTGGACGTCCGAGCGTTGTGACTGATGATCTGGTCATCAAAGTTGACGAAAAGATTCGTAAAAACCGCCGCTTCACAATAACTGAGCTTGCTCTATGTTTCCCACAGGTTTCACGGACTTTATAGTTTGAAATTTGTTCACAGAAGCTAGACTACCACAAATTTTGTCCAAGATGGGTGCCAAAAATGCTCAGCATTCTCACAGTTTCACCAAGATCACCATAAACAACAACGAAGGGGGCAGGTTTGACGTTTTTGGAGGCCTACCACAGTCAGTAGTCATGGTGATGCACTACTGGATCGAATCGTAACAGGAGACGAAACATGGGTGAAACATGTGAATTGTGGGACAACATTACTGTCCATGGAGTGGGGGCACACAAGTTCCCTTAAAAAATCAAAGAAATCTCTGCAAACTTTGTTGGAAAGGAAGATCATGGCAACAGTGCTGGGACAGGCAATGTGTTTTTCTTATTGATTTTCTCGAGCTTGGTACAACAATAAACTCTGAGCGGTACTGCCAAACATTGCAAAACCTTAGGATAACTGTTCAAAACAAGCGTCAAGGAAAATTGTTATCCAAAATTTTGCTTTTGCATGACAATGCCCGACCTCACACGGCAAACCGTACGCAAGAACTCCTGAACTCGTTCAAATGGGAAATTTTACCTCATCCCCCCTACAGTCCTGATAACTTTGTTCCAAGTGATTTTCACTTGTTCCCGATAATGAAGACCTGGCTAGCAACACAGCGGTTTGATGACGATGAGAAGCTCCAGGTACGCTTCATTAAGTGGCTGAGATCACAGGCGGCAGAATTCTAATGGTGATTATGTTGAAAAATAGTATTTTAGTCCCTCTTTCACATCTATATAAAAAAATGTTTTTCTTGGACTTGGTTTTTTTTTAATTCCAAAACGTTCCTTACTTTTTAAACAGCCCTCGTTGTTCACAAAAAAGCAATATTAGAAAATTATAAGAGATAAACTTTTAATTATTACCAAGAAAAGTAGAACATTAGTTAATAATAAAACACACAAAACACCAGGGAATATTTGCTACTCGTGTATAATAAACATTATGAAAATACCCGGGTTCAAATCCGGCTTCGACATATAAATGATTTATTCTTTTAACAGCCATAGATGGACATAGATAGAGACATAGATCTGCAGACTTTTCTTGGTCTCGCCAAGCTTATATAAAATGGGTAACCTTAATTGGGGGAAAACCAGGCAGTCGAGCGTTAGACAAATCAATAGTCTGCACAACCGTTATCTAAGAACCGTACGATCTTACGTACAATCTTCTACAATCGTACCGTACAATCTTCTACCAACCGCTTTGGAATATGCTAATATACAAAAGTTTTAAAAATCAGAAAAATGAAAACAACTAAATAAATAAAATATACTTAGAATAAAGTATCTTTAAGTTCTAAATCAAATCGTAAAAGGCGATTTATTTTTATATCAATATTTCTGTAATGATTTCAGTACTCAGTAAATGTTTCAGTAGTTTTAATGATGTATATTTAGTTTATACTCGAACATGTCAGGAATGAAATATAAATTCACCAATAAGAATAACCTGTTTTTTCTATTTTGTTTTTTTTTTCTCTTTATATTTGCATCAACACTTGTCAAATACGAAACAATGGCAATAGCAGATTGGGTGCCAGTAGAGTAGAACAAAATGACATGGAGGCATGAGGAAGAGTAGCCAGCGGTACCTCTCCCGTGGATTGATTTAATTTCCTATGATAACAAATTCCTCATCCTTGATTGTGATCCTTCATACCGGTAATTACTTGACACAATCGATTTCGTGAACAGGAGGGGCTAAAGGAAGTAGATGTAACTGGAGAATTCCGTGACTAAAGAAGTATAGAGGCGAGTAATGAGGCACACACCAGCTGGAGTGGCCTGGAGCACACTTGACCGCGGGGCTAAGAGCGCAGTGGCGTACGATAGGGCACGTGCGGTACAATGGAGGATAATAGCCTGCAGTTAGTCGGAGCCGATGCTATCTGCCGGGCGTCGTTGCAACCACCTCCTCCCCGATCTACAGCACGATAACGAGCCTGTTTTGTCTTTGAATCGCTTCGGTGGTTACATTGCGATTAATTCTGCACGGTGAATAAGTGGTTAAGTCGAGTTTTGTCCAGAGGGTAAATGGAGGGAAGTGGGATTGTGTTATTCTTTCAGTTTTCAATAACTCTTTTTCAAGCCAATGCCTGAGTTAGTCCCTTATTTACTATGAAAATAACACGATTCCGCTTCCCTAAGTACAAGGAACTCATTTTGGAGAAATTTCGACCTCTGTGTTGCATTCACTGATCTATAAGATCCGGGTCCAAGATCGGCTGAGGCAGATAAATTATTTATTCTGTTATCAGCCAAAAACTGGATAATGTGATCATAAGATCCTCCTAGGGCTTACCCATCCTTATTATTTGGTTAGTAGCCGTGGTCCAACTCTATGAGTTCAGAAGACCTTTCTTGGGCTTGCCCAGTCTCGGAAAATTGAATATTCAGCCTAAACGTAGTATAACCTGGCAGTTGGGTATGACCTCGACCACATAAACTCTCTCCACAAGTGCATAGAAACAGTATGAACATAACCTACCATGCACAGAACCCAAGAACCTTCGTGTGTTGTATTGGTACAGCTCTTTATGCCGGAAAAAGGTTAATTTTTAAACTGATTTGGTACATTACAAAAACAAAAAATAACTGGTGATCAACAGTAGTCCCCCATCATGTTAGTGTTCCAGCGGCCCTGGTAGCGTTTTTCCATCACTTTAACGTCCTGGTGAAAACGCTCACCTTGCTCCTCACTAACATCTCCCAAATTGTCCGGGAAGAATTCAAGGTGGGTATTCAAAAAGTGAACTTCCAGGCTCATCAAACATTCTAACTTTTTAAACTTCTGTAACATGTTAGGTACAATAGAAACATCCTCTGGGTCTTTTTCATTTCCCATGAACTTTGTAACGACTCGCTTGAATGATACTCATGCTTCTTTCACATTTAAGGTCATTGTGGATTCAAAGTTAACATCAAACATAATTTTTCTAGAGTAAGGTCCTACAAAAACGCCTTATTTTAGTTTAGCTTCTGAAATGCGTGGAAACATTTGGCAGAGATAGTTGAAACATGGTCCATCTTTAGGTAAAGCCTTTACAAATTGTTTCATGAGGCCTAACTTTATATGTAGAGATGGTAGAAGCACGTTTTTTGGATCTACGAGGTGTTTGCGTAGATGTTGTTCTCACCAGGTTTTAAAGACTTCCTCGCAGGCCAGTTCTTTCTGCACCAATGTTGATCCCTAGCCCTACTGTCCCATTCACACATGAGTCATGGAAATTTGGTAAAACCACCTTGCTGACCAAAGAGCATGCATGCTATTTTTAAATCACCGCATATCATCCATCCAATAGCCTATTCGATTCAACACTGTTTCTAGGTTTTCATAGTTTTCTTTCATATGTACAGAATGACCAACAAGAATAGATGCGTACATGTTACCATTGTGTAATAAAACAGCCTTTAAACTAGTTTTCGATGAATCGATAAACAACCTTCAGTCTTCCTTTTTGTATTCAATACCTAACTCATTCATCACACCGGGAATGTCTGAGCAGTACACTAAATCATCTTCTTGTTCAAAAAACTTGGAAAATTGTTGCTTTCTCTTCCTGTACACGTAAATGTTGGTTCAAACCGCCAATAAGTTCTTTTCTTTTAGTCTAGAGCCAAGCAATTCAGCTTTTTCTTTCGTTAAGCCAAGATCCCTAACCAAGTCGTTAAGCTCGATTTGAGTAAACAGTTTAGGCTCTACATTTTCTGTAAAACATTGGAATTCTTCATCATCTTGTTCATCTAACTCCAATTGTACATCAGAAAATACTTCCGTTGGAATAGAATTTAAATCATCTGGTGGTTCAGGGACCGGTAAAACTACACCGTGCCCTATTGGTCGGATAGCGGACGGAAGCTTATTACCTTCTTGTTTTTTGAGTTATGGCCAGTAATATCGACAGTGCAAAAGTAGCAATCATCGGAATGATTTCTTGGCTCCCTCCATATCATAGCAACAGCAAATTTAAAGGTTACTTTCTCCTTTTTCGACCATTTTCTTAGATCTTCGACACATACATAACATACCTTATGCGAAGCCCAAGATTTATCCTTATCACAAAGTTTAGTTCCAAAGTATGATAGATAAACCTTTTTGACAAAGTCTGTGATGTTTCTTTGGTGTTTTTTTAATCACAAACTCACCACAAATATAACAAAAACTGTCAGCAGAGTTTTTACAACCGCGATTAGACATTGTACTAAGCACATGTACAGTAAACGTGAAAGTGAGGTTAGGTTGACAGTAAACAAAAAATCAGCTGGTAACAGAAAAAATAATCAACCTTTTTTGGCCAGTAAATGTGTTTCAGCAGTGCTACCAACTTCATCCACACCAATAGACCTAGTTTTTCAGTTATTCATTTTAAATATTAAAGCTGTTCAATTCTTTAAAAATCGCTTAATTCAATAAATTTAACTATAAAATGTGAAGAAATTGTGGGTGATACAGCTTTTTTAATATCATATTTGGATTATTATAATTTATTAATCGCGCCTTGAACATTTAATCAAGGAATAGAGTTAGAAGTATTGAGTCCACAGCGATAGTAAGCGGCTAGCGCTCGCAGTACCTCTGGACCGTATCGGCTGAGAGAACTTGGGTAGTTGATAATATCTATTATTATCAGATTTAAATTTTAAAATCTGATAATATGAACAAAATAATTATAGCAAAAAACAATGTCACGTTAATTTCGATAACATTTTAAATATTATTTCCGGAAATTCTGCTAATAGCGCTCCTGGAAAAAATCCCGCTTAAAGCGCAAGAAGTTAACATACTTTTCACAACTACTCATTACCATGTACATTAACTGAATCCACTTCACTTTTTGAAGCACCTGTACAAAATCGATTATAGCGTGTTATGCTCGATGATGACTGCAGGTCACGAGGGGCTTGTTGTGCGAACATTGACTAAGTAAGTGTGCTTATATTTCGTATCATAAACACATAGTATGCTTAATTGTACACTGATTTCACCGAATATATCATTGTTTTTAAAAAAAGATTAATTAGATCAATTAGAGCTTTTAAAATAGAAGTTATAAAAAAATAATATATATAACCAGAATACCACCCAGCTGGAAGATTAATTTTCTGTTTTGAATTAGGTTCTGATTAGACAAAGACCTATTTCTGTTATAATAAACGTACAAGTTTAATGGAATATTGAATACTATAGTTGACCGTATATATGGGAAAAGAAAATTCGGGTGAATGGCAAACAATCAAATTCTAAAGTAGAGATAATCTGTTCATTAGAAACCGACGTTTTGAACCACACTGCAGATCTTCAGGGCTAGATAGATAAGATACAAAAATATATTTTTTTAAATGAATACAAATTTTAAAAAATGTAATAACTGGAATATGTTCTCTTTTCCTTTTTTCTCTGTTAAAACTCTTTCATTTTTAAATATGTTTGTAACTTGTCTATCCAGCACTAAAAACCTGCACTGTGGTTCGAAACATCGGTTTCTTATAAATAATTTATCACTATTTAAGTAATTAAATATGTGGCCTACACCCGGACTATTTTCTTCCCCGTTTATTGGAATATATTAAAATTCCAACTCCGTTCATGGAATTTACTTATTCTTCACTCCAGTTTGCTTTATTGTTTAGCTACTTTGGTTGGGGAATAATTTATGGGTTCGCGTCACCAACATGCTCGTGACGTTTGCACGAGACTGGCGAGGCCAAGCGACCTGTGAACGAGTTACACAATTTGTTTTATTTAACATTAGCTTACAGGTTGAACATTTATATTTAATTACAAGATCCCTTAATAAGATGTGGAATAGACACTAAAAATTACTTAAAACATCAATAACTAATTGAATTCTTCATTTGCCCTAAAATATTTTAATTGTGATAGTTGAATGTCTTGATTTATTAAATGATTGAAAGTACAAATGATCTATGTATTTTCGAACTTAACGATGATAATAATGCTAAAAATGCAAACGTTCATTAATATCTATGTTAATACAAATACAAAGTTTAAATAATATAACTATATATTAATTATTATTCCAATTAAATTATTGATATTTTGTATTGAGGTTGTGCAACCCATCATATCGCCGCTCCTTCAAAAGAACGACATAAGTCAAAATTTGATATTTTTTAGTTAAGCCTTCAATAGCAGTTCAGTATTGGTTAAAGGGCTTTAATTCATATATTTTTTTAATAAATTCATCTTTTGAGTTGTATCATATTTGAACTTGAAGTTTTAAGGGAATAATGACATATATTAAAATAACAAAAGTTTCAATCTTTTAAAAATTGTCTAATGGTTATTAGAAAAACCAATACTCCGCTTTACCAATACTCCAATTTAAATTTATTTTTTTTTAACTCACGTGGAACTTTCAAATAGTTCTGTTGAAAAATTAGGTTTTTCGAGTGATGATGTTCTTTTGAAGGAGTTATATGTTTTGATTTATAAATAAACTACTCGAAAATGTATATTATTATTGTTCGGAGTCCCAGTAAACGAGAAAATTAGACCAATGTTAATAATTTAAATTTACAAATTTAAAATTTAAATAATTCAGGCAATAATTGATTTCCAATTTAATAAGTTTTTTTTAAAAATTATTCCAAAGTTATACGTTTTCACTCCTGTCGGTAGTCCCCATGTCTGTCTATTCAATTTTATTTTATTATATTTATATTTTATTTGCATTGTATATTTATCTAATGGTGCCCCCATCTTTATGTTTAATCACTCAGATATCTTGATGCCTATGATATGTATTTTTAATATTTAACATGTATAATTTTAATTTGTCCGTATTTTGTATATTTAGCCCTGAAGAAGACCTGCAATGTGGGTCGAAACGTTGGCTTTCCAATAAATAGTTCTCCCTATTTAAGAGATTTTTTTTTACCTCCACAATTTTCTTTCTTATATGTATATAAGCTCAACTAATAATATTCAAGATTTGTTTTATTATAGTTCAGTGATGACTTTTCAAAACTGTTTTTGATGGTAGTATTGTGTTTAATTTCTGTATATTTGAAGTCAACCCTACGATTGGGGTCGAGTAAAGGCGGTTTTGGGTAGGCATTGTATTTGTACGTAGAGTATATTTGTGAATGGGTTGCATTGATTTCAAGAGAGAAAGGAACGCCATGCGCGCAAACCCCTGGGGAACACCATTGGTCACGGTCCGCGCATGCGCGCTAATCAGCGAGTTTTCAGCTCATAAGACCGCATTAATTCTATGAGAGGATACTCAAGGCAGCCTCAATGGATTGTACACTGGGAGGCTGAGGTAGCCACTCCTACCCCGCATCAAAAGAAAAAAAAACACTTCATCCAGTTAAAAAATAAATAAACAGAAATATAATTACCAATGAAAGCTTATAAGCTAATTAAAATTTTTAAAATAGCCTTTGAAGTTAATTAGAATTAGTATTGCTTCTAAGTTAATGGTTTTGCAAGGAGTTGATTTGGTCGAGATCACGCTCAACGTCATGTTCACTTCCATTTATTAAGGCTGGATGAGCACAAGAGAGTCTCCATTTCTCAAAGACTTAATCCACAGTGGTTAACAGATTATATAATTTATTGCCCACAGCCGGTTTCCAACCTGGAACCTTGAGCACGGTATCCTACGTACTACCCAGCTCGTAGCAACTACAGAGAATATATTCCAACAGTCTTAAGTATATTCAACAGTTAATAGTTGTTTTTTTCAAATATTTTATTAAAATGTAGATATTTTATATTTATTTACTGGCTTTATATCGGTACATATTAAAGGAACAAGTAATATTTTATATTAAGTGACAGATTGTAGTATCTCAATAAAATGTTTATATAAAAAATATATATATATTATATACGTTTATTAGAATGCAAATGGAAAAAACCACAAGCAGAGCCTTATGTTTCAAATCTGGTGTAAAATACAAACACTTATCAGTCGACGTTTCGCCTATTCAGGCATTATCAAGACACAATAAAAAGTAAGTTCAATCACATCTCAAAACAGAAGTGCAATACATCCCAACGAATAATCGCTCAAAAAGGCTCATAATCCGGGAACGCACCTCCACCCCAAGACGTTCAACCCAAAACTGAAAAGCAGGTGATATGCAAACGTTGGGATGTATTGCACTTCTGTTTTGAGATGCGATTGAACTTACTTTTTATTGTGTCTTGATAATGCCTGAATAGGCGAAACGTCGACTGATAAGTGTTTGTATTTTACACCAGATTTAAAACATAAGGCTCTGCTTGTGGTTTTTTCCATTTGCATTCTAATAAAATTTAATGTTTCGTTTTGAGTTTAGGCTCTATTTTATTTATATTATATACGGTTTATGTGATATTAAGGGGTCACAGAAGAATATGGATGAGAAATCAAAATTTAACAAGTTTATTGTTTATTCATTTAAAGACTTATGCTGTTAGGGCTAATTGGACGAAGCTGCAGTGGGAGCTCTAAATTTTGCCTATCCAGGTATAATTATGATAGGGATCTCTAATGAGTACAAGAAACCGCATAAGCTCGTAACCGCCCTTTTACGTCCCTTACGAAGGACAGCATAACCAAGGCTGTTTTACTCCCAATAAAAAATATTAGGGCCAACTGCTGGGCTGGAAATCCACGATCTTGGACATGGAAGGCTGTTTGGTAACCACGATATGAATATCTTTCATTTCCTATGTTTGTTTAAATAACTTGAATCGAACCATCAAGTCTAATTTGTTTTTTAAGTATTGTAGTTTTTACTACGAGTATAACAGTGAAATCAATTCAGTAAAAATCGGCTTCATGACGGTTACGCCGTTCAATACTATAATTGATGTCAAACTCTCTTACATATTTTTTTTTTGATCGTATTAAGCACTTAGGAACACGCAACAAGTTTATTTTTACCACTTACTCTGTTAGAGTTATCTCTGTATCCAATATTCCTACACTGGCATGAACCCATAAATCTTTGTCCAACTTCGTCCTTAACTATCCTTAATTATCTCTGGTGTTTGTTCATTCTGAAATCCTATTAAATCTTTCACTTTGCTGTTAACGTAAATTTGTGGCTTTTTGGCTGTGAGGGCGCTATCGTGGGCATAGTTATGCTAACCACTAGAGCACAGCTGACATTCTAAAATACGTATAGAGTTTAAAAGGCGAGGAATCTACAGCCTGTACACCCCCAGTTGCCTTACATTTAAATATTAAATGAATACCCAGAATAAGTATAAGTATATTTTAAAATATTTAGCTTTTAACATTTAATAACAATATTATGAAATAGAATGTTTAACAAACATTTTATGAGCATCCTTCATAAGATTGGCATTTTAGCTAACGAGCTCGTAGATAAAGCAACTCTATAAAGAAACAAACAATTTAACTAGTCTAGGACAGAACTCAGTAGAGATAGTAGATAGTGAACTACTAACAAATGGTTTTACCTGCAAAAGACAATCGATTATCCTTAGCGGTTAAAGCTTAGATTAGTAAGTCTTGCTGTCCAAATCAGCTGCATTGCCGACTAAATTCGGAACTTAAAAAATGCTAAATATTGATTTTATTATTTTCTCGCATGTAATTCTTAAACGGTGCATTACATCGAAAAAGTTATAGTTTATTTAATCAATGAACATTAAGTTCCGAATCTAACGTGTATCAAACATGACAATTCGATTTAACTGAGTAATATAAAAATTCGTATCTGTTTTAAGAAAAGTGATAAGATTTTTTTTCAAAAATGGCATGATTTTAATTTTCAGATCTATTATATTCATAAACCAACGACTTCCTGTCCTCCCGTATCGTTTAACAACACCCCACTGATTCCTGTAGAACAGATCTGGTATTTAAGACTACATCTTGACATAGGTACTTGGAATCCTCATACTAGACTGAAACAAGAAACTGCTCGTATTTTCAGGCAACTTCAACATTTACTAGACAAACGCCATAAGCTCATAATTAATTACAAAAGACTCGTCTGCATGACTATTATAAGGCCTATTTGGACTTAAGGTGTAGAGCTTTGGGATTCCACTAAGCAATCGAATTCCACTCGTATCCAATCCTCACAATCCAAAATCCTCACTGCTCCTTACATTGTAACGAACAAAGTCATCCATAATGACATAATCTCCCATTTGTTAGTTTTTATCACCGAATCCGATATCGATCCTTTCATAACATACTTTACTACCACTCAAACCCACTAGTTTCAAACCTAGCAGCCTCCGTTATTCCTGTAATCCTCCGGGTCGTCTGAAAAGAAGCTCGTATGTGATCTTCTAAGTTGAATTGGTTTTTTGAGTACTACCAGTGGGTAGTTTCTCAACTTGCTTTTATCTCATGCCATTATATATATTTCATTCTATTTACTTGTTTATTATACAGTTGTAAATTTAAATTTATTTTTTTTAAATCAATACATTATTGTTATCTAAGTTTTCAGCCTTTTTCTTTTTCGTTTTTCTACATTTTCAAAAATCGCCTTAAAAAAAACATTAAATCTATTCTTCAGTAACTTGTTCCAGAGCAAGTTTTATGTTTAGTATTTTTGAAAATTTTGAATAGTTTACAACCTAAAGTGAATATATGCTGCAATAAGAAGGCGGATCAGCTGATATAGGATAGATGGGTTGAAATTTTCAAATGTGTGAGCCCCAGGTGGGTAGGTCTATAGGTCCTGCAGGGTTCATCCATGGCTGTTGACAGATTAATAATTTATCTGCAGGAGCTGAATTTGGGACAATCCTCACAGCAACTCAGTGCTCTACACATTGAGCTACCTCCCTGTAAATTTAACATACATCATAGAAAACGTTTTGAAATAGCGCAAAGTAATAACTTGTTCAGACAGAAACATTATAATTACATCATCCTTAACTTGGGTTATGGACCTCCTTTCATTCTGATTTTATTCATTCCGACTAAATGCTTTCTAAACAAACATAACTAAAATAAATTTTATTTTTTTATTAATAAATTATAACCAATTTTCAGGCTTATAACTGGTGGCTTAAAGACATGTACCTTGCAGTTCCCCTGCCGTTACCAATCAACTCGAACCCAGGTATTTAATTTTTTTTTAATTAATAAGCATTTTTAACTAATTATTTAAACTTATATATATATTATTTTTTTAAGGAATGGTATTTCCACCAAGGCAATTTAGAGGTTTCTCGGATATAGCACGCTACGCAGCTAGGATTACGATGGGTCTTTCATTATACAAGGAAAAGTTGGATCGGTGAGCATGTTTAAATAAATAAGAATGTAAAAAAGGTATAGTTGTAAGCATATTTCTAAAATTATCACTAATTTTACAATATTAAGTAAAAAATCATAATGAAATATAATAATTACGATATATGTTCCTTCCTATTTCAATATTAACTTTTTATGATATAATATATAATATATTATGATATAAATTATGATGTGTTATAAATATAATTTTGATATCTAAATGAAATTATTTTAAATTAGGAAAGAAATAGAAGTTGAGAGGGCTACATCGCGTGAGAAGGGTCAACCACTATGCATGGCACAGAACTACCGCCTAATGACATCATACAGGGTGCCGGGGAATCCAACCGACAACCTCATCAACACCGAGGTGGATGGTCCGAACCCTAACCAGCATGTAATAGTTGCTTGCAGGAATAAAGTGAGTATTGCTTGATACATCTAAAGTTCTTTACAATACTGGACTTTTAATACACAATTTCCTTACTTTTTCATTTACAACCTTTTTTCCAATCTTCTATGGTCTTCTAGCCTCTAGATCCCCCACACATATCTTCCTTCCCAAAGATCTTCGAGAACTGCACTTAAAACAAAATTAGGTACTTGTGACTTAGCCGGTCTCCAGGGACTGTTATCCGCCATTGTTTATAACCTGAACACTAATATTTCTGATACTGATAACACCTACCATCTAATCCATACTAATGGAAATTGAAATGTACAAAATGTAATAATAAAATGCTAATTCTAGACCCCTCTGGCCACGTTCCTCTTCTTATATAAATGTGTTTCCTACACTTTTGACAAAAACATCACCATTTCTATCTTTATCAAAATCCATTTGGTCTTTTTCACATAACTTCATCTTTTGAATTATTCTGAACTACTACTTCCGGAAGTACTTCACAGCTTCTTCTTTTAAAGACGGCTATCCCCAAAGTGTTAATCTGTTCACTTTAAATAAGCAATAACAAAAGGAATCTGACAAAATCGCAAAATTAAATTTAATAAACAATACAGAAATCTAAATAGACAATAAACAAAGTTAACAAGATAAAATCACTAAAAAACAATACAGAAAACAATTTAATAATGCACACACAAATAACTGAAATGAGATGTGTTAAGAGGAGAATACAGGAGATAAGGAGGTAGGTTTCATGAAGACCGGATAAATCACAAGTACCCAAAATTACTGCATCATATCATTGAAGATCTAATACTTTTGTTTATTGTTTCAGTTTTATGCAGTTCATTTAAGAAGGGATGGTAAAATTCTTACAGAAGAAGAAATATCAGGTCACATGCTTGCCATCCTCGACACAGGAACTGACATTTCAGTGCCGGCTCTAGGTCTATTAACATCTACACAGAGACATGTCTGGGCAGAAAACAGAGAATCTTTATTAGGCTGTAATACTTAAATTATTTATTTTTAAATATTTTTATTTTGAAGAGAAAATTAAAACATTTAAAAAAAAATTAATAAAATTAAAAAATATAAAAAAATAAAATAAATTTTAAATTATTTGTATTTATTTTTATGTTATTTAATTAAGAAAACTAAACTTTATAATCGATTTTATCGCAGATGAGGAAAACAGAGCGAGCTTGGAGTTGATTGAAAACAGTCTAGCCTTGATATGTCTCGACCATCACCCGTTAGGTGAAGAGTTCTGTCGTAAAGGTAACCGAAGTGCCAGTGGTATGACTGCGGGTATGCGGGACGAGACAAGTATGGCACACCAGATGATTCATGGAGGAGGATCAAGGCTCAATACACCTAATAGATGGTTTGACAAAACAATCCAAGTAAGACTTTTTTTTAAATTATGCACTTAAATCATTAAGAATAAAATCATTGCATGTTATTCATAATAATCCTTGTTTTGCAAGAAATAACCTACTATCTATTGGGATATTAATATTTAGATAACTTGCCTGGAATTCAATGAAAAAAGATTATTCATGCTACTGTATGTTTTAGATAATAATTGGAACAGATGGTGTCAATGGCCTGTGCTATGAGCATTCCACATCAGAAGCGGTAGCCTTAATAAACGTTCTGGAATCGATTATTGACACGTGTAATAATATCAGCACAAACGAAGTAGTTCCTTGTACAATAGCACTTCAAGAACTAACATGGATAGCTCCAGCTCAACTTACAAGAGCAATCAATGAAGCTGCAAGGTCAATTGATAAGTAAGTATCAAAACTTATATCGAGATTAGTTTCTAGATATCTATTAACAGCCATGGATGGACTCTGTGAGGTTTACAAACCCTCCTGGGACTCACCCAGCCTCTATAAAGTGGTTACCCTTAAGTAAAGTTTATCTCAGATAAATCACTACCTGTGCCATGGTTGTCCAAGAGACAGGATAGCCATATCATAGCTGAACACCCATATAAATTGTAGCGGTACATGCTTTTTTGTTTTTTTAATCTATTCAAACACCTCCAAGTGAATACCTTATTGAATATTTATATAACATAAAAGAAATCATAAGTATAATGATCACCTTATAAATCATCTCTATCTAACAAATAAACAAAGGTATCTTCCAAAATATACATAAATTATGAAGTCCAAAACTGGATTTACATTCAGAGTAGGAAACAGTTTACTCATTCAACTCAGTATTTATTTATTTAGGTATAAAGAAGGGCAACAACTTCTGGCATTGTTCAATGTAAAATAAGAAAAAAATCAGTTATGGTTTAGGATAACCATTATAACTTTTTGAAAAAAAATAACAAGTAATAGGCGTAATTATTTATTTGTATAGAAATAAAATCATAATCTAAAAAAAATTTTTTTTGTTCATTCATTACAGTTTAATTGAAGATTTTGATTATTATGTTTACCATTATGATGGATATGGGAAAAGGTTTATCAAGTCCTGCAAAGTTAGTCCTGATGCTTATGTTCAAATGGCATTACAGTTGGCCTATTATAAGTGAGTATCTATAACTCTAATAACATTTTAAATTATGTTTAAAACCAAAAATTGTAAACATAATTTTTGTTATTTTCAGATTATACGGTAAACTAACAGCAACCTACGAGAGTGCTTCGACCCGCAGATTTCGACTTGGTAGAGTGGATTGTATCAGATCTGCTACTTGGGAGACGCTGCAGTGGGTTTCGGCAATGGCTCAATCTGATGATACTAATGACCCTTTAAACCCAGCAAAAAGAGTTACTTTTAGTTTAGCTACAGTAAGAATTTTAGTGTTATTATATATATTTATTAAAATTAATAAGCCGACAAAGATTAATTCATAAGCAAAAAAAAGTAAAAATTTACTAATAATTTTATTTAATTTTGTCTCCACAAACTGTTGGTAAAAAAACATTTGTTGATAATTTGCTTATGTTGAGTAATGATCCGAAAACTATTACTTTAGACACAGCATTGATGAAAGTATTTTAAAAAATAGTTCAATACAAATACAAATTAAACAAAATTTATTGTAAGTAACAAGAATAAGTTTGGTTTTGGTCGTATAGAAATTAAGGCAAAGATAAATATGTGTATAACTATATTAGGTTTAAAATCAATTCATGAGGAATTGAAGGAAAGATAGAAATGGAAAATGCTCTTTACTCTGTTATATAGATATTTATTAAGTTAAAGCATATTTTCCAAAAACCTGTAAGAATTGTTTGCACGTTTATTTAGCATCACTTTATGCTGATATGGCTAATCAGACGATGCTGCAATAGGAGTCCCAAATTTTGCTTATCCAGATATAATTAGGATAAGGATTAAATATATTCATATACCGACCAATATTAATTCATAAGCAAAACACTAGTAAAATTTACTTATAATTCTATACAATTTGTTAATGTGGAGTAATGATCCGGAAACTGTTACCATAAATACAGCTTTGGGATACTTTTTCTTTCTGTACATTGATATTTTTTTCAAGTACCTGAAACCTCACAGGTCTGGGCCCGCAATTCTATGTCTCCTCCAAGAGATGGCATAACCTAGGATTTTTTACTCCCTTTGAAAGATCCAAAAACCATCTGTTACTCCTTAGGCAAAGATTAGGTTGTTCTGCTAACCGCTGCACGACACGTGAACCCATCTGTAAGAATTTATAACTTTCGTTTGTTCTTTGATGATACAAAATCAACTGTCAATAAAAAATCAACCCCCCAATTTATTGAAATTAAAGTTTAATTTCTCTATATTGAAATTTTCGAGACAAATTATTCTTTCTAATTATTTTAAATACACAATAATAATATAATTAGGTAATTACTGTTATACAATAACCAAAATTACAATATTTATTTAGGATGAAGAAAAACTCTCTCTTTTCGACGCAGCAATGAAGAAACAAACAGAAATTATGGTCAATAACATCATGGGTCAAGGAATAGATATTCATCTACTTGGGCTCAGGGAACAGTCTGGATTAATTGGAAGATTTCCAGACCTCTTTCAGGACAAATCTTACAAGATCTTGAATCATTTTGCATTGAGCACAAGCCAGGTATTAAACTTTTTTTAAATTCAAATTATAATTTTGTAATTTTATAAGCTATAAATTCAAATCTTGAATAATATTAGTTGACCTTATATATATGAAGAAGAAAATGGTCTGGGTGGAGATAAAAAAAAATTCTCTTATATGGAGAAAACTGTAAACAGAGAACAATAAACAGTTCTCCCTATATAAGAGATTTTTTTTTTACCTCAACCTGGACCATATTCATCCTGATAAATTCAAATGATATCTAATCAGCTCATTTCTTTTATGAGGAAGAAAATGGTCCAGGTGGAGCTAAAAAAAATTCTCTTCAATAAGGAGAATTATTTATTTTAAAGCCCACATTGTGACCTATATTGCAGGTCTTCTTCACAGCTTATAATGGGGTCAAGGGTTGACAGTTGACCGAGTGTCTTGAGTGACTTAAGTGTCAACTTTCAAGCCTTGAGCCCATTAGAAGTCCTGAAGAAGACCTGCAATGTGGGTCAAAACGTTGGATTTAAAATAAATAGTTCTTCTTATTAAAGAGAATTTATTCTGATGTCCACCCAGACCATTTTCTTCCTCGTATATATAAGGTCAACTAATATTATTCAAGATTATTTTTTTTTCATCATGAACAGAGGGATATGTGGACATTATAATTAGTAAAATAGTTAACAAGTCTTTTAAATATTGATATAGTTTTTATCGGCTATCAACAACCATTTAGTAAGATTAAAGAAATATAATAAAAAAATTAATCGCAAATGAGAAATATTTTGTCGAAAATTGATGTATCCACTTTTTTTCCTTTCAAAAAGTGGCTCATAATCTACAAACAACAATCAAAATTAAATATGCTTACATGGATAAATTAATTTGGATTTAAACATCTAATTTTGTAATAAAACATATTTAAATAATTCAAAAAGAACCATAGAGTTCACTACATACTGAGGTGGACTTATACATAATTTTCACCCAAACTAAACAAACTAACATTTAGTCATTTCGTCATAAATAAAGAAATTAACACAAAACTTTATATTGTATGCATTGCAGTAAAATTATTTCAATCTTATTATAGGTAGCAACCAAAATTGGATTTATGGGTTATGGGCCTGTGGAACCAGATGGTTATGGAGCTTCGTACAACATACACGAAGACTCGATCGTATTTTGCCTGTCTGCGTTTTACTCATCAGAACAAACAAGTACGTCTCGATTCGCACAAAGTCTTGAAGAAAGTTTTAATCTTATGCAAACGCTTCTTCAAATTCGATTGTAAAAAAAAAATTGCATACAAATTTATTGTTTAATACTTGTATGTAGCTTATAGCACTTTTCTCAGAATCTCATAGTTTAGAACTTAACTTAAAGACTACCCGTTAATTTTTTTGATAGAAGTAATATTTATTTTTAAAATACTTTAGTAATTTATGAGCATATTGCTAAACTGAACATATCATTTTAAGAACTGAAAGTTACCTATTAATTTGACCTAGCGATGTAAGTATATTTTAAATATAAAAAAAGATTATTTATTTTCATTGGACTAACATTTACTTGCTTTGTTAGTAAATGTGACCAAGAACAATACATATCATAAAACATATCATTAGATTCTAAGATTAGATTTAAGTCAAGTTTGACATCTGATAAACTAACGCATATCATAAAAAGTGTTAATCTATATTTATTGAATAGTATCTGATAAGACCAAAGACTAGCTCATAACATAAGTTCATTTTTAAATGTGATTATTTGAAAAATTGTTGAATTACATTTAATGTTGTTTTAAATAATTGAGGATTTTATTGTGTTAAATTTTGGCTGGTTCCAATACAAATTTTATTTATTGTTTAGTAATGTTAAAAAATTCTTTTCTATTATAAATGTTACTTAAACCATCCCATGTTTTATTAGATAATGTTAAATATAAAATATTATATGTTGGTTATAAAATTAGGAGGTAAAATAGAATTATATCATTGGTGTACAGTTGAACCTTTAAATATTGTCCTGAAAAAATCCTTGAATAAAATTTGATTTATCAATTTTTTGATGGGACAATAATTTCAATATTTCATAATTGAAGTTTTAAGAGTTTAGAGTTTAGTTCGCCAGGAGTGAGGAAGTGAAACTAATAATAATGAAAAAAAAAGTTTCTTAAAGAATAAGGCAAAATTAATGGGTCTTAAATCATAAACAAATTAATTTCAGTAAAAATTAAACATAAATATTATAAATGTTTTCACGTGTATTTAAATATGGTTAAAAACTTGACGTTTGAGAAGGTTAGGAAACATTAGGCTGGAGGACTTTACAGGAAGTGTAGTAATACATAGTAATTATAAAGGAAAAATAATAGGACTGATAACAATTTATTTTTTCAAAGAAAAATATTATGTGAGAAAAGGTATGTTAATGGTCAAGAGCCAGTATTTAATTAGGAACAGGATAATTTAAAGCAAGAATATTGTGAATATATCGAAGTTGTTAGGTTTATGATGAAGGTGATAGATAAAAAATAATTCTATCAGTTAAAGGTAAAAAAAAAATGTGGCAAATACCAAAAGCACTAAACATGATCCGTTAATCTCTTCAATAAAGTTCAACATGTAAAGACTTTTGGTAAATGAAAGTCCAATAAATAATAATCAATATATAAAGGTTCGACTGTACTTTCAAGATTATTAATGATAAGCGAAAAAATTTAGTATTTCTGAAGAATGTAACCTTCTAGTGCTCTCTGTTAAAAATAAAATAATTTATTGCAATCGTGTAAAATGTTTAATTATTTGTGTGTTTTTAAATATATATACGTAAGTGTTTAAGTACTTAATAAGTGGTTAAATAGTATTAATGGATGTTTCCTGCTTTAGGGATAGTATAGAAACTGTTTAGGCAGGCTGCACGTGTATTAGCAATAGATAAATAACTCAATATTTTACATAAATAGATAACCGTTAAATTATAATTCTTCATAAAATTTAAATATCAATGTTTCATATAAGTGGCTTGTTTATTAATCATAGATTATATCTATTTTGTTTGAATGACTATTAATAAACTTTAAATGTTAGAAATACTCAGAGCAATGAAAAATCGATACTATTTATATACTTTTAATTTCATTTCTTCTGGATATATAAATAGTTTTTAATACACAGGGTGTCTTAGTTCTCAAAGGACAAAATCTAAAAATAAATCGTACAGCTCTGATAACAAAAAAAAAATGGCCATTGAAAATTTTATTTTAAAATAAAATCTCAATTTGAATTTTTTCCAATTTTATGGATAGACAACTTTCAACAATTATGTCAAATCATCAGGTTGATACATTTCTGTTGTACCTGTAGTGAAAAATTATATAGTAGTGAGAATGTGCATATTGGTAATTTCTGACATCATTCATAAAATAATTTGTCGCATTCCGTTTCCAACATCTTTGGCAGATCCTGATTATTTTGCTAGTATGAGAAACATAGTCCCTTTTTATTACCAAACAAAAGAATTTGGAAGGAGTTTTATTGTTCGCGATTCAGAAAGTCAGGGTTAAACAGCATTGCCTGTAAGTATATACTGTTTAGAAAAAAATGTTTTACATGGAATAATCAAGACTTTGTATCCTAGAATGCATTATTTATTAATATAAATAATGAGAATAAAGATGATGGGGTCTAGTGCTGGCCACGAAGCCTTCCCTATCGAGTGTCACATTGATGTTATTTCAACATCAGTGTTTATTAAATTATCCGAAGTTTTTTAATAATATTTTGTAAAGAGGTGAAAAACAAAAGGTACAGAAAATCTTCTGAATAATTTATTTTTTAATGGTCATTTTTTTTTTTGTTAAAGTTGAACCATACAATTTATTCCTGCACTTTGGCCACTAAGCATAGAGACACTATATGTTTCGAACATTAATTGTAAATTTTAACCATGAAATCTTCATATAATATTTAACTATTTAAAAATCTTCCTTTCTAAATATTGTACTTGTTAATTGACAGAAGAATGTTATCATCAGTCAATATAGTGTAATAACAGACAAATTATTTTTAAAATTTAATATAAATTTGTAAAGATGTACTCCAAATGCACCCTACTCTTTTGATAGTCAAAATTGTATATGATTTGAAAAAAAAAATGTTTTCTCTTGTTTTATTAAATATTTGAGATTTATATTGTACTTTAAAAGGCTGTTGATTTTTTTAAAAGGTAATCTATTTACTGTTCATGATTATTAAAATTATGTTTCATTATAAATTCTAGTCATAACCAAAGACCAGATTTTAATACAGCAGTGAAACCTATTATACAAAGCACAAAGTGATTGTAGAAAAATAATCTTAATATCATAATATGAATGAATTGTAGCTGTTAAATTAATAAAGTAAGAAAGTGAAAATAAAATTTGTTGTATGTAAGAAACAATTAATTATTTATGACCTAAAAATAAATCATTTTTATATTTTTCTATATTAAAAAAGATTTAAAAAATAAAAACAACCTGAAATAGTAATATGATCTCACTATCTTTAACATATTAATATTAAATTCATTTTTATAACCAGAAAAATTTATATCTTGTATAAAATCATAAATAGTTTTATAAAAATGGTTCAGAAAAAAAATTGTGTAATTATATCCAAAAATACTTTGTACTACAATAAAAAAGAAATCTGAATTAATGCTTACAAAGAAGACGTTAAGTAAATATGATATCTAAAAATCTGGTCTCTAGTTATAAACCAGTTAAAATTCAATAAAAAAAAAATTATGGTTAAACAATTATGGTGTCTTCTGAAAAATAATTATTTTTTTCATTGAATTTAAAAAAAAAAGATCAAATCAATTAAAAATTAATTATACTAGAAAACAAACTTTTTATTACTAAAATAAACCTCAAAAAATGGGAAAAGCCTATATTTTTTAATGTAAAATCTAATTATTTCGTATAAAAAATTTAAGTTTTCTTTATTATGGCACTAGATTTGGTATAATGTACGAATATAATTTATTAAAGGATGAAACAAAGTAACAAAAGATACGATTTTACACGCACAAATTTGAATTTGGTGTACAAAATATAACAATGCATCCCTAAATTTTTAACATTTTATCCACCTAAAATGAAAATTTTGGTCATTGAAAAGAATATACATTACATACACATATGCGTATTAAAGTTTACTCATGATTTGGTGAGGCCCCACAGTATTTCTTCCCAATGTTACAATTTCAATCAAGTTTATCTGAAACAAACATTAAAAATTTTCAATAACAAGTTAATAATTATATTGTTTAAAAAAAAGATCCGAAAATATGAAATCACTATTTTTATAATTAAAATGTTAATATAGAGCTTATGAGATTATTACTGTTTATACATATTTAACATCCAAATTTTATTTTCGTGATTTGAAAAAAAATAATTAAATTTATATCTTGGTTCTGTTGAATACCTAACCTAAATTAGTTCGACTTATTTATTTTAATAAATTTATAATAACTTATTTCCTTATTATTTTTTAATTAATGGATATAATATCATAAGCATATAATATCATAATGTTAAGATCTTTTGACAAAAAGGCAATCTAAACTCAAGGCTTTCGTACCACAATATTTAACATTAATTCCAAAATGAATGTTTTGTGAATATCAACTGTAGTGTAATGAGGATCAATGTTTATTCAAAATATGTTTCATCCCACACTTTGATAATATTATTATATAACAGTATGTTTCAAATTTAATAACTTAGGGTAGGTAAAGTTTTTTAAAAGTAGACGCCTAAAATTTGAACTACACTGAGGTAATATCATAGTTTTATTAATTTTTAGAATATATGAAGTTTTCACATTGCCTATCAATTTAAATCTGTTACTTACTCCAAGTTCTTCTGGTCTCTAATGGTTCTATACAAACAAATATAATTATAAAAATTAAATTTGAGATTGATTTTTTATATATCAAAGTTTATTATAAATAGTGAATTTACACCAATAATAATAATTCCTTATGTTTGAACAAAATATGGATTATTAATAATGAGAATAAAAGTCAAAACTAATGTTTCCAAATATCTTATATTACTGAGACTTTTAATTCTTCTTTTGTCTTCATGTATCTCAATAGATTATTTGTTCTTATGGTTAATATCTTTATTAGAGAAAATTATAAGAATCTTTGTTATTATAATTTTTTAATTTAGTTTTATTCTGCCCTATCCTAATAAAATGTCCCTCTCTCTATTTCTCATCAGGTTGAGGTTTGGGAAGCTATGAATAAATTTATTTTTATTTACGATATATATGAAGTTTTTTGTTTAGCTATTCAACAACTTGTAGCAATCAAGATAAATGTAACATATTTTTTTCTCTAAAACCATGTTAATTTACTAAAAGCAATTATAATTTGTTATTGCTTGATGTGTGTTCTACTGTATTTTACAAGAAAATAAATGTTGCTAATTAATTCAAAGATTACTGTATTTAATTATTTTATTGATGTTATAAAATAAATTATTCATAATCTGATTGGTTGTTATTTTTGATTCCTAAATGAAATACTGTTAGCAAAATTATAAAATAAATTGATAAAAAAAAATTAACCCAACTATCAAGGTTTGTCTACTATGGTTTTTATTTTGTACCTTTACTGATGAAATCTAGAAAAACTGTTAGTTTAGTAAGTATGTGGTGGGGAACCACTAATCCATGATGTAACTCAGGAGTAAAGGATTTTTTTTTACTATTTTTACCTTTGACATTGAGCCTTAAGCCACCTAAAAAAAATTTTTTTTAAACAAGAATCAAAATTCATGCATTTAAGGGTTAATATAAATAGGACACAGTACACCCCTAAATCTGAATTATCCGTTTTTCTTTTTCTTTCTTTTTTTTTAAGATGACATTTAATTTTTGCCAGTAAACAATTGGAATGAGCGTCTTTAATTCCATTTAGTAGTGGGAAAAGATCGATATATTATTCATAAAACACCTAGCGATACAAAAAATAAATAACAAGAACCAGGAAAAAAAAACCTGAATACAGTTGAGCATTTATTATCCATAAATCAATTGTCCGAACTGGCTTCAAAAAAAACATTCAAGAAAAGGATAACATTGCCTGACAAGTCTGAAGAGTATTTTCTTTACAACTTAATTTCCAACGACTATTATTCAATAATAATTGCTATACTTAAAAGAATTAGAGACAGCTGCCATGAAGAGGAAATCAAGATTAAAGCAAACTTTTTTTGTGTCACAACTTATTAAATCTTAACATAATAAATAGGAAAACGTTATTATTGATTTTTATTTGTAGATGTGTAAAGATTTTTTTTTTTATCCGAACGTGAAGATTGTTTGGCATTTTCCTTCTTTTATATGGATTTGAATAACCTGAACTTCTGATACTCTGAACCACATCCAACAACATTAGTTGGAATAATCCACGCTCTATTTTCACATGTTTTTTTAATCAATTAATAAATACCACTAAGAATAAGAGTATTTAAGTAATTATCATACTATCTCAAACCTTTACAAGATTTCCATTGTACATTAATAACTATGTTTGTTTTAAATATTCATTTGTATACCCACACATTTGAATAAACCAGACTAAAATTTAATTATAATTTAACTAAGTTATAAAAGAACAAAACAATAAAAAAGGCCTCAGGAGAAGCAGCACCAATTAGAACCTTTAATACTTCTCCTGACTTTATTTCAGATTTTCAATTAGTTGAAGAAATTCCTCATCCAACTTCTTTTTTAGCTTTTTTTACTCATTTCAACGAATCCCAGTAGATAGAATGTTCATAAGTTGGTTATGAAATGTGATCAAGTTGAGGTCCTGTGTAGTTTTCTGTAAGTGATGTACCAAGAAGATCAAGTATTAAATTTAATTGTAAATACAAAAACAAAATTACAGCAGCTGGTTAAAATAAAAACAAAAAAAATGGGAGAGATAAAAAAAAAACATTTTCCAGTCGATTAAATTTTCTTTGATCTTCATTTATCTCTTGAGACGTTTCGACAATGTCATTTTCAATCTTATCACATTTTGTTTTCTCCATCGGTAACCAATAATTTACATAACTTTATCATAGTTACAAGTCTAAAATATCTATGGAAAAACAATAATATCTACACTAAATTATGTAATTCAACAATTATAAAAATTTTTTTAATAAAGTGTCCAAAATAAAATAAATTAAGTATAGATCCCTCCAAATTATAATCATTTTAATTTTTATTTAAATAAAAACTCGAGGGGATCATTTATCCTCCATGGTCAAGAAAATACATTAAAACCAAACTTTGATCCTTGGAAGACTATATCTCTTTTAAGTCATTTTTAAACAAAAAAACTTATACCACTACAATCCAGGAATGGACTTGGTATAAACAATAAATATTGCTTCTAAGCCAATGATTGTGCAAGGAAGTTATTTGACTGAGATCATACCAAATCACCTAATTCTTTTCCCCAGTCGAGAGTACCCACTTTATGAAGACTGGGTTCTGACTCCAACAGTTATTTCAAAATCAGCAGCAAGATAATAGTGCCTTACCATAGTGATATCCTACTCCCTTTCAGTCAAAAATAAAGAACTTAAATTAAAAAATTTGTTAATTGAACATGAGATAGGAGGATGTAATTTTAAATTTTAAATGGGTAATGAGTAGATTTTGGTAATCATTTCATCAAGAAATAAAAGTTTCAACTGACGTTTCGAAGTATAGATAATATATGTTTGTTGAAACGTTCATTTCTAGATTAAATGATTACCCAAGTATACACATTTTCTAAAATTACATTATTTTTTTCCATACTAAACTCATGATAACTTGTATTTTTGGAAAACATTAAAAGGAAAACGAATAAAAAGTTAAAACTTGTGATTCAACTCAAAGAGGAATAATTATCAAATTGTTCGTAGTTGTCATCAATTAGTTTCCAATGTTCACTTAGTTTCATCTTATTTTATTTCAATTGCTTATATTATATTTTATATAAAACTGAACAGGACACGAAATCAGTGTTTTCAGTCTTTCCATTTGACATTTGGCTGAGAATTTTGGCCCATGGATTCAGCATAGACTTTTCACTGCAGAATTCATCAAAGATTTGGTTTGAAAGGAGTAAATTTAAATACATAAAAGCATGAATAAGAATATAATAACAGTACATTTTCAAGACAATCCAATTTGTAGCATAATAATAAGAAATAATTAAGCAGCAATCATTATTTTAAAAAAATCATGCTCTCAATTAAGTAATATAAGTAAAGAAATAAAAATATGTGATATAACCTGGTTGAAAAAAAAAGAATAAAAAGCAGCGTGGTAAAATTAAACATAGCTTTCCTTCAAAATTTTTCTTAAAGGGTAATATTCAGTAATAAAATAAGGTATAATTAACAGATAATTTTAATAGAACATGTCAACTAAAATGATGTTTATGCATAATAAATCTGTATTTCCAGAAGACTTATGCATTTGATGATATTCGTACTTACTGTAATAGCACTCGTCATGAATTATCTATTGGGTATCAGTTCTGTAGGATGTAGCTTCGATTTGAGTTACAAGTTTTAACTGTTTATTCGTTTCCTTTTTAATATTCTCCAAAAATGCAATTTATCGTGAGCTTTAGTATAGAAAAAAGTAATGTAATTATGGAAAATGTGTAGATTTTGATAATTATTTCATCAAGAAAAAATATTTCAACTATCATTCCCAAATATAGATGATATATGTTAGTTTAAAGGTTCATTTCTTGTTCAAATGATTGCCGAAATATATACATTTCCCATAACTACACTTCTTACTCATACTAAAACACAATTATTTTTATTTTCGGGAATATTGAAAAGGAAATAAATGTAAAGTTAAATCTTGTTATGACTGAATTTGAAGCGTCAACCCGTGGAACTGATACTGACAAAGGATTGGCTGAATGAAATAGTTTAAGGATGGAACATGTATTTTATTTAAGAGGAAATTGTAAACTGAATATATCTTGAGAGATGTTGAAAATGGTTGGGGGGTGGGGGGAGAGGGGTAGGTAGAGTCAATAAATTTTAAACAAATAAGTAAAACTTATTTTATTTGTGCCTAAGTCAATGAGCGAATATTCCATACAGTAAGTTGTACTTATTTCTGTAAAATATATTGACTGTAAACCCTGACCACTATTAACATTTTTATGTAAGATGAGATCTTCCAAAAGAAAGAGATAGAAGGCCAACGATTGAAGATGTCAGTAATGTAGGTATTTTTTTAAATTAAAGACATCAAGGATATATTGTCTGAAAGTAAGAAAAAACCATATCCACTATGCTAAGTAGGAAGAGACATAGGAGTGACTAGGAAATCTGAAAATGAATCCCATGAAACTAACTTTTATAATAAAATCATATCTTGTTATCCATAAAATGTAATGTAAAAATTAATATAAATAATATTATAATGATAAATGATATATAAAATAGCTTTCATCTGAAGCTATATAGAATTAGCCTATTGGATAGATTAAATTAAAAAAATAAATGAATAAAAGCTACCTCAATTCCATCTGTATAAATCATATTTATCATTTATATTTCTTAAGAACACTTCTTCACAAGATTCTTCATAAAAAAATATAACTCACTTAAAATAATTTAATGAAGAGACCAGAGAAAGAGAGCCAAAAGCTGACCAATACAGTTTAGGTACACAGCAAAAAAAAAATGATATCCTATATTAAAAACCAACTATTATAATTCAAAAATATTTGTTTCTATTGAAAATAAACGCATTTTTAATTTTTTACTGAATAAAAAATTATGGCACTCATTAATACGTTTTTTGTAATAATCACATTTAATATAGTTGAAAATTATTTTTTCTAATAATAAGAATAAATATTTAGTTTTAATTATGTAACAAAAATTATTATGTTGATATCAATAATTTATCGAAAATAAATTTTTAAAAACGAAAATATATATATTTTAGAGTAGAAACAATACAAAGTATTATATATAACCTCTTTGGCAGTGAATGGAGAGGGAAGGAAGCGGGAAAAAATGGCTGTAGGTCCAGGAATATTGCTGATTTGTAACTTATTAATTAAAGTCTGTTCTTAATCATATTTTAATGATGTTCTTCTCATTATTATGATGAATTGGTTAGTATAATTAACTTGATAAATTTATACGGGAATATAAACAACTAAAATGGCCAATAAGGCATACCAAAGCAAATTTTCAACTTTGGATTAAAACCAAGTTATTAGATTTTGCCCATTAGTTTATTAAGTATAGCTATTGGGAAGTTTCCCAAATGACAAGTTAATTTTTCTGTTACTGAGTAGATCAAGATTATGATTCAAGATAATCAATTAATGAGGTTTTTTGTTACTATTTCATAATGCTTAAATGAAATTGTAGAAATAAATTCAAATGATGAAAAAGATTCAGAAATATTCTATTAAATTTGCTTTATTAGTTCATATATATTCAGGTAATTCTGCAAGTTGTTGCTTTGAGTTGATTCACAACAAGTTTTAACTTTTTATTTGTTTCCCTTTTAATATTTTCCAAAAATACTAGTTATTATGATTTTTAGTATGGGAAAGAGAATGTAATTAAATGTGTATACTTCGGTAATCATTTCATCAAGAAAGGGACGTTTCAACAAACATATATCATCTATACTTCGAAATGTTAGTTGAGACTTTTATTTCTTGATGAAATGATTACCGAAATGTACTCATTACCCATTTAAAATTTAAAATTACATCCTCCTATCTCATGTACAATTAATAAATTTTTTAATTTTAGTTCTTTATTTTTGACTGAAAGGAAGTAGGATAGCACAATGGTAAGGCACTATTATCTTTCTGCTGATTTTGAAATAACTGTTGGAGTCAGAACCTAGTCTTCATAAAGTGGGTACTCTCAATTGGGGAAAAGAATTAGGTGATTTTTTATGATCTCAGTCAAATAACTTCCTTGCATAATCATTGGCAATTCCAAAAATACTAGTTATTATGATTTTTAGTATGGGAAAGAGAATGTAATTAAATGTGTATACTTCGGTAATCATTTCATCAAGAAAGGGACGTTTCAACAAACATATATCATCTATACTTCGAAATGTTAGTTGAGACTTTTATTTCTTGATGAAATGATTACCGAAATGTACTCATTACCCATAATTAAGTTCTCTTTTCAATAACATTGCTCACAATAACTTTTAATTTTGGAAAATATTCAAAATGAAATGAATAAATAGTCAAAACTTGTTACAATTCAATTCGAAGCGACAACTATAATGTTCTCATAATTATGACAAAATGTTACTACCATATCATTCAACCAAAATATCTGTTCAATATTACTATGTATTAATTAAATATTGTTCAAGATTTGTATTTGCTGAAATGTTTAATGTAGGATTTGTTCTATTTCAGATCAAATAATTTCTTTCAGGCCTGAATCTTCTGATGGTAGTGTTTTTTTATTAATCATTATTTTTTTTAGTCAACCCAGGGTTGGAAATAAAATTTTTTCCAGCTGAAAAACAAGCTTAATTTTGCTGCCTTTGCTATCTCTTCCAATAAAAGTCATTAGAGTTTTATAACTATTTTGATATGATATGATTTTAGTTAATATTATTATTATTAATATTTAAAGGGTAGTAAAAAGTTACACTCTTTAAACTTGCAGTGGTTTTAATTGAAACAGAGAGTAATAAAAGGTTGATTAATATGGACACAAAAATGTGCTTCTGTGAGGTGTAAGAAACAACAGAGAGTGAACATGGAGAGAATAACTCACTTGATTGATATCTTTTAACTAGTTAATGATATATATATATATATATATATATATATGCTTTAGAGTTTATATAATTCAACACGCTCTCTTCATTTTTTTTTAAATAAGCACTAAATTGATTTACAAACAATATTAGAATTATTAAAAAAAAATTAAATATCTCATTTTAATGACTGATTATGAATTAATATCTAAACAGATATTATGCATGCGAGGAGATAGTTGACTGGAAGATCTGAATAAGGAAGGAAATAGTTGGGGGTCCAGTCACATTAAACACTAAATAAGTGGGTACTTATTACTAGTCTAGCCTCAGCTTCCATTAGCCCTGAAAATGACCCACAAAGTGGGTTGAAACGTCAGCACAAAATAAATAAGTACCCACTTATTTAGTGTTTAATATGACTGCACCCCCAACTATTTCCTTCCTTAAACAGATATTAATAAAAAGAACAGCAATAAATATTTTTTACTCAACTTCAAAGATAAAATGCTAGATTCAATTCTAAACAACTATTACAAAAATTCTGTTACATTTTTCCAGCTCGATTCTCAAGCACATGATGGAAATTTGGTTGAAGAACCACTATACCCATTGGATGAAGGCAAGACATGAAAGATAATCTGGAGATACCCAAAATTTAAGAATTCAGGTATTTCAACAGTTCATAATAAATAGTTTTTGAAGATATTTTCTATTTAAAAACATTATCGTAATAAAAAAATAACAAAAAGGTACTTATTTACATAATGTTTATATTCTAGGTTATTTTATTATTTTAATTAAAGTAAGGTAAGTTATAAAATTAAATTCTAACTTCTTATTTTCATTAATGTAATAAAATTGATAGAAAAAGCAGTTAAACGTGGCTTTTAATTTTTATTAATGATCAAAAAATTTTCTATTTTTTTACTCACTATTAAAATGTAGCTTAATGTTACTCACCCTTGATAATAATTTATCAAAGTAGAGAGCAATGTTAAAGATAACAGGAGAGGCTCTTCATATTACTATTACATTAATACTAAATATTATTGTACAATTTCTGATATACTATGACAAAGCTATTTTTGATAAGTCAATCCAGAAAGTTATACAATTCACTACTAAGAGTTTCAGGCATAAATAAATATCTAATAATAAAAGAACAAACTTATTCATCTGTCTGTCTAATTTATACTGCTAAAATGTTACACTTATGTGAACATATTAAAAAAAACAAAAAACAAATAGGAGTGACTAATAATCTTACTACTTGCGTTAAAAAATTTTAAAAAAATTATGACCATGTTCTGAACCCAATGCGCAATTCATTAATTCTGGTTTCCTAAAGCGCAGGACCAAAGGCAATCACCCCTCCGTTACCTTCTGACTCCGCCATTGGGTATTAGCATCTGTTTATTGATAAAAAATTATGTTTCCTTACCAACTCAAAAAAAGGGGCGACCTGTGGTCTAGTGTAACAAACTACTAAACTCAAGATCACGGGTTCACAGCCCGGCAGGTGGCCCTAAGAATTTTTAAAGGGAGTAAAAATCCTCAGTTACACCGTCTTTCGGAAGGGACGTTAAACCGGGGTCCCGAGCCTGTACAATGTCAGGTATTCGTTAAATGAACAAACAACAACTCAAAAAAACCTTATGCCAATAAGAACTGCTATACATCTGTGTTACAGTGGAACATTTTGTTTACTATGCTATTAGTTAAATTGTTATGTTATTAAGCCAAAACTGATCATAAACCCCTTTCTTATATCGTAATCGAGAGTTTATTTTGTCTCAATTTCATTATTGAGATATATTTCTCAATTCTTTTCTTTTCTCTAATAGAAACCGTTCAAGATTAGCCCCTATAGTTATACCTATTATCTTTCTCTTTTCTCACTAACAAAAATATTATCAAAAATTAATCAACTTAATCAATAGAGGGATTTATTATCAACCATGATTGCAAAACATAATCTAAAGGAATGTAATTGGGTATGAAACGGTAATGATAAATTAAAAGATATTTATTAATATAACTACTACGATTGTTACATTTAAAAAAAAGAAATTATTCAATAAAGTTGTCCTCTTGGATAGACAGTTATCTGTTTGACTTTTGGTTTTGTAGCTAGTAAAGATGCCTTTCTATTAGCAAAGTTATGATGGCCAAATTCTTTCGTTGTGAAAATTTCATCTCTAATTATCGATTGAAGATGTTGCTGGCCTTTGGTGGTTACTTCATTATTATTTTTCTTCTTATGATACCAAACTTCTGCTCCAAGAGTTAACAGCGCTATGAACAGTCCAACCAGTGTTGCAATAAAAACGCCACCTGAATATAAATATTAAAAGTTATACATATATTATGTATGAAAATATATTTATCAATTCATTTCTATAAACCAAAAAAGTTAAAAAAAATAAAATACATTTGTATTTTTTTTAAAACATTTAATGTACCTCTTGAGGCCCACTTTGAGCCATAAATGCAAACAAGATATGAATGATGATTAAAAATTCTACACAGATGTAATGAAAATAATAAAAGATAAATTAATATATATTGTTACTTTTAAATAGGGTTCTTTCAATTTATCTTACATAGATGTCTCAGTAAATAACAGCCTTGCTTTCCAAATTAAAGAAATCAAGCATATCTTTTGAAAACATATTTAGTAAATTAATAAAAATTGTTTTTATGAAAATATACATGGAATATTAAAAAAGCACAAGGACTCACAAAAATAGGGATTGAAACAAAGTGGTGTACATAAAATCACAAAATATTTTTAAAAGATTTATGATCTCAATAAAAAAAAAAAAGATAATGTTTTATAACAATTTAGTATTATCACATCATTTTATGTGATTTGCATGAATTAACACATATACTTTCTTATTTTATTATTAGGACAATATTATTTTTATTTAAAGACACTTATTTTATTGTTTTAATCAATTAGTTTTTTCATCTTAGTACATATATCATAGAGCTCATACTAATTGATAAAAAAGAAAAGAAGAAAAGACGTATTCATGAACTGATGAGGAATTTGGAACAGAGATAGTTTCTATTATATCAATATCACAATGATTATTCAACTTTATTATTTCATAAACTCACCCAAACTTTCCAATGTGATTCCTTCATCTTCATCAACATTGTCACATTTCGACTTGATTGTCGAATTCCAGTATTTTGAAGCAGTAGCTTCAAAGAATCGTTCTCTTTGTAGATCTAAAATTCTAGAAAATGGAAATATTATTAAGTCCTTTCCGTAGTAATTGTGAAAAAAAAATAAAGCATTAAAATTATTGTTTTTCTTAAATATACTCTACTGCTACAGATCCTTCAAATTATTTTATGGACAAAAACAGGTAAAAAGTCAAAGGAATGTCCCTTACTTGTTCATAATAAAAGATTATAACAAATGATGAAAAACTGTATTATCATGAGCATAAAAGTTGTCATTATTTCATACACACTTTTTCCATACTTAAGCACAAGATGCTTTATTTCTTCTTTGTGAATAAGTTGAAAAAATAATCTCTTACAGATAAGTCATAGAAAATAATGTCAAGTACCTACGGCTAATTTCTTCATTAAGATGTGACCCTTGTTGTACGGCAACAGCGTACGGCTGTTCAGCGAATGGTTCTCCGATCAATGTGAGGTTACAGTTCTTGAATACATGATATTTCAGTTCTAATAAATCATGTATCAATGCAAACTCGGCCTGTTCACTTTCTATTACCTATAACCAGCCATTTAATTTTTTATACTTCAGTTTTTAATGGTATAATTTGAAGATAAATAAAAAAAAATCAATTTTATACAGAAATTATCTATACCGAAATAAAAAAATATATATTTTAATATACACCTGAATTATATGCTGTTTATACAAGAACACATGCACTTAACCATAGAGTAGTATGAGTGATTTTGTAACATATACCCTCGTTTATCAGGACACAGAGATTAAAATGGCTTGACCATATAAAGTCATGAAAGGGGCGGCTAGTAAACTGTACAACAATGTTCCGGACAACGGGTTATGTCAATGGGGTAGGCTGAAATGCCGATGTAAGGATGCTGTAGGGCAGGATATGTGACAACTAAGGATCCCAGTTACCCTTGCATAAGACAGAGAAAGATGGATGGCAGCTATTAAGCAGGCCAAAGGTAGCTTCATGCACCTGTTGTGCTGAAAAAACTTTCTCATCATAAGTATTCAATAAACTTGTTCTCTATTAAAATTATGGACATGCTTAGTAACTGAACCATGTAGTGGGACCAGCCCTCACCTCTGACTTGGAGGGAAGCAAACCAATTGGAGGGATATGAGGGTACATAATACCCTTCAAGTAAAATTAGGATCACCTTAAAAAGCAGAAGAGAGAAAATTAAGATGAAAAAGGTGTATTTTGAGATACATTAATGATGCATTTATCAGTTACAATTATTTAAAAATTTTTAAGTCAATAGTCGATATTGACTTTATGCTACAACAGCTAATTTGATGAAGCTATAGTAGGAACCATCAATTTTTCCTCTCCTAGTATAATTAGGAAAGGGATCTTGAATGTGTAGCTGACACCGGCATGACCAAGGATTTTTTTACTACCTTTGAAAAATCCTAGGGTCAACTGCCAGGCTACAAATCTGTATATTTTTGTATGTTTTTCAACGAATTACACTTTAAATATTGTCCATTTATTTGGGAATGGTTTCATATGCGCTACTACACCCTCTTTCCTTCCACTTTTGAATCTCCTTCAGAAAATATCGGTTGAGAACTGTTCGTCCATTGTGATTCACCCAGCTTCCTTTGGTTACCCAAAGAAGTTCTTGCATTTCTAGAGTAGCTTCTCTGATAGATGGTTCTGTATTAATTTTGCAAGCCCTCTGCTATATTTCACATATTCATCTCTGCAGATGTGTTTACAAGATAGACTAAGTACATTTAGTAGTGAATCTAAGTGGCCCAATTATATTTGGAAGAGATATACTTATGTACTGTATTTTTATACATTTTTAATTCCTTTCTCAACATTTTTGGTTGTCATTTGTAATTCACAGGCATAATGTAGGGGATGCATGGTCATATAAACAAATTATATTATTTTTTCTCTATTAAATAAAAAAATGAAGAAAAATATTAGAGCTTGATTTAATATTTATCCATGTTTTTTACTATTTTATTTAAATTACTTTTTTAAGCCCTTCTTGAAGATTATCCACTGTACCAGCCTTTTCGATAGCATTAAGAATATGTCCATATTGTTCTTTTATAGGATAATCCCAAACTCTGAACTGAGACTGGTCAGTTGAGCTGTTCAAAGTTATTTCCTTCCAGTATCTGTAAAAATATTAATTAAACAATTTTTTTTCTGTAACAAACTGTAGGTTTTTAATAAACTAATTATTTGACATTTTCATTTCTATAACTTAACTAAACTCCAAACAGAACTTTTAAACAACCTATATTTGAAATAGATCTATTGGGTAGTAGAATTATTAAAATGAAATGTACTATTATAATTTTGACTATAATAAACTTTGACTGCCATAGCCAACGTTTGAAGTCAGATCATATAATTGTTGTTAGCACAATTCTGCAATTGATGAACGAAATAGCAAAACTGAATGCACCATAATAGTGCCTGTTTCTACTGTCAATGATTTACTATTTTTAATGTCTTAAATGTTTTAATATATAATTCCTGAGACAAAATTTTGTTAGTTGATCTTACTCAGGGGTTCCAATATAAAATACTATATTAAATATTTAGATAATATAATTAGAAAGATAAAATATATATAAACTAACTTTTTTAAATACTAGGATGGATTTTGAGTCGCCATTTTATAAAATAAGCTCAAAATGAAGAGTGAAGCCATTATAAGAATAAGTATAGGGTGTGGCTAAAGTAACTATATGATTTGTTTTTTAAATAAATATTGAATGAAATGAAAACAACAAAAAATTAAATGATAAAAATAAAGTTTATTTTATGTTATTTTTTTACATTAATTATTGACTGCACCAGATTTTTTCTTGTGGGCCTATCTCCAAAACAAAGTTTATGTGAATAAGCCCCAAACCTTGCAGCAACTAAAGGACAACATTCAAGAAGAAATTGATCATATAGGACAAGAAACACTCAACAAAGTTATGGAAAATGCTATAAAAAGATCATTTTTGCGTTAGAGAAAACTGTTTTCATTTAACTGACATTATTTTTCATAATAACATACAAAAATAACACAAAATAAACTTCATTTTTATCATTCAATTTTTTGTTTTTTTTTCATTCCATTCAATATTTATTTAAAAAACAAATCATATAGTTACTTTAGCCGCACCCTGTATAAGAAAAAAATTTTGTGGTATGGCTCACCTCTCTGATTATTTATTTATAAAAACTTTCCATTAGGAAAATAAAGGTTAATAATGCTGACATAATAATAATAACTTAACTATAGCATACAGAGCCGGCATAAAGTGGCAAAAGAGATGTGACTAATGAATATTTTGTGTTTTAAAAAATAAAAGGCCTTGAAACTTTTTTGTTTTAGCAGTCTTGTTTAAACTTTTAATGTAAACTTTATCTAACTTTTAAGGTTGTGTTGTTTTCCTAATTACCTTCACAGATCTTTGAATTCTTACAATAACATTACGTGTTTTTGTAACGTAATTATCACATTACTAAAGAATTTTAATCATGCCTAATTTTTACTTATAATTATATTTATTAAACCTTAAATAAATTATATCCATTACTGTAACTTATAGTAAAATAATTAAAAGTAATTTATTACTGGTATAGTGTTTCCTCTGCGAATTTCATATTTCTAAAATAGTTGTGCGCATCTGAATCTTTTACAACAGTGTAATTAATTCTTGACTGTCGAGCCAAATGTTTTAAGGACTGTACTGGAGACTGTGAAATATTCATTCAAGAATTACTATCAATAATGTTATGTAAAAATCTAATAATAAAACATAGAAATACTATAATACATATAGGATAAACAAAAACTACATTTTTCTGATAAAAATATATTGCTAGTACTTAAATGAAAAATATAAATAAAATAAAATATAAAAAGGAAGCATATTGTCCGACAATTTAGAAAACAGCCTTTTGCAAAACCGGAGGTAGGTGAGGAAGTGGCCATTGGTTACCAAAGCTGTAATATTCTATTGGTTATCCAATTTATATTATTATATCAAGAATTGGGGTGCTAATGCCCTCCTCACCAGCTCTGAATTAATTGAGGTATAATCATAGCCATATAATTTTTAGCAATATAATGTAATAGTCTATTATAATACAATTACAGCCACAATGAGGACAAACAGAGAAGTGAGCAAGGTAGTAGGGGAAAGGTTGTGGCCTGTCCCTATGAGGAGTCTGTCAGAGACGACTTCTGCACAGGTCGTTTTTCTATATTGTCAGAAAACACAGGTATGGGAATCAAACTGCAAATGTAAAACAACTTTTAAACCAATAGGTGCTTTAACACTAGAACTATCAACAGGTTAAAATGACCGGTTGCATCATTTATTTATAACATTTCCTCTTTAAGTCTTATTTAATATTTTATGATATTGTCATGATTTTTATTAAAATTGTGTATACAATAATATTATAAATTATTTTGTTCTTACGCTTATAATTTTCAGAGATATCTATGTGTTATACCTAAATATACGAACCGGTCATGAAAATATCATTAATACATGATGTGTATTCCCGGAATTTTTATACATCTATAATTCCGGGTAATTCTCGGAATTCAAATTCTATGATTTCAATTTATGTATTATGTATTATGTAATACATAAAATTTCAATTTAGTATTCTTGCTTGCCGTGAATAGTTGCAACTTGCAACACGCACTACTCTTTATGCTATGTTCATACTACTCTTTAAGTTATGTAATTACAATATTTGAATGAAATATATTTTATTTTATTTAAAATTAAATTATCTTATGAATTTATAGTTTCTTTTCTTGAATTCTACTATTTTGTTTAATTAAACCAACAAACCGGTCATTTTGACCGATTGGTAGAAATAGGTATATGGTAAATCTTTGTAGTTCTAGTGTTAAGTATATATCGTTAAAGTAAAAACTTCAAAATTATAAACTTCTATAAGGAATGTGAAGTTTTGAGAAAAAGAGGGATTTGAATCAAGATAAGGTTGAATCAAATATAGGAATACCTTGACAGGGGGAAATTTCATAGGATAGAGAAACAGGCAAGAAAGGAGCGTTTAAATGAATTAGTTCTGTGATAAGAGATATAGAGGTCAGAAGGTCACGACCTTATTTCATGTGAACAGACAGTTTAAATTACAGAAGACTGTAACTGAAGAAAATGTTCAAGGCACTGATGGTTTCGTTTGGAAAGATAAGAGGACATTTTGTAAACTATAGGAAGGTAATAGTCACTTTAATTAGTCATTGGTGAGGAACACACATGACCCTTAGAGTTACTAAAAACAGATCTTTGAAAGCAGTTCATGTTATGCATCAGTACATCCTGAGAGGCTATCATATACCACTTAATCATAACTAAAGTGGGTGTAAATAAGTAAACACAAGGAGCTTGTGGAAGATGCAAAGAAGTGTTAAAAACTGAAAGTTATTGAATTTTAGAAAATTTGAGCAATTTGGGGTCTTCACGGACAGCGATTGGGTTTGGTCAATGGTGATACCTATGTTTTCGACAGAAGAAAGATAGAATGATTATTTAGGAATAATGTATGAAGAGTGATGACAGATCTTATCATAAAAATGATAACAACATGAGTTTTCATAGTTATTAGCTTATTTATATGTATATTTAAAGAATTTATTGTAAATAGAAATCTTACTTGCATCCGCTCAACAGTTAGGAAAGCCGCTAGATTAGCTGTAAATGTTGCCAACATAAGAACCACAAAAAGCCAGTATGCAGCAACGAGAGTTCTTGCAGAAAGAGACTTTGGGGCTTCCCCTCCACCCTGTGGTGTAAAAGAAGTCACTGCGAACCAGAAGCTTTCCTTCAAAGTGAAATTTCTGTAAATAAATGAAAATCATTAATTATTATTTTGGGAAGGTTTCTTTTAATAATTAAATGAAAAAGCTCTTTAAATAAATATATATGAGTGGGCATGAATCTGAGGGGTACAAGTGACAATTTAATAATTTTGTTTAAAGGCATTTAAAAATTAAAACATTTTGATAAAACCTACCAAGTTTAAGTTTGATCTTATTTATATCATAGCTCTTCTTTGTATCCATTAAATATTGAGCAATAATCGATTTGTAAATATTTAATATGCATTAACTATTCATAGCCACATTCGACTCAATGTACAAATAAAATAATACATATATACAATATATGAATATTGATACAAAAAAGTTAATTATACCTCCTCGAACGTAAGATGACCTAGACCTAATACTTGATCCATTAAAAAAAAATTTTGTCATATTCAACAAATTCTTCACATTCTAATGCTCATTTTCCATTTACTGCAATTTCATTATCTCCAATTTACAATTATACTCTCATTATCTATATACTTACAATTTACAATCATTATCTTTGAAGGTTGAAATAGCAGTTGCGAGTTTCTTCACTAAATTATTACTTACCTGCAGGTATTCTGCTCCTGCTAAAGATTTTCTGTTGCTTAATAAAAGAGGAGCAGAAAAAACACATTAAACAAATTTTATGAAGTCAGGCTTCGGGATCGCTTGGAGGGTAGGGAGGGAAACTCTAGATCAGTGGTTTACAATGTGGGAGGCGTGAGTACATGTCGGTGTGGGGGGTGGGGGGAGACCAGTTAAAAATGAAAAATTATGAAATAATTTTAGGTATTTTATTCTTTTCAGTATTTCTTTACCTTGAATTGAAACTTATATTGTTGTAAATTGTGACAGTAAAACTAAATGTTTTGTTTTCAAAGCAATACTTATTATGTATTTTGTATTATAAAATGCAAGTTTCATGGATCATCATTGAATATTATGACTTTAACATAGTGAATCTAATCAGCTAGTTAGTATTAAGTGAGAGTTCAAAGGTGGCAGTGAGATAAAGTTTTAATAACACACACATATATACACTGACAGGCAAAAAATTCCACCCACTTGATTTTTTCATGGTTTTATCTAAAAAGATTTCTGCTTTGGATTGGTTAATATAGAGGGTAACAACCACATGATGAAAAATATACAGCCTGTAATTTTACCCAGAGCCAACCTTTTCAACGTACAAAAGCCAGCCGTGTAACTCTGTGAGTTCTGGTCAACTCTGGTTCTCCTAATGGGGGAAAAGCCAGTAATCCATGCTCATTTAATCTTCTCCGAGAAGTACGTTCAGAAAATTTCAGATCTCGAACTTCTTTGAGCTGTGAATTACTTGAAGAAAGGTAAGGTGCCGGTTTCGTAAAATGAAACGAGAGAGAGGTTTTTTATCATGTATATGTATTAACAGTAAAAGTAACTATATATTATAGTTACAAATTTACTGAAGGTGATAGGTTATAGCTAAATAAAAACTAGTGACATAAAATTTCATTTTTATATTTTAAAACTAAAACAGATACATTTTTTTTAATTGTTATTTTTATGGTAATTGTTTTTAAATATTTTTGTTTTGAAGAAAAAAGATTTGCCCTGGCTGGGATTCGAACCTTTTTAAATATTTAAAAAAATAGAAATAGAAGTAGACTTCATGGGGTTCGAATCCCGGCCAGGGCAACTCTTTTTTCTTCAAAAGAAAAATATTTAAAACAGACACACATTGGCAATACAGACCATGTGTTACAAAATTATAAACAATGAACAACTGGAAGTAAATCAATTTGAAACAAAAATCAAGAAACTTATAAATTGAATCCAGCAGTTTTAAAATGAGCCAAATTTATTGACTGTTAATTAAAATATTAATAATTTAATAAGAGCATAACAAAGTTTTGATCTACATAACTGCTTAATTGTTATCTAAACAAATCAACAATTATTCAATTGATCACAATTATGAAATTAATCATTTGATACTCATTTCCTATAACCCTGATCAATATATATATTATTAAATTCATAGTTAACTATCATATATGTTGACTTTGGCTCATGGTGGTCCTACAATCATCTAGTCAAAAAGGGACGTGATCATTTCTAAATGGAAGAGTCGTAGTATTTTCTGAGATTATAAAACTATTTAAAAGTAAACGATAAATACAATTTTGCAGGTTTACAATGACATGCTTACACTCAATGGCGTAGAGAGAATACAAGGATCAGCAAGAAGAAGGAGTGAACAGAAGATCCAAAAAAAAAAAAAGATTACTTATGGAGTTATTTTTCATAATTTATGTGGCATAATTAAACATAACGAGAATGATCATTTTGAACAGGTATCACAGAACTTTATTAATTTTTTTGTATAAATAATAACATTTAAAAACCATTTGGTATCATATAATTCACTAATGAACAAAAAATCTTTATTCCAGTCAGATAAATCTTGTTAAAACATTAACGAAGGATTAAAAAATATGTTTCGACAAATTCATTTGTCATTTTCAATTCCTGTTCTTCTTAACATCCTTTAAAATTCATAAGTAAAAACATCACTGCAAATTTTTTAATCCTTCGTTAATGTTTTAACAAGATTTATCTGACTGGAATAAAGGTTTTTTGTTCATTAGTGAATTATATGATTTCAAAAGATAGTCCAGTATATAAGAAAAAGCTTATAAAGAAAATAAACAATTTGGTTTAAAAAATAAACATGTCTTTGTTTACTAGTGCTATTTGTTGTTAATTGTTTAAAATTAAATTACGTTTTTTTTTTATTGTGCGTGTAACGACACTGATGATTTATATATATATTTTCTCTACATTAGATCTTAAATCAACTAGTTCTACACAAATTCCAATGTTTGAAAATTTTAAAATAAAATATACTTGTACCAACAAATTCATGAAGGATCTGTGCTTCAATACTTGTTTCTTGACAGTCATACAAGTATAGAATTGAAAAAATACAATACTTGTTTCTTGACAATCATACAAATATAGAATTGAAAAAATACAAGTGGTTTATTAGAAACAGTAGTTCAAAGCTTAAAAAAAAAAATCAAGAATAATAAACTAATCTTGGGCAAAAATGTAACTGCAGGAATCAATTTAACAAGAGTTTAAAAAAGTTATGAATAGATATGAAGATTATCTGTATAGTGTTCTGTACATTGTACGGAGTGTACAATTCTTAGCCAATGATAGCGAAAGAAAGTGATTTGGCTAAGATCACTTAACTGCTAAGTTTTACCCCCAATTTATTGTACCCATTTTATAAGGGTATCCAAATCACACAGGACTGATAAATTCCTGTTGAAAGAATAAATAATTTTACTACCAGATTGAACTCTAAGCCTAGATATAAGTATCTCAGTATAATATGTACTGATCTACCTTAATCCCCTATCAAGTGGGATATTGATGTAAAATCAATCAAATAGGCATTTAGAAAAGGTCATTTATATTGTGATACACAATAGACAGCATGTATACAAAAAAATACAAAAATAAAAAGAATGTTATCCAATTGCTTGATTCATAAATACTTGCAGATGTACTTGAGAAATGCCTATAACTTGGAACATAAATATATATATATATATTTTTATAACTAACAAAACAAAAAACAACCAAATTTAATAGTTGGATCTAAAATTTTGAATTGACCAATGCCACTAATTCTAATATTTACAGAGGGGTCAAATCGTTCAATTTAATACAGTAATTATGCAGAACACAGGCCGCAGTAACTATGTCTGGTTCACATCTATCGAGTAACTTAAGTTTAGGAAAACGTGTGTACAAAAGATTAAATGCTTCTTTTAAAATACCTATTACGAATTCATGTATTACATTAAAAATTTGCTCCTCGGTAGATGTGACCAGTGAACCCTCTTTATACGGAACTAACAGGTTCTTTTTAGATTTATTTGGTACATTGAAATCTTCAGAAACGATAGCCAATCCATTATTGAGATCTTGAATTTTATTCTTTAACATACTTTGGTTGAATACTACTCTTGGTCTGGTATCGAATGAGGTACATGCATCGATAAACATACTTTTTTCATTACAAACTGCTTGTAGCATCAGTCTCTGTCCATTTTTACAATTAATGATTCGATGTCCCATCACTGCAGCAACATTAGGAAAAGAGAATCTTCTCTCGATGCAAGTCGCAGCATCAGAAAATTCTTCAGGAGTCGGCCAAAGTAGTCCAGCATCAGCTTTCAATTTTAAGATATGAGCTACACCCTGATTAAATAGTCTATTAGCATTTTCGACAGTTCCAAGATCAAACATACTCACAGCATCTTCAATTTTTTTATCTTCATTTCTCAGGTACCACAAAACGAGAAATAACATCTTATCAATCGGCTCATTGTTGTGCGATAGAGCTCTTTGTTCTGAATTATTGTCCATATCGACCGGAATGCCTCTTATATGTTCAATAAGGATCTTAGCAGTCTTCCTTGTAACATGAACCATTTCTTGAAATTGTTCATCTTCACACATGGTAAAGTCAAAGTAATTACTAGGTATTTTAAAATTGGTTAGAGCATCACTTTTACTCTTTGTTAACTTTTTCGAATCTTCTAAAGCTTTAAATAAAGCTGTAAACAAAATCTCATTATTCTTAGCAGATTCAATAATTTCTGTTTTAACAACCTCATTAAAAAAATCTTTAGCTGGAAAGGATTCAAGATATGACATTATTTTTTCCAGGAACTGTAATTTCATTTCTTTAGACTTCAATTTGTTATTAACTAGATCATCAAATAAACATACATGAGAAGGGTCATCTTTGATTTCCTGCTTAACCTTAGTCATGAGATTATTAAATTTTTCACTTTCGGTAACAGTTTCTATTTCTTTATTTACACTACAGGTTTCTTCAATTGAAATACAGTTGTTTTCTTCCAATCGTTCAATACTGGTTTTTCTACGCTTATTTGGATGTTTGTTACACTCGTAAACTTCTTTTTTGTTATATGGTTTAGACATTTTGCTCTTTTAAATTATTAAAATCAATTTAACTACATGGTCTCACACAGTAAGCAAAATAATATTAACCTACAATCGGAACTTCACGTAAACAAACTGTTTATAACCTTATACATAACCTTAATGTTACCACTGATAAAAGTAAATTTATATTTCCTGTTTTAGCTTTCAATAAAAAAAAAACTTTAATGAAATCATATAAAAATATTTATGTTGCCACGTTAATAAGAATAATTTTAAAAGATAGAAATAAAATATATACCGGTAGAACGAATATTTAATAATTATAATGAATAGTTATTCATTAATAAGTCACAATATCATTAAAAAAAAAATTAAAGAGATTTAGTTTTCATAAATAGAAAATACATGTATCGTAAAAAAAAAGAACTTTGTGAAAATGTCGATATACACTTGTTAAGGAGTATTAACTAATGCAGTGAAGTTAGAGGGGGGGGGGGAGAATTCTTTGATGTCGAGGATTTTGCGCAGTTAACCTTTCATTAAATATTCTGATGAATCGACTTAAATGAAAGACTTCCCATGAATCGAAAGGAAATCGAAGATTAGATCAAAAGAATGAAAAGTAGGGCATCATTTCCCAAGAATAAGCAGTCGGGTTTGAACATCAATGACTAATGACAAGTCATTAAATCTTGTCTAACATTTCCGATGTGCGATTCTTCCTGTTGTGTTTATTAATTAATTGTATAATTATTTTTTTAATCAAAACACTTGTTGGGAGTGTTTCCCTCAGAAAAACGTATTTCTGGTCGTTTCAACCAGCCATCACACACACATTTCTAATTACATATTCCTGATTTCCCTATTTTCATTTCAATTCAACTTAAATGAAATTAAAGAAATGTTTTTAATTCATTATGTTTTATTGTATGAAGAAGGATTCAACAATCTCAGACAAATCACTTCTCAGTACATTGCCCCTAGAAACAGTCCAGTCTTTACCGTGTACTGAACCCAAGAACCTCCATAGGCTGGTGCAGGTTATTTTTAGTAGTGCTTTAATTTTTTGTGATTTAAAATTTTAAATAAAATTCCTTATGAATAGTTGGATTCATTTAACTTCCATAATTATAATTAGTTTCGATAATTTCGTTGACATACGTTAAGCAGAACTGTGCTCAATTTAATATCACGTTTATGAATTTAAAACTTCAAATATACCCATAAAAATACACTATAGCTGAAATCAAGCAGTTGATTCAAGCACTTAAAAACAATTGTACTGTTTTTATTATTATTAATATATTGTACTTTATTTGTTTATTAATAAACGCGTGCTATTAATTCTTTATGTTTTTTTTGTTTATAGTTATTATCTCGGTAATAATGTTTTTTTTAAGCGTAAATTTCCCTTTAAATATAAAAATATTTATAATTTTTCATTATTCTAACCATTCCCCACTCCATTTTTTGCAAAATTATCCAAACCATTTCCGAAACTTCTTTGCTAATATAACCGTTTTTATAGCTGAATATTATAAAATTAAATGATTAAATTAAGCGTAGTTTGTAAATTTGAATATATTCTATGTAGCCATTTACAATGGACTCGACAGGTCGTTGCAGGTTCCTACCGTACTTCGTCTTCAGTGTAACTCGAGCTCTGAACCGATGAATATAGAAGTAATTTATGCAGCAATTGGTTATATATAGAGTTTATTGAATCTATGATTCAATTATTATAGTTAACTATCAAAGAAATCACTGCATTTTCCTCTCGGAAGTAGAAATGAGGTAATAACTCACTTCTTGAATGATTAATATTTCCTATTACATTAATCAACATTTTCAATACAACAAAACATCTATAATAATTTTTAGCATTGATATCACTAAGCAATATATATGAAAATGATAAAAGTGAGTAAAGTTTGTTAATTAGAATATATTCTAAGGAACCATTTTATTTTCTCTACTTTGAACATTGGACTCTACAAGTCCGTACAGGTTCGTGGCAGTATTTCGTCCTCAGTGTAGCTCGAGCTGTTAACCGATGAATATATTAATAAATACATTTATTGGTTATATTTCGAGTTTATTCAATCTATTCTTTAATTATTATAGTTAACTATCAAAGAAATCTCTGCAGGTTTTATTGCTAGTTAAGGGTGTCCCAAAATTAACGCAAGTTTTGAATTTGTCGCAATTTGTGCAGTAAAGTGTTGGCGACCCTAAAAAAAAAGCAATTCGACAGCTGACAGTTTTGGGTTAGTAAAAATGGAGCGTTACACGTTAAAACAACGTGTCTTCCGCAGTTCGAAAATTTCATACAAAATATGGTCGCAATAGTGTTTTAACTTTGTCAACTGTGAAGAGATTAATTGAAAAATTCAGGGAGACTGGATCCGTTGGAGACGCCAAACACACTTCTCGTCCAAAAACAAACCGTTCAAATGTCAATATCGAAGCAGTGCGTGAGAGGCTGGTCAAGCAGTGATTGTTACTGGTGCTCGATATCGCGACATGATAACACAGTTCTTTCTGCCGAAATTGGATGATATTGATGTGGTCAATATGTGGTTTCAACAAGAGGGTGCCACATGCCATACACCTCGTGAAACAATTCAATTACTGCATGAGACATTTCCAGGCCGTGTACTTTCTCTTCGGTGATCAGAATTGGCCCCGCTAGATCGTGTGATTAAACACCATTAGATTTCTTTTTATGGGGTTATTTGAAATCACAGGTCTATGTCAACAAGCCCACAACCACCCGTGCATTAAAGGAGGAGATTCGAAGCTGCATCAACGAAATTCAGCCACATTTATGCAAAATGGTCATGGAAAATTTGGACAAACGAGTGCGCTTGTGTATGCAAAGCCCTGGAGGCCATTTGCCTGTGTGATATTCCATAAATAACCCTATCCTATGTTAGTCCATGGTCCATTTTTGCACTTGATTAGTATCAAGCTGAATCTTCGTGAATAGCTTCGTTTCAATGAGATGCCCAACAATTTCCTGTGTGAAAATTCTCGATTGTGGTAGCTAACAGAGGTAGCAAGGATAAAATATGTCGATTTGATGATTCTCAAAAATTTATTACGAACTGGTTTTTTTTTTTTGTTAAATCTCAAGGTAATTAATTATTTAAATTATTTGAAAAAAACATTTGTCCTACAAAATGTATGGTTTTATCAAAGAGTCCCCTCCTTCCAACATGTATCGATAAGGAAGTCAAAAAAGAAGAAGTAAAAAAAAATCAGCTAGTTAGTGATCATTTTTGATGGCCTCGTTATCGATACACGTTGGAAGGAGGGGACTCTTTGATCAAACCATACATTTTGTAGGACAAATATTTTTTCAAATAATTTAGATAATTATCTTGAGATTTAGCAAAAAAAAAACACAGTTAGTAATAAATTTTTGAGAATCATCAAATCGACATATTTTATCCTTGCTGCCTCTGTTAGCTACCACAATCGAGAATTTTCGCACAGGTAATTGTTGGGGGTCTTATCGAAACGAAGCTATTCACGAAGATTCAGCTTGATAGCAATCAAGTGCAAAAATGGACTATGTAGGTAATTTATATTTCAATAAAAAAATAATAATCAAAAGACTAAAAACTGTGTTTTCTATTAAATTCAAATCTTGCGTTAATTTTGGGACACCCTTTGGAAATGAGGTAATAGTTTATTTCTTATATAATTAGTACTTTCTGTTTTATCATAATTTAGTTTTATCATAAACAAAGTTAAAGTGTTAAATGAAGTAGAATTTGTAAATTAAAATATTACAAGAAGCCATATTATTTTATCTGTACTTAGAGAATTGGAATTGAAACTACAAATTAAAATACTGGGATAGTTACTTGACCTTTTTTTCCTGTTAACACTATATAGAAAAAACCATACAATCTGAACTACAAAGCACCTGTAAATTACAGTTATGCGATTTGAGCAACAATTAATTAGTACAATTAACAGTTGTTTTAATTGTAAAATGGAGGCTGGTCCGCCTTTTGGCATTTTGTGGTAAGCCAAATTATATTTATAAAAATATTCTTGATTATATACTAACCTGCAAGGATAGGGGTATTTCTCCTTATTGTTCCGAGCACTATAAGGTGAATACCGATCCAGAAACCAGATCATTAGTGCTGTGAGGCAAAGAGCACCAAGAATGCTAAGCCAAACCTCCAGTCTGAGAACGGTCATGAATTTGAAAAGGGATGTCTTTTTCATAGGTTTTCTCAGTACTGAAAAAAATTAGATAAATTTAATTCACGTACAGCAGTTATTTGTGACCTATACATCAAGGAAATTTTGGTTAACAATGAATCAAGTTTTGATTAAAATGTGCATTTTTATAGCTTTACTATTAATCGAGAAATATCTAGATAAATGTAGATTTCAGATTTGAAACAGTAGTTACAAGATATTAATATAACAGTATAAGTTACAAGATATCTTTAACATGCCTATGGAGAATCCTGTTTGTTCAAAATAAGGAGCAACAAAATCAATTACTTCTTCTCGCTCTGAGGTCATTGTTAAAGAACCAACAACCATGTCTACCCTCTGAAACAGAATATGTTGGCTTATCATTTCTAGAATGTCCTCTCATTTTAAAACAAAATTAAGATAAAAACAATTTTTTTATTCTAAAGTGAACCTATTAAGATAGTTTGAATTGAACTTGAAGGAAGTGTTTTTTCCTTACACCAGTGGCAAGCATGCCAACAAGGCCATCCCATGAACCATTTTCAGATCTTTGGCCGAATTGGTCGTATGCGACCGATATCAATTGGTATTCAAATTTCATACTTTCCGCTAGCCTTTCGATCAGATCCAATGCATAGCCCTCCCACTTCACGCTGCCATCCGGGTTCTTCTGATCAGTTGGGTATGCAAAAGGTGTACTCTGAAATCATATTTTTACTTTAAAATAGAGGCTTTAGTATACCTTTAAGAATTATTATTCTAAATTCTTATTGAGCCTTTTTCTATATATTGGTAGCTGAGTGTTTAGTAAATCAAGAAGAATGTGGTTTGTATCGTGGTTAAATAAAACTTTTTAAAAAAATTGATACTACTTTATTAGGTCAATAACTTCAACCCACATTGATTCATGTTTAATTATATTGAATTTTAAGGTTTGTAATTCATCACGTATGTTTTCTTATGAAAAATAAGTTTAAGGAATACTTAATATTACTTGTTGCCCAATTGAACAATATTTTATAATTGATTATATAGGACGAGGAATCATGATTTTATTAAATTTAGTCATAGCTCACAGCGCCTGTGCCTATTCTGAAAAATCGCTGCACTCTGGGCGTAGCCGCTGTCCTTATCCCAGACATGGGGTCCCAATTTCCCAGCTGCTGGACACGTTTCTCTTCGATATTCCTGATTTCAAATCGAACGTTTAGTCCCACTTCTCCGTATTCTGACACCCGTAGGAGCCAACTCTCATTTAATGCCTGTCATACATTTTTAATGTGTATTAATTATTAAATATAAATAAATATAAATATGTTATACTAATAATATGTTGCTAATAATACCATAACATTTAAAATGACTTTAGTATATTGTATAAGAAGAAAATAAGAAATATATATTTGGGTTTTTTCGTCTATATAAAAAAAATCAATTAATAATTCTAGGTTGACATTGATGACTGTATTCAGCACAGAACTTTCATGCTCAATATGCATTTCTTATTAAAACAATTAATTTAATTTCATTGACTATTGATTTTATTTCTATATCCCCGGTGGATAAATGGTTTAGTTGAATGCAGAAAACTTATTTTAAAAGATTGATAATGACATATAGTTGTCGAAACATTTTAGGGAATTATATAAATTAAGAAGTTAAGATGACTGGAGAATGGTTTTACCTAATATATAAAAATACATGTAGGAAGAAATTCGTTACCAACTATTTACCAACCTCTATTTACCAACCAACTATTTACATCCTCTTATATAAAAATACAGTTGAATGTTGTCTAAAGAGAGTTGACTGTTTTGAGTGGAACGGAATGGTAAGCAATAACTCCTTTTCATGCCATTGCTTGACTTAGGCTCTTATTCACTAAGAAAATAACATGATTCTGCTTCCTTAAGTACTTCAGCCCGTTTTGAAGAAAATTGCAGAGAAAAATGTATAGAAATTCATTTTGAAGGAAATTCCACTTAACCACTTATTCACCAGGGCTGTAGATTTATCCTTTGAAAAGAATTTCTTGTGAAATAGTTTCATCTTATTTTTCTGTTACCCCAAAATAAAATTTTAAATAATAAATAGAACCCCATACTAATATATTCACTCTGTCAATAGTCAAGTCATGTTAGCATCTCACCTCTGATTTTTTTTATTTTTTTATAATAAACTTTATTGAAACAGTATTACAATCTGCCACTTGTAGGCAATAAGTAATAGCGCTAACTAGCTATACAACCATACAAAAGACCAATGATTTTAAATTACTGTTATGGTTTCATTAATACATTCCAATTTTTATCAACTAAATGTTTATATAATAGTTTTATACCCTAAATATTTTTATAAGCAAAATAAAAATAGGTTTATTTGCATATAAATGTACTAATAGATATTAAAACTTTGTTAGAACCAAGCAAACTATTGCCAAAAACTGATAAATGACCGTGTATACAAACTTAGTTTTTGCTTATTTAAACTTTGGCGAATGATTAAGCTAAAAGTTTAATTTATATAATTTTTAATTATTATATCATTGGAATGAATTACGGAATTTACTTACTTTGTGCAGATTATTGTAAAATATAGTGTCATTTTTTGGATTTGTCCCAGATGATGAACATAAATAGTTTATTGGTTCTGCTGGCAAACCTTCATTTATACTTAATGTTATTGCCCTGTATGCAGCCATTTTTAGCTGTTTAGCTCCTTCCAATTCAAACTAAAAAAAATAAAAAAATAATTATAGCCAATGCCTTAAATCTTTAATTTAACTTATATAGAATATATTTTAATTTAATGACAAAGATGCTTTTATGTCTATATTTGTCCTTAATACATACAGTTAAACCACTGATTAAGGACCTGTTCATTTGAGGGACATAGGTGATTTCAGGGGTTCCCTAGCGTGAATAAACAAACAACAGTCATAGATTAAATAGATTTTTAATGTTTAATAAGGTATAATAATTAAACAAATAATATTGAATGTAACAATTATATAATAGACCACACACAAAATGAGGCTCTTTACAAATCAACAGAAAGAATATCCAACACAATGAGGAAAAGAAGGGTTAATTTCAATGGACAGAGCCTGCGAATGAATGCAAATAGGATAGCATAAGGGATATTTGAATTTCTTCGAAATACAAATACTAAACCGAACTGTTTTAAGAAAGCAGAGAGGGACATGATTGAACTCGGGGTAATGGAGCATATAATTAGGGTTGGAACTGCCAAAAACATAATCCGAGACAAAATAATGCAGTTAGAGGCAAAAACGAAGCGAACGATCAAAATATCTAATGAGGAAAGTAGTAGATCTGAGAGGGTGAAAAGATACTAGGAGGAGAGAAAGGCTCATGCACAAAACATGCATTAATGATTGATCCGGATTATCCCAAAGCTGGGCAAAACTAAAAAAACATATTTATATATGAAATGAATAAAAACCACCTGTAATCTAAGAAAATAATTCAGATTGGTCAATAAGAACGATAAAAGTCTAGAAAATCAAGTTGAGAGCTCTTTGAACCCTAACATTGATCTTCTTGGTCGAAGAGTCTAAAAAGAATACTAAAATTAGAGGAAGAATAGCTGCAAGGATTTTGAGATGTAGTATGGGAACCTGTCGCATGTGACTAAGTTATGATGCAATCTGTTGCTACTTGCTACCTTAGCACTGAGTTGCTGTGCTGAAGTTACCAGGTTCAAATTCAGCTGTGGCAAATGAATTATTTAATATATTTTATTTTATTTGTTACTAATTTTTAAATATTTTTATTTGAAAAGAAAAGATATGTCCAGGACCGGGACTCGAACCCGGGTCTTCCAGATCGCTAGTCTGGGAAAGAAAAGATATGGCCGGGTTCAAGTCCCGGTCCTGGACATATCTTTACTTTTCAAATAAAAATATTTAAAAATTAGTAACAAATAAAATAAAATAAATTATAATAATTATAATGACGTAAGTCAACTAGATCCAAATTAAAATAATGTTCAAAGAACATTCTTCCCCTCGTATACTTCGCAAAATGCGAGAAAACGGGGACTTAGGATCAGTGAAAAGAAAGGATGTGACCATGACCGGGGAGCGAGCCTGATATAGCCAGGATGGCTCAGTTCGTAGAGTCCCAGACTAGCGATCTGGAAGACCCGGGTTCGAGTCCCGGTCCTGGACATATCTTTTCTTTTCAAATAAAAAGAATTTTTTAATATGTTAAAACAGATCCACTCCTGGAGCTCACCCAGCTTCTTTAAAGAGGGTACCCTTAATTGGGGGAAAAACTTGGCGGGTGAGTGTGGTCTCAGACAAATCACCTCACTACACAATCATTGTCCTAGAAGTAGTGCAGACCCTATGTACTTAGCACAAGACCCTTCATGGATTGTAGCGGTATAGGTTTTTTGTCTTTTTGGAATCTATCAATTATAGTTATCTCTTCATTTAAAAGAATATATTTTACACTTTAAAGCTAAATTTTACAATTATTTTTTACATTTATACACCTATGCAGTGTCACCTTAATAGTTGAATGACACTTGTCTGTTCCAAATTATACTTACATCGAACAGATTCTTTCTTAATTTATTTCCCAAATGATAATCCTCTTAAAAATTATATAATATCTATAATTTATGGACCTACATTGAACGGTTCTGTGCAATGACACGGCAACATCTCACCAGGTTCTGTACAGCAAAGGGACCTCGGCATATACACTTGCATCATTCTTTTATTCAACATTGTTTTGTCTAATTCAATCGTTCCAACATCCATAAACACCATAGCCCATCTGTCGTCTAAGTATACCAGTTTTTTCTCAACCGCCTGAAAATTGATTAATAATAGTTTACCCTTAACTAATATTGCTAAGCTTATCAAGCAGTATTTTATATATAATATCATTATTTGAAATTACCTTTTGTATAATATTACTAGCTTCTCTATGATCAGCAAATATTACATATGATGATGGAGACGGTCTCATATCTAAGAGAGATTCCGCAGATTTGTCATCTAGTCCTAAGTGAACAGTCACTCGAAGAGAAGATTCTCTTACAAGATACCACAGGCTTTGTTCAAAATCTGGAATAAAAATATTTTATTGGGATTAAATGTTAATTAGAGCATTGTATTCTGATACTGATCTGCATTAGTTATGAAACTTGTTTGAATTAATTATCTTACGATGGTTGTGTTGAAATATAAGTGCAGCATCAGTTGAATTCCGAAGCTTTATGAGAGCTAGTTCCGTAGCCCGCATGAAAGGAGTGATGCCCAAGTCTGCTCTCAAGTACCTGATTCCTGTTAGTTCTGCAACTTTATCCCAGCCTGACCAAGTCAAGTCAACTACCATCCACACTCCATTGCTTAGTTCCTCACATACTGAAAATAAGAGCCAAAACATAACAATATTATTTTTTTTTATTATTTTAATTTTAAAATTATTGTTTTTACACAATTGGCTGAAAGTGAAAGCTATAAATTAAGGTCCTTTTTTTACATTTTTTGCCTTTTTAGAAAGTCTGGTGATAAGTTTTACTTTTTTTTATTGTTTGTTTATTTAATTAACATTACTTATTGCACTGCTAATCGGAAGATACTACAGTGGGAGTCCTAAATTTAGCCTACCCAGTTATAATTAGGTGAGTGTGGTAACTCAGTGGTAGAGCACTGAGTTGCCATGCCCAAGGTCCTGGATTCAAATCTTCTTGTTAATCTGTTAGTAGCCAGGGATGGTTCCTGTGGGATTTTGAGACCCTCCTGGGTCTATTCCAGCCTCTATAAAGTGAGTACCTTTATAGTGGGAAAAATGTGATATTGGACAAATCACCTCCTTGCACAACTGTTTTCCCAGAATCAGTACAGTATCTACTGAACCCAAAGCTCTTCATGGGTTGTAGTGGTACTGGTTTTCAGATTTAGTTGTAATTGTGATAGTGATCTTTAACAATTATCCGACACCGCTTAGGCTTGGGACTGCTATTAGTATAAATTAAGATTTTCTACTCCTCAATAAAATAGAGCCAAAACTCAAAACGAAACATTAAAATATATTAGAATGCAAATGGAAAAAACCAGAAGCAAAGCCTTATGTTTCAAATCTCGTGTAAAAACAAACAATTACCAGTCGACGTTTCGCCTATTCAGGCATTATCAAGACACAAAAAAAGAGTAAGATCAATCACATCTCAAAGAAGAAGTGCAATACATCCCAACGAATAATCGCTCAAATAGGCTCATAATCTGAGACCGCACCTCCACCCCAAGACGTTCAACCCAAAACTCTTTTTTTGTGTCTTGATAATGCCTGAATAGGCGAAACGTCAACTGGTAATTGTTTGTTTTTACACCAGATTTGAAACATAAGGCTTTGCTTCTGTTTTTTTCCATTTGCATTCTAATAATTTTTTACTCCTGTTAAAAAAATACTAAAGCCACCTGCTGGGCTGCGCAACTGCAAACTTGGACATGGAAGGTTGTTACACTAACCACTGCAGTACAGGTGACTTCTTTTTTCAATTTATATTATATGAGGCGTGGAGATGCAAAAAAGGGTAAATCCATATTTTATCATTTTTAATTTTTTTAATGTTTTCTCACAAATTTAGCATCCTGTATAGGGTGGTACATGGTACACCATTCAAAATATGCTAAATCCAATCTAATTTTTCTAAAAATAATTGTCTCAAATAAATAATCATCTGAATTATGCATATCTTTTGTGTTTCCCGAAAAGATTTCAAATTTGGATTTGCCCCTTTTGCATCTCCACGCCTCATATATTTAAATATAAATCTGATTCAAAAATTCAATTTTAGTGTCTTGTGGGGAATTCCTTCATATTAGGTGATAGCATGTGGAAAGTGTAGCTGACAAACCTAAGCTTTCAATCTTACAGCTATTTTTTTGCCAAAATAGATTTACCGGAATATCCACTGTATATCATTGATTTTTATGATCTCAATAAGGAATAACATATTTTATCAAACTTGCTTTCATAATGTACAATCAAATGTACCTTAATATTACCCAGGTCTTTTCTTCATTCAAATAACCTTACGGAGTTTAAATACCGAAGTTAAAAATTATTTTATCTAAAGTATCTTTAATTTTGTTTATTTCAAGTAGCTAATTGTCAATAGTTTTTAAAAATTTATAAACTTAAAACAAATTTGCATAAATTAGAGTAGTGGTGTATACATATATAAATGAAGATTTGACTTCCCATTTCTCCAGAAACATATATTATATTATTATTAATTGTAACTAGATTTATATTTGAATACAAATTATAATTACCTTTTTTAAATGATTCTTCTTCATTTTCACGGTTGAGGATGACATACTTTTCTTCCCACTCTGTTTCTGTCTGAATCTGATCCCAAATGGTTCCATTCTCTTCTTTCAGAATCACTAGCACATTTTGGAACATATTAAAATTTGTTTATGTATGTACATATGACCTTATAATTAAAAAAAAATATTAGGTTGTCAGATATTAATTAAATTTTTAAGGTATTGGAAATTTAAGAGATGTGAAAAAGAGTTTTTCTCTTGATTATTTGAGCTATAACATTTTTCATAAAATGTTTCATGAATAATTAATATATATTTTTTGTTTTAATTTAACTCTTTTATTTTTTCTAAAAAAAAACTATTATTACTTTACTATTGTAATAGTGCCATTGAAAACAAACATTAAATACCAACATTTATTTAAAATTTCATTTAAGGAGAATGAGTATACATATTTTCTTTAATAAGAAGAGATTGTTTCATTTTAGCTAGATTTATGTTTCAAAGGTTAAAGTGATTGTATTTTATAAATAATTGAAAAGTTCAATTTGTTTTTAAACTACATTTAACACTACATAAAAAAAGTAGAAATAAAAAATTAGATAAAAGTAGAAATTAGATATGAAAGCATAATATTTGATGTATTAACCTTCTGAGCTAACTTGATAAAATTAAGGTATACCAAATTACTACCACATTTAAAGTCACACCATTTGATAAACATGGATTTTTTTTATATTTAATTTGTTAAAGTATAATTTACAACATAATGCGTATTATCTCATGTTAATTAATTGCTTTATTAGTTTATTGTGTAATTATTGAAATTATTATTCCTTTCCACCTCTTTGGCTATTTCTTTTCTTTTGATGTCTCTCTAGTTACTGCTAACGAATCTTAGCAGGTAGGTGCCATTTTTGTTTTTACATTCCTATTTAGTACATTACTACATACTCTTTTTTTTTTCATAATTATTTATTTTAGGTAAATTAAGGTAGGAAATTCGCATGAGATTTTCCAAGTTATGGTTTACAGGATTTTAAAATCACTATTTTGAAAGTTAGATTTTTTTATTTACTTCAAACGTTCTTTCTACGAGTAATTCCAGTGAGTAGTTTCTCTACTAGCCTTTATCTTATGCCATTATGATTTCAATAAATCAATTTTTTTTTAAATTTCTTTACACGATATTTTTTTAATGTTAAATTCATGCAATCATGAAACACTGGTGATAGCATTGTATAATAAATTTATGGTCATTTTGATTTTGTAGAAAAGTATAAAAATACTGGAGAAATTAACAAAAAAAATATATATAAATGATCCCCACCTAAATATAGGTTGTATTATTTTTTCAAACTAAATAAATGTGCATGCTTTAAATTTACATTTCAAAATTAATACACTTTTACTAATTTCTGCTTGATCAGCAATCCTTTGATAATTAATGTATTTAATAAAATATATAAATATATTACATAAGAAAATTTAAAAATTTGATATCGTAATTACCTTATGTAATTGCTGTTTAAATAAGCATTTTTAAACGAGTTATAAAACAGTTTAGGAAGTTTCCTCCCTTGTAGCTAGTGCCTGAAAGCTGTTTTATTTAGCTTAATTTTTCGAATGAATTACCATAAAAGAGCTTTTGATTCGCCCTGATTTTCTTTATTAGGCAACAATGAATCTGGTCTCAATTATAAATGCTTTTGTATTCTCTTTTTGTTTAATCAGTCTTTTATTTCCCTCGTTTATTAATGGCTCTTATAGTTAGAATTCTCATCACTAAATTAAATTCAGGGCTACTAAACGTTTTTTGTACAAAAGTAAAATAAAAAGTTTGATTTAATTATATCAACAATTCTTAACAATAAAAAAGTCACAAATGGAGTGGGTTAGCTCAGGTTGTAGAGCGCTGAGTTGCTGTGATGAAGCTCCGGGGTTCAAATCCAGCTACGAAAGATAACTTATTTAATCTGTTATCTCCCCATCATCGAGCCACCTGAGACCCTCTTAATCTTGAACCATCATTCGTTATTTCTTACATCATCCTTCTTGGAGTTCTTGTTGGGTCCATACTCTCCTCATGCCTCAACCATTGTAGTCTTTTGAGCTGGATGGCTTTCACTATATCGGGCTCTTCGTGTCGGTCCCTAAACTCTTTGTTGGACCTGATTCTCCTCTTGTCCTCCACTCTGATAGGTCCAAAAATTTTACGCAGGACTTTTCTTTCACATACTTCAAGGATCCTTTTGCAATGTTTTGCCAGTGACCAGGCCTCGCTTCCAGAAGTCACAATTGGTCTCACAATTGTTTTATATATGAGATACTTTGCCTTTCTGGACATCCTTTTACAGGATAATATTTTCTTATACCGAACAGACATCTATTTCCCGCCGCTATTCGTGCCTTAATATCCTTATCTACTCTGCTCTCATACGTTATCATACTGCCCAGGTACTTGAATTCATCACAAATCTTGAAGCGCCAGTTCCCTATCAAAGAACAGTATGATAGTTTCATAAATTGAATTTTTTTTTATTTCGGCACGAAATGTGAGAGATTATTATTGTCGAAAACCGAAAAATAACGAATAAGCACTGCCTTGTACCCACTCCCGTATTTCTTCTTAAATTTCGGTTTTTCTACATTTTGTAAAACCATTAGTACTTAAACTTCTCAACGTGTTCAAACATATCCCTACAACGATATTACCAAAACACTGCTGTTTCTTTTAGCAACCATTAGCTTCGTCTTATTGGAAATGACATAACACCTATTGGAAATCATTAAAAGATCCGAGAAAATGATTAATACACTCAGAATGATAAGTATCAATTCCAAATGGGGAGCTGACCCAAACATATCTTTATTATTTTATAGATCTACGATAAGGGCAATTTTTGATTATGGAGCAGTTATATACGGTGAAGCCCCAGATTCATCATTAAAAAAACTAGACGTAATCCAAAACCGTTGTATAAGAATTTGCCAAGGCTTTCTCAAATCAACCACTATAGATGTCATGCTAAATGAGGCCGTCGAAATGCCACTAAAAATCAGAAGAGAACTTTTAATTAGTAAAAACCTTTTTAAAATCAAAGCGAGGAATACTATATGCTACAATAAAATAGTAAAATTACCTATTTTAATATTAACCAAGGCACACTGGCAGAAAAAGAAATACACTCCAATTATCTTCAATAGTTTTTTAAAATATCAAAAAATGCTAGACCAGGTCCATCCGTCAAACAGATTACCACAATTCTCCGGTAACTTCGAAACGTTATTCCAAAAATTTCACATAATATTAAATAAGAAAATTAACTCCCTATCGCATATGGCAATATGTCAGGAATTTAAAGAATTTCTTTTAAAAAAATTCCCAGATCACATCCATATCTACACAGACTGGTCTAAAATTAATAATACTTCAGGCAGTGCAATTTACATTCCAAAATATAAATACAGAGCTAAATTCAAACTACCTTCCGGTTGTTCATCATTCACTTCAGAACTGTATGCAATTTTGGAAGCCTTAAAATATATTAATCAATCAAATAAAAGTAAATTCGTAATACTATCAGATAGCCTAAGTACCTTACAATAAATAAAAAACTTCAGAAACATTAATAGCAACACATGTTAATTGATATTATAAAATTACATAGTTCATGCATACAAAATTTCAAACAGGTTGCATTTCTATGGGTTAAAGCTCATATTGGGATTATAGGAAACGAAGAGGTTGATAAATTAACTAAAGACGCTACGATCACCGGCGAACAGGTAGAAATTTCGGTCCCTTTTACAGATTTTTATTTAGCAATAAAAGAAGATTGTCATAATACATGGCAGGATCAATATTCACTTTCTACAACAGGGCAGTATCACAAATCCGTATTTCCTAGTATTTCACCCAGGCCACGGTTTTCAAATAAACAGGAAATAAAAACATATTGTAGATTACGGTCGAATCACAGCTTATGTAACAGTTATTTGCATCGTATCGGAATTTCGGAATCGGCCGCATGCCAAAACTGCAATAACCGAGAAACTCTGCATCATATCGTTATGGAATAAGTCATATACATCTCATAGAAAAAAACTCCTACGAGACCTTAAGAATAATAACATTTCATATGAAGAAATAATATCACTAAGCGGAAGAGATGAGGTAAGCTCCATATTGAATTATCTTAAATCAATAAAAAAAATTATTTAAAACATAAATATGTAAATATCTTCTTCATTATTGCCAATTAATCAAATGAATATATATATATATATATATCTGCCTGTATGGAAGTATCCAATGCCATTAATAAAAAAAAACAAAAAAAACTTTGTCTTTTCTTTATTTACTTCCAGTCTTATTTCATTACTTCCATTCATCAACGTTTTCGTATTTATTTTTATAGATAATTATAAAATAATAATAATAAGGCTTAGCGAAAGCGATACCACCAATCTCCTCTTAGCACCCAAACTTCTGTCCACGGACCACTACCCAAACCCAAATCCTCCAGATCGCTCTTAACGTAATCCTCCCTCCTACGCCTTGGTCTACCCCTCAGACGCTTCCCAGTCGACACAGCTCTTATTAACATCTTAGGAATTCCTTCGTTACTGAGCCCAATAACCTTACAGGTCCATATTAATCTTTAAAAAAACAACACAAATATTTGACCTTTGAGAATGAAGGTGAAAATAAGTAAATATTGGCAAGAATATGTAAAGCAATATTGATATGAATATTTTACACTATTTACAAAAACATAGATTATATTGTGGTGCGCTCACTGAATGATTTTTTAAATTTATTTATATAATTTTTTGCCTCTAATGATACAATTTAAAATTAATTAAAATTGTATACGACATTCAAATTGCAAGACAACTGCTACAACAAGTGCTTCGATCTGATTTTTTTTTAAATTTATTGGAATGCCGATGTGACTTTGCTATCGTTACTGTTGATAAGGGCAGAAGGGAGAGTATCTTGAATTGTATTTCAAACAGAACAGAATCGATACATGAATGAAGTGATTTAATACAGAGCTGTACGGCTTCCCTCTGAGACCGTTCCTGACGTCAATGTCTACAATGTCGCATGAAATGAATGACGTCATTGTATGTCAAGGCGTTAATGTTAAATGACTATGCTTGATAGTAATATTAAGTGCTAGAATTATCTTATGGTTGGCTTTAACCAATACAACGAGATATAATATATCTTTTCACTAAATGACTCTCAACTCTATTCTCTAATGATAAATTCCTTATATTAAACAAACTGAGATGAATGCTTAATAGTTCCATCGACGGTAGGATTGGCGTGAACTAACAGCAAGGACATATGACTATGAACTAAAGACAAGGAGATCTGTTATAACCGAAGGAGTTTTATTATTTTTTTTTTTTATTCAGGTGTGGTAGAGTGGTTCAAAGTTCAAGGACTTGGATTCAAACCCCTCTGCTGGCATACTTTTATTTAATATGTTAGCGGGCGGTGATGGATCCTATTAGATCTAGGATCCTCCTGATGCTCACCGAATCTCTACACAGTGGGTACCCAAAATAGGGGGGAAAATCTTGCGGTTGAGCGTGATCTAGGACATATCACACCGCCCTGCATAGCCGGTATCCAAGAAACAGTACAGTCTCAACCACATACTTAATCCAAGACCCTTCAAGGGTTTTAATCGTACAGATTTTTTTTATCTTTGAAACATTTTTCTATTAGTTATTATAATATATATTTTTATGATAATACCTAATATTCAGTTTTATTATTTAAACTGATATGAATGCTTAGTAGTGTTATCGAGCGTAGGATTGGCGTGAACTAAGGCAACGAGATATAATATCTCTAATCACCAAAGGACTTAGTTCTCGGCCACTAATGATCGCATATCCGCAAACTGCAGAGTATCCCCAACAACTTGTTATCAGCATTGCAGTCACCTAACCCTCTGTCTGCCATGTAATCACCCTAGTGATAATGCCAAGGGCTGTCTGTTATGAATTGAGTAATGACAACATCGTTTATATATAAGGTTACGACTGTATTAAAAATACTATATAAGTTAAGAGTGTGTTGAAGCCATGAGGACCATGTCAAAGTTTAAAGAAAGAAATCACCGGTAGTGATAATGTATATGTGATTAGATTCTAACAGTACCTATTAAAGTCCTGTACTGTTTGCTCTCACTGGTACATTAACAATCTATTTATAAAATTTTTGTATCATTACGATCTTCATGGATTTATCTCTCCTTCAAAAGGACAATGTCATAACTCAAAAAACCTTATTTTTCAATAGAGGCAGGTATTTGAAAGTTCCATGTGAGTTAAAAAATAAAAATTTGGGTATTGCTAAAGCGAATCATTCCTGTTGTAATGGTGGCATTGAAATTATTTTATTAACTATTAGAAAATTTTTAAGAGCTTGAATTTTTTTTAAATTTTAACTTAAGTCATTATTCCTATAAAATTTCAAGTTCAAACATGATACAACTTAAAATATGGCTTTATTAAAAAAAACAGAAAAAATTGTTTGAAACAAAATAGCAGATATGTCGTTCCTGAATTAAAAAGCTTCAATCAATAATATTTCTACTTAAGTCTTAACTCAAAAATTCTAATTTTCTGGTTATGTCGTTGTTCTTTTGAAAGAGCGGTATTTCATCACTTCTGTCGAATAATATAACTTTCAGTCCAGATAAAACTTATCACTTAAATGTCCGTACCTTGTCATGTCCATTTCTAGAATTTTCTTATGAATTAGTTATTTTTTTATGGCAATAAATGAACCAAACTAATTAATTTATAAATCTTCTTGTTTGATTCACAAGTATTTGATTGGTTAGTTTTTCTTGTTGTTGCTGTTTGCGTATTACCTTCCTAAGTTGTTAGCAGCTTTTTATTGAACGGGGCGGTTGAGGGTTCCTGTTAGTATCTGAGTCGGTTCGGGCTGTTGATGTGAGAGGTGCTGATTGATATATCTCCTCTTTGATATGTTCTAATGTCTGAATTAGCGAAACGTTAACTGGATGTTCTTTAAAGCATTTTAAAGCATATATGAGGAAGAACTTCAAAAGAAGGCCTCAGTTACAAGTTTTATATGTTAGATATAAGTTTGTATTTTTCTTTTTATTGTAAATAAATAAATTAGGAGGGTAAGAAAAAAAAACGAGGAAGAAAATAATCGTGAGTTTTAGTATGAAATAACAAGTGTAATTGTGGGAAATAAGTAATAAATGTTTCAACAAACATTTCGAAGTATAGATGATATATGTTTGTTGAAACGTCCATTTCTTTATGATATGTTTACCGAAATATACACATTTCCCATAACTGAATTATTTTTTCTTTGGTTTGGAAAAAAGAATTATTTGAATTTTTTAAAATATTAAATAGGAAACGAACGTAAAGTTACAACCTGCTGTGACTCTTCTAAACAGACCACCTGCGGAACTGATGTCATTTTTAAAATTTATTATTGCTTCTTTTCCAGATCTAAACGGATAGAAGAGAGTTGAATAGCTTAGATGTACTAATGTAAACGCCATGCTCCTATTTTAATAAAACTGCTGGTATGAAAGCTTCTGGTAAATTGAATCGCTAAGTGGAGTCGAGGAATGCTATTCATCTCTGAGTGAGTAATTTATAATTTATAATTCTCATATGATTAAACCACAGCTTTGGTTGTAATTAAACTTAGATATGTATGTATCAAATCATAATTTGATTTGAAATTTCTTAGGATTCTAAGATATCACAGAGTTCAGTCAGGTGTCAGGTTTTTACTTATTAATTGTTAATAAATATTCTTAAATTATTTGAAGTAAAATATTATCGTTTCTTCTCATTTTAGTTCAAACTTTCGCGCAATTAGGATAAATTTTTACCAGAATATTTCTTCTGTTTTTTTTGCGGAGTAGATTTTTTTTTCTGAAAAAAATCGATCGTAAATTAACTTTTTGAATTTTTCTCTGTCCTTTATTACACCTTTATTAAAATCTGATTCGTAAAAATTGTGTATAAAATATGTGAATAACTTAGATTTTTGTTTTTGTTTATTTTAGTCTAATATCATTCATTCTATAATATCGCAAAAAAATCTTAACTTCCTCTTATAATCTCTAATCACTAGGAAGATTATAAAAATATATTTATATTATACCTCTAGAATATTGAATAATATTATTATTACTATTATTATTAGTGGTAAGTGTAAGTGTAAGTACATGAATTAATGGCAAGTAGAGAAACAACCCACTGGTAGTACTAAAATCACTAGTTCAACTAAGATGGTCACGTGGCCATCTTCTTTTCAGACGCCTCGGAGGATTATCTGGAATTGAAGTGGAAGATAGGTTTGAAACTAGAGGGTTTGTGTGGGAATGAAGTTTGTTATGAAATGATAGATACCGGGTTCGGGCCAAATCAGCAACAAATGGGGCATTACATTATGGGGGATGACTTTATTCTCAACAAAATAAGGAGCGTTGAGGATTTTACGAAGGATTTTGGATTGTAGGGTTTCGATGGCTTAGTGGAGCCCCAAAGCTCTACTCCGTAAGTCCAAATAGGTCGTATAATGGTCATGTAGATGAGTCTTTTGTAGTTAATTGGGAGGTTAGAGCGTTTGTCTAGTAAGTGTTGAAGTAGCCTGAAACGTCGAGCGGTTTCATGTCTTTTTAGTCTAGTATGAGGATTCCAGGTTAATCGTTTGTCGAGATGCAACCCTAAGTATCGGATCTGTTCTACAGGCACCAGAGGGATATTATTAAAGGATACTGAAGGGCAGGAAGTCATTGGTTTACGACGTAAGGTAAAGGTGATTTGATACGATTTTTGAGAATTTATTTTAATTCTCCAGTTTTGACACCATTCTTCAAGATCAGTGATATGGGATTGGAGGCTTTGGGATGCAATAACTGGATTGGTATTGACTGATAATACACATGTATCATCAGCATACGTGGTAAGGATAGTATTAGGATGGGTTGGGATGTCAGCTGTATAAACTGTATAAAGGATTGGGCCGAGGATACTTACTACCTTGAGGAACTTTAAGCTTAAAATTGTTTCTTGTATTAATGTCTTCATTAGTAATTTTGACTAATTCCAAGTCTTTCCTAATATTTTGGATCAATTCCTTCCCATTAACAAAGAGTGCTATGTATTTTACTATTCTTATATTGAATATATATATGTATATGTGTATATATATATATATATATATATATATATATATATATATATATATATATATATATATATTTCTTTGCATTTAAGGTTTTACTCGAAATTCTATAATTAGAAAAGACGAAATTAAATTTTTCTTTTTATATCGAGTTTTTAGATCTTTCAAGTACAAAGTTTTTCCAATTCTCTGTTTTTAATGTTTTATATATTAAAAAAAATCAATTTTCACTTTTACTATACAGTATATTCAGTAAATATAATATTGAGGGGAAAGATAAAAAGAGACCTTACATAAATGTTAAGACAGCTTTCTTTTCTTTTTTTTTTTTTTAATATTTTTTAATTTTTTTTGGCTATTCCACAAAATATATTAATATTGAAAAGGGAAAGGTAAAAAGAGACCTTACATAAATGTTAAGACCGATAACATTAACGTAAGGTCTCTTTTTACTGTTCCCTTTTCAATATTACTATATTTACTGAATATACTGTATAGTACAAATGAAAATTGATTTTTTTTTAATATATAAAATATTAAAAACAGAGAATTGGAAAAACTTTGTACTTGAAAGATCTAAAAACTCGATATAAAAAGAAAAATTTAATTTCGTCTTTTCTAATTATAGAATTCCAGTGGAATGGTTTCTTGATAATGTTCTTTTTTGTTTTTTCTTTCCCTTTTACTGTAATTTTTTCATATGGTCTTTTGTCTTACGTTTTTTTGTGTTGTTTATTACTATTATTTACTTTATTTTATTTTCCTGTTGTGCTTTTTGAAGTTTGGTGAGTGTATATTGAATTTTCAATTTTCTGAAGTATTGATCAGCTGTTTTTTAACTAACCTTATCCAGCTGGGGTCTAGTAACCTTCCGTATGATTCAGTTGTTGCATTTGAGCCTTTAGAGGTGGTGGGATGTTTCTTGGGTGCATTATTCATGTTTTGCTTTGCTGTTATCCTCTTTCTACCCTGAGGATGCCCGAATAGGCGAAATATTGGACAGATGTTTTCAATTTTAGTTTTGGAGACTTACGGGCTTTTCGTTGGAATTTTTCCACGGTCTTAACATTTCAGTAAATATAGTTGAACAATTTCTATTAAATTCTAAAGGGAGCAGGGTAACTCTGGTAGAGCGCTGAATTGCTGTGCTGAAGATTCCGGGTTCTAATTCGTATGTGGCAGATAAATTATTTAATCTATTCACAGCTGCAGATGGAGTCTATGGGGCTTACAGACCCTTCCTGGGGTTCACTCAGCTTCTATACAATCAGGAATAGCTAGATCCCGGATTAATCTCCTCCCTGCACAACAGTTTTTTTATGAAGCTGTACAGTCTCTACCACGTACTGAACCCAAACGATTTATAGGTCTTAGGGGTACAGTTTTTTTTTTTTACATGAAAGAGTCACTTTATCAGTATATAAGGAGATCGATTTTATCTAGTAGCTGCCTTTAATATTATTTACATAATCACTTGGTAAAACCGTTGGCTAAGAATTAGAACACCCTTAGTAAATGCTAGAGCATCTCTTTAAAGATTGTACTGGAATAGATAAATATTAGAAAATAAATTATAAATACATAAATTGAAAGTACTTCTGCGATACCAGTATCTATCACAACTACTTAGCTTACTCCCATGAACCCGTATTAAAAATTCATTCCCGCCCTTCTAGATCTGAGAGTCATTAAATATTTAAGTGCATATGACTCTTTCTCAATATGTTTAAAGATTTTAAGAGTTTATTATTTTTAAAAGCTTGAGAGGTAATTATTTTTAAATTATTCGAGCTACCAATTAATTACAAAAGACTTATTTACATGACAGTCATCAGACCTATTTGGGCATACGGAGTTGAGCTTTGGGGCTCTACTAAACCATCCAATTCATCTCGTATCCAATCCTTACAATCCAAAATCCTTCGTAAAATCCTCAATGCTCCTTATTATGTCACAAACAAACTCATCCATCATGATCTTAATATCCCATATGTTACTGATTTGGCCCAAACTAGATACCTATCCTTCCATAACAAGCTCCATACGCACTTGAATCCGCTAGTCTCTCAGCTTGCTTCCCATACTATTCCTGATAACCCTCCGAGGCGTCTGAAAAGAAGATGGCCTCGAGATCATCTACTATAGAACTTTATTGGAGTGCTATCGATGGGTAGTTTCTCCACGAGTGTTTTCATGTCATATTCTACATTTTTGCACATTTACTTGATATAATACCATTATAGTTGTAAATATCATTGAATTAAATAAAAAATAAAAAAAATTATTCGTTTCTGACCAGGAACTCTAATGGCTTGAAATGAATATTAGCTAAGACTTAATTACTAAATCTATAGAATAGAAATCCAAGCACCTGACAGTTATCTGTCTTTTATTTTTTAAGCGAAACACCTGCCCTTTATTAAGGTAAATAAAGATCGATAAATTTCAGCTCAATTAACTATTTGCAGTCCTTCTAGCTCTTTCTTTATAATTTATTATAATTATTATTTTTACTTTTATTTGCCTGTATATATATTTGCAGTCCCAATGAATAAGTGGTTGAGTCTAAATTTGCCCGAAATAAATTTCTTGTTGCCGTACTTAGCGAAGCGGAATCTTGTTATTCTCGTGGTGCATAAGTTGCTAAGTCAGCACTTGGCTTGAAATTGAGTTATTGCTTTTATTATAACTCCATTTCGACCATTAGAGAATAACACGATTCTACTTCCCTTAGTGAAATTAACTCTCTCTGGACAATATTCGACTTAAACATTTATTCCCCAGGGCTGCAGATAAATAAAGTGTATATTGTAATATATAAAATTGTCGTTTCACAGTGTTTGTAACAAAACTCCTCCGAAACGACTCGACCGATTCTTATGAAATTTTGTGTGTATATTCAGTAGGTATAAGAATCGGACGTAAACTATTTTTAATACCCCTAAGTGATATCGGTCGGCCATTATTATTGATTATGCGTCGATAGTAGCACCGATGCTTGATGATGCTGCATTTTTGATATGTTGTAAGGCCATGTCTGAGTAGTGTAAATCCAAGTTTGCAAACGAAAAAACAGACGGGAATACTTTTGGTGGCTGTTAAACATCGAAATTTTTCGGAGTTATTTCAGTTTGTGGCCAGTATTTCCTAATCGGTGCGTTTTAGGGAAAAACATAAATAACCATTTTTAAGAAGATGAAATTTGATTTTTTGAAATTTTTCATCCACCAATTATGGAATGGTACACGTTTGGTCATCAAAAATATCACTTGGAATGTTATTGAAGCAGCAATGTTGACTGGGGTCTTTAAAGGAGAAATCGGCCAAGTATTCCAATTATACCATCAGAAGCCATAATACCTTTCAAAAGACTTCAATTTGATATATCCTTGGCTTTTGTTATGACCATCAACAAGTCTCAAGGCCAGACAATGTCCATTTGCGGTTTGGACCTAGAACATCCATGTTTGTGGACAATTATATGTTGCATGCTCACGTGTTAGTAAACCATTTAATCTATTTGTATTAGCAAAGGACAGATTAACAAAAAATATTGTGTATCGATTAGCACTAAATTAAATTTAAATAAATAATTATAATTTAAAAATCAACCATGATATACCTCATTCATTAATTTAATGTTTATATTTTATCAGTTAAGAATTTTGTATTTTATTTATTTATTATATAATATACTTAGATATAAGATGAATACAATGCAAAATCGAAAATCTATTTAATTCATTTTTTCCATTCGTTCATTGTTTCTTTAAAATTCCAATTTTAACGTAATCTTTTTTAAAACTATTAAAACAGCCACAGCAACGCGTGTCCGGGTCAGCTAGTATTTTTATAATATATTGTATATATTAAGAAAAACTTATAAGTTCTAAAGTAATATATTGGACGAATTTGCAAAGAAAATATAAAATAGCATGAAAATATAAAGCCCGTTATATAAAGTGGCACTTCCATGGAACTTAAATCATTTCAAGTGAAGAAGTTGTTTTAATATCTCATGCATATACTTACCTTAAATAATCTCAGGGTCGTACAAGTTTTTGTTTTTGTGCTCTCTCTCTCTCTCTCTCTCTCTCTCTCTCTCTCTCTCTCTCTCTCTCTCTCTCTCTCTCTCTCTCTCTCTCTCTCTCTCTCTCTCTCTCACTCTCTCTCTCTCTCCCTCCCTCTCTCCCACCCCCCCTCTCACTCTCGCTCTCTCTCACACACAAACAAACCCACACCCACACACACTTATTCTCAACGGAAATATTTTCTTTGTATTTTATATTTTTTAAACTTGACGCATTATTTTTCTTATGCCTAGGTATTTGAAAGTAAAAATTAAATAAATACTTTAATCAAATACATTTAATTAAAAATGAAATGGAGTAAAATTTATCTTCAGCAAAACTGTCTCCTAAATAAATCGAGTTGTCGACCCAGAAACTAAGCTAAGCGCCAGTTAAACTAAACTAGCCGCTAAGCTCGAAGTTGTTTGTTTTCTGTGTCAACTTGGACAGATGGCTTTACGAAAGTGACAGAAAAGTGGATCACATAATGAGTAGATCCATTAATATTTTTTTAAATATAATTTACTGAATAAAACAGTCTTATACCATAGATTTCATTTAGAATTTGCTTAATTGAATTAGATGGTGAATTCCTATCGCAATATGGTATTTCTTCTAATTATAAAGAAGCAGAAGATATAGAAGAAGAAGCAGTGTTGTAAAGCCTAGAAACAGTACAGTCTGTAACATGTACTGAACCCAATACCCTTCTTGGATTGTAATGGTACAGAGTTTTTCTATGTTTACTAAAACCATAGAAATGTCTTAGTAATATTACTAAAAATCTAATAAAATTAAAAATATATAAAAAATAAGGAAATAAATAAGAAAATGTCAAGGTGCAAGTATTTCCAATCTTCATAAAGTAGCTCTGTAAGTTGTATTTCAATACGAAATATGACTTACAGTGAATAAAATACGCCAACGTTGTCTGTAGAAAAATTTATCTGTAGTAGTTAAAGTTTCATAAACTGTACTATGGTGTAAACATTAAATTGGTTCCCTATATCCTTTAAAAAAAAATATATATATATATATACATAAACATATATATATATATATATATATATATATATATATATATATATATATATATATATATATATTATATATATATATATATACATATATATATATTATATATATATACATATATATATATTATATATATATCTGGCTGCTGCAGATCTTATTTAGTCTGTTAACAGTCGGGGATGGGCCCTTCTGGGGTTCTCCCAGCTTCTATACAGTGGGTAGCCGCAATTGGGGGAAAATTTGGCAGTTGAGCGTGATCTAGGACAAATCAATTCCCTGCATAACCATTGTCCAAAAAACAGTACAGTCTCTGCCATGTATGAACCCATGACCCTTTATGGGTTACAGAGGTACAATTTTTTTTTTTTTTTAGTTCAATTCCGTAAGTCCATATAGGTCTTGCAACAGTCACATAAATAAGTTTTTTGTAATTGATCTGAAGATTTGAGCGTTTGTCTAGTATGTGTTGAAGTAGTCGGAAGCGTCTAGCTGTTTCCTGTCTTTTCAGTCTTGTGTGAGAAAACAAAAAATTGTTCGAAGAAATTGATAAATTTTTTCTCAATTTTTTTACTTTCAACAGTAACAAATTTTACGTCATTTTTAAGAAGAAAATTAGTTTCACAAAATTAAAAAACAGCACCGGAATATGACAAGTATTATAACAGCTATAGCGTTTTAAAGAGTTTAGCGTGCGGCGGCGGACAGACAAATTTGGTATTACAATCCAAATTCTACGTGTCTTGGAACGTGAATAGCAAAAGTTCGAGGTAGGGTTAACACCTATTTTTTTTGTTCAATTCCATAGATAACAAAAACTGATGCCCCAAGAATGCTTCTGTGTAGCGTATTAGAAGAGTAAGAGTCGGTATAACTTTATTAAACTATCAAGAATCCAAAAATATCAAGAAAAGGTATTGGATACAGAAAAGTATCCATATCACTTGTATTCAGATACAGGAAAATCCAGTATCTACCCATGACTATATCCCATTCACAGAAGAAACATGGAAACTTTGTGTAACCACTTTTTTGACCTAGTAACATGGAAATAACTTTCAAATCCCGACAAATGGTCCATTTATGGTCAGAGTAGCCGAGCTTATTAAGAACAAACTCAAGATTTTCGTAGCATTCTCTCAAATGGACTTAGTGTCCAACAGGCACACAAGCATATCGGTTACCATTCTGAAGAACTGAAGAAGTTTCGGTACAGCTTTCAAACTCCTTTTTGATGAATTTTTCGAGGATTGGGGTGGGAGCAGACCCCTTAAACTAAGAAATTTTCAGGTAAAATTTGTGACTTATCTAGGGTTGCTGGAATTTTTCCCGTAATCAGCACAAAAAATACTGTTGAACCCACTAGCTAAATATGCTACAATTTTTTCATCGCAGACCTCTGTAATTTATCTGTCACAGCTGGATTCGAACTTAGGATCTCCAGCATAGCAATTCAGCGCTCATTTTATTTTTAAAATACGATTATTAAAATTATAAGTATTGTCCTACATTTATTGATTATTAGAGGAATGGTAAAGCTCGCCGATGGTCAGTGCGGGTAGGAAGGATGTGGCTATACATCACCGATTTCGTGAAGTGTCGTCCGAATTGAATAAATCATCTTAAGCTTTAAATTTTCTCTCTGGACCCAAACGAATGGGAAATCGTTAAAATCAAATGTGACTTTTTTACCCTGTAATTCTTCAAATCCTTATCAGAATATGTCCTCTGTGGCATTTTGGTGATTTTTTATATTTTGGCTACTACCAGCATTTAAATTTATTCCAATTCTAGGTTCAATTTTATTAACGAAAGGTTCGGAAAGTAGGTTATAATGAAAAATATACTCCTGAAACAAAATAATTAGTAAAATATCCTCTTAGCATTCAAATTAACCAATGCAAACAAACTCGGGATAACTTTGTATATTTTTTCATTTAATGGCCGCTTTATGCTGAGCACTGAGTTGCCATGCCGGAAATCCTGGTTCAATTCCCGCTGCAGGCCATGATTTTTATTTAGTCTGTTTGCAGCGGGAGATGGATCATATAGGATCTAGGACCCTCCTGGGGCCCACCCAGCCTCTATAAAATATTATAAAAATAGGGTACCCAAAATAAGGGGGAAAAATCTGGCGGTCGAGCGTGACCTAGGACAAGTCACCTCCTTGCAGAACCGTTGTCCATGAAACAGCACAGTTTCTACCATGTACTGAACCCCAGACCCTTCATGGGTTGTAGTGGTACAGGTTTTTTTTTTTTTTATGCTGACTGTGGGAGTCCTAAATATTGCCCATCCAGGTATAATTAAGGGATCTTAAACCTGACACCGTACAGGCTCAGGTCTCCTTATTACGTCCTCTCCGAAGAACGGCATAGCTAAGGATTTTTTACTCTCTTTAACAAATTCTAAGACCAACTGCCGGGCTACGAATCCACGGTATTAGGCATAGTAGGTTGTTATGCTAATCATAACTCTTTCTCTAATTAATTCTATATAATTTTATTGTACTAATAAGTAATTGAAAATGGGGCAAAACACATTTACCACAAAAAAAGAAAAGAAAAGGCCTGTCATCAAACTTATTGCCAAGTAAGGAAATTATGAATGTTCTGAACTACTTTCGAGTATGCTGAAAATATTTTAATAGTAAAAAAAAAACCTATTACTGCAACCTATGAAGGGTATGCGGTTTAGTAATTAAAATTGTTTCTAGGACAACGGTTGTGCAGGAAGGTGATTTGTCCGAGATGATGCTCAAACGCCAGATTTTTCCCCAATTTGAGGTAACTAATTTATACTGGCTGGGGTATTTTATGATATTTCAACATTATGAAATATTTAAATATCTCATAATTTTTAAAATACATCAAACATCCATCCAGCGGGTTTTATTTATTGTTTTTACTGTATAGTATTTTCTCCTACATATATACAAGGCCAACTAATATTATTCGGAATAAATATAGAAAATACGTCTATATTTAGATTTTCTCGAAAAAGAAGAAAATCTGTATTAGATTTTCCGGCCTTCAACATTTAAATTTTTTTCTAACCCCACCTAATTTTTGTAGGCGTTAGCGACGAAATCGGCTTTTTCCTTTGATAAATAATTAAATAAATGAAAAAAAAGTAAATAGAAAAAATGTCTAAAAGCTCAGAAGTTTTAATAGAATTCAAACATTATTAATTCACTGGTGTATTTATTCCTTCTTCATTTTTTTTTGTTAAACAGTTTGATTAATTTTTTACTGATTATTCTTGGTTTTCAGCCTTTTTAATAACCAATGTTAATATGTGATTTGCCTAGTTTATAACAATTTATTCGATGTTAATTTATTTTTATTTAAAAAAAAATTAATTAATCATTTCTACCGATAATAATAGGCTAAAACACGAAAATAGACGAAAAATAATTTATAGAATGCAGCTGGAAATTTTTTGTTTTTTCGTTGAACCTCTTGGAGTAAGCTTGCTTTGATTGATGAGCATTTGATCTCCGTGGGTGTGAATTTTATTTTGGTGTTTGTACTGATGATGCATAACGTTGACTGTTTAGTTTTTCCAATGGCTAAATACTCTAATATTACTTATAGAATTCGAGGATGTTAATGAGTATTACTTTTTTTGTGAAGAGATTTTTTATGAATATTTAATTGTGGTCATAAAGTTACTAAAGTTTGTTAACTTTTATTATTCTTCTCTTCAATTCACTGTTGAAACTCTCTTTTCTTAAGGGCAACTAAGTCTATAAGTATTTTAAATATATCTACAACCCCGGTGAATAAGTGGTTAAGTCAGATTTTGTCCAGAGAGAATTAACTGCTTTAAGATAACCGGAATCGTATCATTCTCGTAGTTTTTGGCTTGAAATGGAGATGTAATATAAACAATAACTCCTTTTCAAGCCAATGCCTTATTTAGCCCCTTATTCGGTACGAAAATAACTTAATTATAGAAACTCATTTTAGAGAAAATTTGACTTTTACGAAATCATATGTTAGAGAGAATACTATATATATATCATATATATTTTTTATTAAATGGCTATGTCGACCCCTCCTTGTTTTTCTGTTTCCACGAAGCTAGGTCGGATAATGAACTTTCGAAAAATTGGCGCACTATTGTAGCAGTAATTTTTTAATTAGCATGCTTTTCCCCTAGTTTTCTTTATGTAGTATTTAATAAACATTGAAGCTTAAATCAGCTAGTTTTCCAACATGGCTTCATAACTATTTGACTTACCTCAAGTGAAACGAAGTTGTTAGTTATGCTGGGAATATGGATCAAGGGTATTACAGTTCCATATTTCGAAATCGGGAATCGAACCCAGAAATGATTTATCAGTCTAATCGAGGAAGAAATATTCTTTGATGTTTTGAACTTGATTATAACTTGCTTTGATTGAAGCAATCACGCGATACGTAGTCTGATAGTTCTTTTGAAGTTATTTCAAATTAAAAAAAATTTTTTTAAAACATTTATCTTATTTCCACCATCATTATAATTCACAAAGGAAGACTGCGGATGTGGAATCATCAATTTAAATGAAAGGTTCAATAAAGAAGTCCTTCATTCATACTTAAGAAGCACCTTCGTACTTATAAGGTCATTGTTTAATAATAAAACCGGAGGGTGAGAAAAGGCACTTCGAAAATTAATAAAAGAGAGTAATAAAAGATGAAACGAAGAGGTTAATAAAAAAAAAGATTGTATGCAGTTTTTTTTTTTTATGAGGAGGTTGAATATAATAAAAATGTTACAACTTTATTTATCAGTTTTTTATTTTGTATTTCAGGAGGATAATAAACTTATTATAATAAAATTCGGGCAATTTTTTTCCTAGTTTTTATTGAAATGAAATACAATAAATGAATTCCGGGGTCAGTTTTATCTGTAGCTGTAAAAATTTAAAACATTTTCGTTTATATATTATTTATTCCACTGTTTAATCAAATACTAAACTGAATAAAAAATCTAATTCTAATAAGTTTATTTATATTCGTATTCGCTTTAGTTGAGGTTTGTATTAAATATATTTAAAAAGAAAAATGAATTTTGTAAAACTGTATTTGAAATATACTCATGAAAGGGAAAAGCATTGTGATCATGAATTTCCAAAAGTTTGTAGAAGTAACGAAATAATTAAAAACGAAGAAATTACTTATTTTGCTTGCCTTGATTATGTCTTTAATGTTTAAGTAATTATAAATTTTATACTTATATTGATTTTTGTATTTAAATTTTTTTGGAGTTACCATAACGAGATTTTACCATCTCTGAACGCATTTTGACTAATTTTAACGGAAGGTCTGTATGTCGTTTGTATCTCGCATAACATCTAAAGCCGGGTGTCCAATAAGTTCGCGAACCAATGACTTTCCGCGGTCCTGTAACCATGTTAATGGGGACGTGGCATGTTTTCCGCAATGATCAGGCCAACAACAAAAGAACAACATGGCCAAGTTAGTGGTAAGTGCAGCCTATATTTTCATTCATTGAGATAAGAATAAGATAAAATCGCCCTTAACGCAATCCTCCCACCTACCCCTCGAACCTTTAACTCAGCGCTTCATAACTTTTTAGGAATTCCATCTTTACCAAGTCCTTCAATTTTGCAATATCATCATTACAATTATGTTTTAACATCATAATCATCTCAATTATAATGTCCGAATTTTCTAACTAAAAAGAAAATGTATGTTTGTTTAATATGCAGTTTTTATTTTTGGGGAGTATTAAAAAAATATTCTTCTACTATAATTCAGTTTACTATGATACATTTTATGTTTTTATTATTTATTTATTGACTCTTTTGTAAATACCTTACTTATTGACACCTTATGATTTTTAATCTGTATTCTTCTGGCCAAATTGTTTTTCTGTTCATATTTGTTATTCTAAAACGACTTAGTTCCAGAGTAAAGTTATGTATTTATTCTATTCTAGATTAATGATTATTTTTATTTTTCCTGAGATATAATTTAGGACAGCATAGAAAAACAGATACATATTTTTTAGTATCCCTAAATCCTTTTTTTAATTTAATTTTTTAAATAATATTTACAATTATAGTAACTATAAGCGGATAATTTAAACGAACTGGGAAATTTAAATTATTTTTTGGGATCACCTTTTTGACCGGACGATTTATAGCTTACAATCATGTGTTTTGCACATCACATTTTATTAGTATTGTTCCATGAAATAAAAGTTGAATTATTTTCTAATATTTCACTATTAATCCTTATATAAATAATTTTTCAGTGCATAATCTAATAACTTAAATGGTTTGACTTACATATTTTTACGGACACAGCATCACTTGCAAGAAACAATGTGGTTCCAATGTACAGTACTGCACTCCAAATCCTGCAATAAATTATTTTTGGATATTAATAAGCATTTACCTATAAAAACACTTTACAGTATTAAACATCTTAATACAGTATTAAACATCTTAATACAGTATTAAACATCTTAATACAATATTAAGCATCTTAATATTGTAAAAAAAATAAACCAGTTCGCAATATAAACTGTATAATTATATTTCTGTACTAATTCAGCCAAAAGGTAATTTATAGAGGAATAACCAGTGTATAAAAATAATTATAAGAATCATTAGCATTAAGGAGTGGAGTGGCTCAGTGGTAGAGCACTGAGTTGCCATGCTGGAAATCCTGGTTCAAATCCCGCTGCATGACTTTTATTTAGTCTGCTTGCAGCGGGAGATGGATCTTATGGGATCTAGGAACCTCCTGGGGCCCACTCAGCCTCTATAAAATATTATGAAAATAGGGTACCCAAAATAAGGGGGAAACTCTGGCGGTTAAGCGTGACCTAGGACAAGTCACCTCCTTGCAGAACCGTTGTCCATGAAACAGTACAGTCTCTACCATGTACTGACCCGTTCACGGGGTTTTTTTTTTTTAGCTTTAAAAATTATGTATAAAATCATACAGGGGCATAAAGGACGCCCGCTAAGATTCATAGAGAATTATTGATGGTTGATAATAATAATAGAATCGATTGTGACAGATATCGAATGCAGCTGGCTTGATTCCAGCGAGGAATAAAATATTGCACTACTCTTCATTACTAAAAGTCCCATCGGGGGAATAATTTATAGTGGCTTGTGGATTTATAGTGGATTGTGCTATTACCTTCAACCCCGATATCTCGTCCATCACAAAATGATTTTACAAAATTATCTGCTCGGATCGGTTCCAATTTTGAATCCTTTAATGTTTAATATCGTAAGGTGACTTGGGAAGGTATTAGTTTGAGCCCGGCAACTTATGATCTCGTTTCCAAGTTTCAGTTTTAAATAAATCAAGAGGACTTGAGTATTTCGCGTTCTACCAAAATTAATTTTATAACACACCCTTTTAATATCATATTACTTCTTTTTTGGCTATCAACATCACTTCTGAGATATTATTAACGTATTAGCTGAAGACTGTGTTTTGTTACAAGTAGTGCTGAATTCGGTCAAACTATATCGATTGTGAAACCTATTCTCTTATAACACGTGCTTTAGAATTGTAAATGATTTTTAGTATGGTTTAATTATTTATTTGTTTTTTTCATTTATTTAACATCTCATTCTGCAACTATGGCTAATCGAGACATATGGTACAATATGGAACGATGATGAAGTAGGATTCATAAATTTTGCCCTCTAACATCATTTCCATAAAAGTAAATATTAATTACTTTTATGGAAAGTATTTACTATTATTTTACGCAAAGTAATTTTACTTTGCGTAAAATTGATTTACTGACTTTTTCTGCCTTCAATCTGTTTTTGATAAATGATTAGCGCTGGCTTATTGACTTAATGTTTTAAATTAAAAAAAAAAGTTTATACAATCTAAAGTCTAATTTTTTCTTCTTAGCTGCCCTTATAATTTCAGCGGGAATTTCTCAGCTTTATCTAGATTTTGATATTAAGGATAAAGGACTTGACTAAAAAGGACTTAGCTCTGACCTTCACGGGCAACTATCAGATATGGCTTATTAAAACTTAATTAAGTACCAGCTGTTCTGAGAGGTAAGTCACTATTCTAGGTCGTCTAAAAGCTGTTATAGTTTCCGAAGTCCATTCTCATAAGCATAGTTCATGAGGGTAAGGTGTGCATGAAAGGTAATATTTTAAAACAAAATATAGAAATTTATTTCTTTATTTTAACAGAAACATCTAATGGGAAAATATAAACATTATAAAACAATAAAATAAATTATAGTAGAAGTTCTATTATCTATTTAACATTAAATTAATCCACCTTAGAAGATACTCTGATTTATTGTTTTGTTTTTTTAGAAAAGTTAACATCCTTTGTTTAATTTCTATATATTTGAATGTTAAACATGTTTTACGTTGATAGCTATTCCTATTTTTTTTATCTTGTTTAATTATCTTGCTAAAATTAAAATTAATGGCGCATTATTACTATAATATACGTGCAACAAAGACATTGATAATATTATGTATATACAGGAATACTAAAATTACTTTTACTTTACATCAATAGTAACGAAAAAAAAAATACATTTGTAGTCCAACATTAAGTTTGGGCACCATTTTCCCTAACGTAATATCCAGAAAATTATTCTGAATCTGCCAGTGCTGTTTAGAGCGGATGTTTATTTTGCGGAGAATAATAAGAATCAACCAACTGTAATTGATTTCTTATTATTATTTTTAAGTTAACTTAACATCCCTCTTATAATTTTTATATTCTTCAATGTTAGACATGTTTATATTAATATAAATATATTTTTATATTGTTTAATTCTCTTGTTAAAATTAAAGAATTAATTAATTAATGCAGAATTATTAATAAAAAAAATTTGTAGAGCTCACAAGGACTGTGTATTATGTATATAAACGAATACTGAAGCCACTTCTGTTGTTAAACGAAATAGTAAAGGGAAAAAAATTACATTTGTTTTCCGATATTATAGTTTGGACGCGATTTTTAATAATATTTTATTCAGAAAATCATTTTGAATCTACTGAGAGTAGATGTTTCGTTAATGCAAACAAAATGAGAATCAACCAACTGCAAATAATATATTACAATTTTTTTGTAAGATAAGTTGAGATTTCTTGTTTAATTTATAGATATTTGAATGTTAAACATGATATATAAAAACGTAAGTGCTTTGTTTTTATATGGCATAGTAAAGGGAAAAAAATACATTTGGTTTCCGATGTTAAAGTTTCTGGTCCGATTTTCCGCAACATTATATACAACAAATTATTTCATTAAATTCAAATTTTTATTTTTGTTTAAATTTAAGCAGACTTATTTGTAGAAATATATGTAGCACTCATAAGTATATAAATGCATACTGATACCACTTTTGTTGATATATATGGATATTATAGTTTCTTCGCCAATTTTTCTTATGGTTTTTATCTTGTTTAATTATATGGTAAAAATTAAATAATTAAAAATAATGCAAAACTATAAGCAAAAAATATGTAGAACTCATAAGGACAATCTATTATGTATATAAACGAATACTGAAACCACTTCTGTTGATATATGGATATAATTGTTTGGGCGCCATGTTTTTCTTATTTAATTAATCTTGTTTAATTATCTGGTAAAAATTAAAAAATTAAAATTAATGCTAAACCATTACTAAAAAGATATGTATAACTTACAAGGACATTGGCGAAGGAGATACGACGACTGCCCTGAAGTTACTGAAGCCGGTTTAAACTATTCCTTTTGATCCAATCCCCGATTGCTGACCCATAAAGGGGAAATCATATTTCTACTCATTTATTCAACAATGAACCACAACCGCGAATCATTATTCGGTAATCTGATAAACTCTTTCTGGATTAAATTTTTTATCACAGGGAATGATTTGAATTCTAAACGAAGCCTGTCGAATCGTGGCTTTCATCGAAGACAGTTCCTTGATTATGCTCTAATAATACGAACGGTTTTTAAATGAATGACAGCCAAAAAAAAGTATCAGTACTTAGCTGTGCATTAGGAAACAGCTGTAAAGTCGATAGAAAAATATTATTTTTTCTCCCTAATATATAAAAACAAGTTTCTAGTATGTGATAAATTTATAAGCTATAAAGCTGCGGGTATTTTATTACATAGCCTCGAGCTAGAAAAGGAATATTTTTTTCTAGATCGGGGTTTTGTAATATAATTCCCGCAAAACACAGCTTTATAACTTACGGCTTAAAACTGTATAAAATTTATTACGCACCAGAAACATTATTTCATAGAAAAGAAATAGAGACATAACAGTGGAGAAAAATAGCACTAATTCTTTTAAGACATATCAGATGTTTCCAAATTTTCAGATTTTTTATTTGTTTCTTTTTTAATATTTTCCAAAATAAAAGTTGTCGTGAGCTACAATATGGGAAACAAATTGTAATTATGGGAAATGTGTATACTTCGGTAATCATTTCATCAAGAAATAAAAGTCCAACTAACATTTTGAAGTATAGATGATATATATTTGTTGAAACGTTCATTTCTTGATGGAAAGAGTACCGAATTTTACACATTTTTGATAATTATATTCTGTTTTTCATAATTTAAAGCTCGTGATAACTTGTATTTTTGGAAAATAATTAAAGGGGAACGAATTTAAAGTTAAAACTTGTTGTGACTCAACTGGAAGCGACAACCTGCGGAATTATTACCGTCTTCTTAGGTTCAGTATATGGTAGAGGGTGTACTGTTTCTTGGACAGCGGTTGTGCTGGGACGTGATTCTTATAGATCTACATCTTCTAGATCACGCTGGACCCCCAGATATTCCCCCTGTTTTGGGTATTTATTTTAAAGAAGCTGGATGAGCCCCAGGAGGGTCCTAAATCGCATAGCATCCTTCTCTGGCTGCTTACAGATTAAATAAAGGAATATCATCAGCGAGATTCGAACCCCAGGACCTTTACCACGGCAACTCAGCGCTCAACCACTAAGCAGTTCCGCTCCTCCATCATTTTCGGTTTAAAACTGTGTTAAAAACTGTACAGGATTGTGTTGTAAAAACTTTAAAATAGATTTAAACTAAATAAAAACCCTTTTGACGCGGTTTGAGAAAGAAAGAAAAAATTTATAATATAACAATTACAAAACAATAGGAGTTCTAGTGATTTGAACCGTTAGATAATTGGAACAATGGGGTTGTTGCACAATAGGCGGACATGGGGTACCTTCCTAGTAATCATAAAAAAAAAGCTAAATATATCTTTAAAAAACTTAACTTATATAACCTACGATGGATTAGTAGAATGTAGAGACTGTTTCTAAACCAATAGTTGTATGTGTAGACTATTTGACCCGGGTACTCAACGATCAGGTTTTCCTTTAACACTGAGCTCAACTATATTAAGGTTGGTTGAGACTCGGGTCTGCAAATCCCAGTGTCGTCCCACGGCTTTTAACAGAATACATAATTTATCTGCCGCATCCGGTTTCTAGTCTGGTACCTACAGGTTAGTAACTCAACGATCCGCAATATAAACTACCCCGATCCTAAATTGATTTTTTCTTAAGTAGTAAAATGATACCAATAATAGTCTTGGTGGACTCAAAAGTCTATTGATCGCCGTCAAAATCCATACCCAAATTAATTAATACATTCCACCCACCTATCTGCCAATCATTTATTTGTGTATCATTTCTTTTTAGTGTTAAATCATTTTTTTTAGGGTTCATTTGTTATTGAGATCAGCACAAACGAAAATGAGATTTTAAAAAAAATTATTTTGAGAAATTTATACAGATTATATTTTAATTACTACAGTTATTTCCCATATATTTTCCCACTATGTATTAGGTTTTTCGGTATTGTTTGCATATAAATTAATACCAATAGGTTCTTCAAAAATTTTTGTCAATACCTAATGGGCAAATATGTGTACTCTTTCAGATACTTTTACTTATATAGTCCAGTCAAAGGGGTTTCACCTCGGAATGAGAGATAGTCGGCTATAAAGAGATAGGTCTCAAAACCTATTTATCGTAGGGTGTCAGCGACTACAGATATTGTAAGGGAAATGGGCAAAAAATCTATTTTTTACACATTTATTGCGAATATCTCGTTTCCAATGGGTTTTATGCTATTTGTATTTATTATAAATATTGTAGAAGTTTAAAGTTTCTACACCTTTTGTTTAAACATTTTTTTTATATCTTGTACCATTTTCGAGATAGGGGGCAGAGCCCGCGCAGTGTGAAACTATTTAGAGTTAAACTGCATCGCGTTGTATGGTGTAGAGAAGAGACTTTTTCTATTATTTTAGATAAATACGTGAATTATTTACAAAGGCATTATGGTTCAGAAATTGTTGTTGTATTTGATGGATATTCATACTACAATAAAAACATAAAAGCAATGGAGCAGCGGAGAAGAACTGCTGCCCTTTCAAAAACATACGGTTTGTTTCGGCGAAACCATGGTTTTACCTATTACCCAAGAAAAATTTCTATCGAATCGAAATAATAAAAAAAAAAACTAATTAATATGCTTATTGAAAAATTCCAAGCTGTTAATATCACAACAAAATAGGCCAGAGATGAAGCGGATGTTCTTATTATTGAAGCAGCTATTGGTGAATCTAACGGTAAAAAAACTGCTGTTAAAATAGGAGAAGATATAGATTTACTTGTCATTTTGATTGGGCGTATCTCATCAACAAGAAATTTTCTTTATAAAAGTTGGCAAAGGAAATGTAAAAACTGAAATATACTCTTCCAAAAGTTTTGATAAATACCCTCGTTCTAAAAAAACACATATTGTTTATTCACCCAATAAGTGGCTGTGGCACGACTTCTGCGCTCTTTAGAAAAGGAAAAAAAAACTTTTGTAAAAACAATCGAGAAACTTCCGAATTTGGATCAAATTGCTGCAACATTTGAAGAAGAAAACTGCCCGGTTCAATCATTATTTGAGAATGGAGTGGGAACCTTGTTGGCAATCTATAATCCTCCAAAATCTGAGGACTGTATCGATCGTCTTCGTTATGCACAGTTCATCGAGTTATCAAAACTGAATAAAGGTGTGCAGTTATCAAATCTTCCACCAACAAGTGCAACAATTGGGGTTGTATAATGCGTGATGAATGCCTGGAACCTGTTATGACAATGAATTCACCAGCTCCGGAGAAATTGATCAACTCACTATTCTGCAACTACAAGAATGGTTGTGGTTCGCGACGTGGGTGCAGGAAAGCAGGGTTCCAGTGCTCTTTAGCTTGCGGCCAGTGTAACGGGAAAGCTTGTCTTAATGCTACACCATATCAGAGTGATATCAATGAAGGCGGTACTTTTGACCCCGATATCCTGGAAGAACTGGAGACAAATGTCGTTGAAGACGAGACCACAAAGGAATTAGAAATTTTACAGCGACTGGAAGAAGATGATGTAGAAGAAGAAAATTAAAATTAGAATTTTTAGTTCTTATTATTATTAAACTTTTTAAATTTCAACCTTCATAAATGTATGAAATGGTATTTTTCAATAAAAACATTAATTAAAAATTTAATTATTTTCTTTTTATTTAGTTAGGAAGTAATTAGTATAAATAAGATTAAAATTAAAAAGTAATTAAAGTATTTCCCTTAATAACTTTATAATTGCACGACTAGGTAAATGTTATTAAATGAATAGATACTGAATTATTGGAAAAAATATTAATTATAACGTAATAGTTAATAAAAAATGCAAATTATTTAGAATTATATAATTATTAATAATTTATAAACGTTATACACCGTGTTTTTGATCGGGACTACAGGTTGACCTCAAATGATACTCTAAATAGTTAAACACTGCGCACGCTCTGCCCTTTATCTCTAAAATGGTTCAAGATATTAAAAAAATGTTTAAACAAAAGTTTCAGAAAATTTAATCTTTTATTATATTGATAAGAAATACAAATAGCATAAAACCCATAGGAAACGAGATATTTGTAATAAATGTGTAAAAAATCGATTTTTTGCCCTTTGCTCTTACAATATCTGTAGTCGCGGACACCCTACGATAAGTAGGTTTTGAGACAAGTTTTAGGGTGCCAAAATAAAGGTTTATACAACTTTATAGCCGACTATCTCTCATTTCGATATTCTTGCTCTCATTTGACTAATTTTACTGGACTAATAATTTAACTTCTCTACTTACAAATTATAGGAAGCATGACAGTAACATTATAGGAATACAAACCACCTACTGAAGTTATACAAGCTACACTAGTATAATATATATATTATGCGGAATATGCTAAATGTGTATGTTGTAAACAACCATGATTTATGTATTTTTATTATTCATTATATATAGCCCATTTATAACATGACATTGTGTGCAATGAAATGAATTCTTACAAAAAAAAATAGATTTAAAACAATTCAGATGAAACTATCTCTCAATTGTTTGCTATTTTTCCCTCAGTTTGAGCATTTGATGTTCTCAGAAAAAAATAAATCTCAATTAATCTAATTAATTTTCATGGGATACCATCCTGAGATTATGTTACAGGAGAAATGCCAACATAAAAAAACAATTTTTTTATAATTTATTAGTTAGTTGTTTTAATTTTAAATAGTTTTATTTAGAAGATAAAATACATGCCTCCGACCGGAACTCGAACCCGGGTCCTCTGTCTTACCGTGATAGGACTCTACCAACTAAGCTACCGGAGTTGATGATATGATATGATGCCAGGCATATCTTTTCTCTTCAAAATAAAAATATTAAAAATTAATACAACTAACTAATAAATTATAAACAATTATAAATAGTAATATGACGTATGTCAACAAGTTCCTAAAATTAAAGTAATGTTCAAAGAACCTCCGTTCTCGTGTATACATCGCAAAACTTGCGAGAACACGGGGACATGGGATCAGATAAGAGAAAAGATTTGTCCCCGGCTGGTATCAACTCTGGTAGAAGTAGTGGTGGAGTCCTGTCACGGTAAGACAGAGGACCCGGGTTTGAATCACGGCCATATCTTTTCTCTTCAAAATAAAAATATATAAAAAAACAAAGTGCTTTCTGTTCATATAAATAGAAACATATCATATGTTAAGATTTTCAGTAAAACATCCCTGTTATGGCATTCTTGATCCAAAAATCATCGACGTGGTTATTGTCGATTTCTTCTTTGTAATATTAAAAGAAAAATTAAAAATGTCGGTGATATAATCGGATTTTTTTTTAGATTTTGTGATAAATTATCGAATTTTTACTACAACAATTATGGCAGGTTTTTATATCGACTAATTAAAAAAAATACTCAAAATATCTTCGTATTTTTTTCCCACTGAGATACTGGACTTTGGCATGCATTATAACACGTCATGATAATAATATATAAATTTTTTCAATGAAAAGTGTCTATCTCTTTCTTTCCCTTAGATGTTGGTGTTTAATTTTAATTAATAAATGATTATAAATAAAGATATATTGAGTAAAAATAAGCTTTACTGTAATCAGTCTTTCAACAGCATGTTTATGTATTTGCTTAAAGATATTTCTTCTCACAAAATGTTGTTTGTCAGATAAAAATGACTACATTTGAAAAGACCTTCATATTTTTCCATTCTTGGCTTTAAACTCAATTCCCTCTCGGTTTAAATTGGCATTTTTCCTGCACACCCGCCTTTTCCGGGGAAATGAGAGCTCATCCTACTTGATCCATAACGAAGTAAGGTATTTTCCTATATTTTTTGTATTTTCTGTGTAGAAATTATTGAATACTGCGTTAGGGATCTTCTTTCGCAAACCTAAGGGATTCACGTGGAAGCGTGGATGGAGAAACCTCCTAGCCTGTTTCCTCTCAGTGTTCAGTTTCAGTCTCCTTGTTGGATTCCGTGTTAATCTGTCAGTAATGTTGGTAGATATAATTAATAAAAAATTGCCCTTCAAAATTACTTTTTGGAACTTGTCGGGCATAGAATTTTCACTCTCTCAACCACATGAATTAGAAGGAGTTTGGGAGTGGCATTATATTTGTATAAAAAATTCACTTCAACTGTACCGCTATAAATCATGAAGTCTTAAGCTCATTGGGTGGCAGAATCCATCCTGTTTCAACGGGGAGGGAGGTGATTTGTCTGCGTTCACACTCAACTGCCTGGTTGTTTATAGATGCTGAATGAGCCCCATAAGAGTATGCTAGGCACCACAAGGTCTATCCGTAGACTATTTTTTTTAAAAAGAAGTTAGCATCCGTTGTTTAATTTCTATATATTTCAATGTTAAACATATTTCAGACTGGTGTAAATCCCAATTTTTCCTAAATTTTTTTCTTTAAAATTTAAAATTTAAAGATTACAATGATTGTAGAATTTCTAAAATCATACGTAGAACTCACAAGGACAATGTATTATGTATATAAATAAATACCAAAACCACTTCTTTTGATATATGGAATAGTAATCGAAAGAAATTACATTTGTTTCCTGATATCAATCTTTGGGCGCGATTTTTTCCTAACATAATATTCAGAAAATTATTTTAAATATGCCAGTGCTACTGAGAGTGGATGTTTCTGATCCGTAGTATAAAATAAATTATCAGCCCCAGCTGTATTTAAACACAATGACTTCGGCTCAGCAGCTCAGCTCTCTACCCACTGAGCTTACATCACTCCCACATCTACTTAGGTTATAAATAAAATGTTTATATGGTAATTGCCTGGCTTATTTTGTATGTGAACTCTTGTTTTGAAAACCTCTCTTTAGGGATTTACGTGTAATCTCGTAGGAAGAAACCTCCTATTAAAGGCGCTCAGAGATTAAGTATGATCTCTCTGTGGAGTTAAGGAAGTAGCGAATGAGTTTTGAATTTTTATTTTTTATTATTACTTCTTTTTTGAGAATCTTTTGATAACCCAGTAATGAATTGAAATTGTCCATAATATCATACTTCATACATATATTTATATATGTACATACATATATATACTCTATATATGTATACTCTGTAATTCTCAGTTTTTGAAAAGTATGAATTCTGTAAGAAAGGGGCATTATAAATATGCAACAAAGTTCAGAGGGACATCTTGAAGCAGGGACTTAGGGGATCAAAGTCGAAGGCCAAGACTTAACTCCACGAGAAGTAATTTTAATTCCACGGCCACTTCATTTTCAGGTCAGTATGAATGATACTTTAATTCGAGTCCTTACAAAAATGAATAATTAATTTAATTTATTATTTCGCATCTGTTTTTCGTTGTTTGATTTTATTACGAGATTGTAAACAATGTGATAATGTATGAATAATTAAGTATATAATAATGATAAACGTTAATAGCTTCATTGTTTGCTCTGTAAACTTTGATCCTCTTACTTGGTTAATTGTCCGAATAGTTAGTTATATCTATCACAGATTGCTTAATAAAACAGTTCTTTTCCGTTTATTATATTTACAACTAAGGGAGCCGGGTGGCTCAGATGTAGAGTGCTGAGTAGTCGTGCCTAAGGTCCCAGGTTCAAATCCGACTGTCGCAGATAATTTATTTAATCTTTTAACAGGCGGGGATGAATCCTGTGGGATCTGGAGAAACTCCTGGGGCTCACCCAGCCTCTATAAAAGTGGTTCCCTATTATTTGTAGGAAAAGCCTGGCGGTTGAGCTTGATCCCGGTCAAATCTCTTCCCTGTACTACCGTTGTATAAACAGTATAATCTCTACCATGAACTGAACCCAAGAACCTTTATGGGTTGAAGAGGTACAGATTTTTTTTTATTATTTAAAGAGTAATAAAAGTAATTATTGAGCTAAACTCAAAGATTAATTGAATGAAGGAATATCATTTTTACGAGTAGGTAATTTAAATATTTAAATTTAATTGATTGCATGATTAAATGTAATGTATAATTTAATTAATTAAATGAAAATACTTGTTGGTTCTGCAAACGTTATTTACTTGAATTAAACGATAATTATATTTTAATTTACGTTTGAATAATGTTAATGTGGCGTCTGCCTTGTGGGGCTCACCAATCCCCTTTGTTGGTGAAAAACTTGGCGGTTGAGCGTTATATCAAACAAATTACCTTCCTACACAACTGTTGCTCTATCATATCAAGTACTGAACACAAGCCTGAATATATTATATCATATATGTAAATAAATAAGTATTTATATATCATATAAAAAATAATAGATTATGTACTGTATTATATTTTGAACTCTGACTTTATACCCAGTCTAACAATTAAATATCAACTTTTCTGGTCACCAAAGAGTATTACTGTAGCCAATCAGTAATTAAGTAATTATTATATCAATATTAATGTGATCAGAAATTTAAAATTAATTAATAAGAAACAAGCTAATTGTTCAGTAACATAATATTTACTACATATATTAAATGTGCGACTGGTATCGTGTTATAAGATGTACATTAATTTATGGTAATAATTAAAGAATTATTATTAGTTAAAATATAAATAGCCAATAAAGGTGACTTATCAATGCCCTTCTCAAAGCCTTTCACAAGATGAATATTCCAGCGTCTGACCTACATAATTATTAATGATGGATTAGAATGTAATTAATCGTTCAAATTTGTTCGTACTATCAGCAATGAATTATGGGGTTGGGACCAATGAACCGCTTAGGGATATTTTATTAAATCTGAAAATTACTAAATTATTTTATCGGTTGCCAAGATTTGTATTGATTGTGGTTATTGAAGTCCCCATTTAATATTTACCTTACCTAATTAGGAGATTGAAATATTTTAAAGGTAAAACTCGAAAAGCTGAAACCCTTTTAACATAAAAGGCAGAATGGACTTATGATGATTACCATTTATCTGAATAATATTTTTTTTATTCGATGATTTATGATAATTAAAATTATTTAAATAACATTAATTTTTTTATTCGATGATTTTATTACTTTAATTATTACATTACTCGTTTTAAGTCTTAAAAGTTCTCGCTCGAACCAGTATACCTCTCTTAAGTCCCCTCGCTGCAGAGGTTCCACATCCTGCAACAATCTCGTTTTTCCTTCTTTCTGTCTTATTCAGTTTTAGGTCATCATTCCTCCGAGATTCTCTTTATGCGGTCATACCGTTTCAGTTGTCTTTATTGTGCAGAGAATAGTTTTTCTTCTCTACCAGTTGCCTGATTGTATTGTTTATCAACTTTTATCTTTGTCAAATCAACTTGTATTGTTTATCAGAGTATTTTCCCATGGCAACAACAATTTAATTTTCCTTTCCTTTTTTTCCAGTAAGTTCCATCTTTCCTATCCGTACTGGGAACACTTTCTACGAATGATTAAAAAAGCAATTTTTTGTATTGAAGCTATCTTGTTTTACTTCTTAGATCAGACATGCAATCGTCTTTCTCGCTCTTAGGATTTTACCAGTGTTATCGATTGTTGTTATCGGTGTATTAAATATCTTATTGGAATTAATATTGACGTATCTATTTAATCCTTTATTCGCTTAATCTGATAGCATTTATTGGTAGATTAAAGCTCCCTTTAACCTCCCAGGACAACGGCCCCCCACCACCAACCCCCCACGGGACCGCGATCGGACCACAGACACCAGCAGCAGCGCCCTCCGACAAACTCTCTTTACACATGTTATAATTTTATTTATCTTGTTAACGCAGCTCTCACAGAAGAGGTATTCACCCCCTGCAGCCAAGGCGCTCGCATCTTCACGAGCTGGGGACGGCTTCAGTCCAGAGTATCAGACCACGCTAACCGCCAGCACCACGGCGCGCCCGGCACACTTGGTGTAACTTTGTTGGGCCATTCATCATCTAAATCTGCAAAGATATTTAAATTAATGTGTTTTTGAAGATTAAGACTTTCTATTTTTATGTATTCTGTTTTCAGTTTCCTCATTTCTAGAATCCCCCCCTAGGGAGCGGAGTAGCTCAGTGGTAGAGCACTTAGTTGCCATGCCGGAAATCCTGGTTCAAATTCCGCTACATGCAGTTACTTTTTGGAACATATAGGGAGATGGGCATATAGGATCCAGCACCATCCTGGGGCTCACCCAGCCTCTATAAAATATTATAAAAATAGGGTACCCTAAATAAGGGGAACAAATCTGCCGGTTGAGCGTGACCTAGAACAAGTCACCTCCTTGCAGAACCGTTGTCCAAGAAACAGTACGGTCTCTACCATGTACTGAACCCCAGACCCGTTCACGGGTTGTAGTGGTACAGGTTTTTTTAATTTTTATTTCCAGAACCCCAGGAAGTTTATTTTTCTTGAAATTTCTTTGACATCTTCATCAATTGTTGCTGCTATCACTAAGCCATCGTCATGTAGGTTGTAAAGTATTTATTATCTTCTCAAACATTTCTTTTATATTGTTTTTAAGACTCCTTCAGCATGTAGGCTGGATAAAAATGAGGATAGGGAACATACTCGTTTTAGACTTTTAATGTTTAAGAAGTAGTCTGTAAGTCCATTCTTCTGTTTTATACTACCACTGTCATCACTGTATAAACTTTTGATGGCTTTTATCAAATATGTACTGAAACACACACTCGCAATCATATTTCTGTTGATAAAAAGATAGGGGTAGGAAAAAAAATGTACACTACATTGGAGTATGTAAGTTTCGCTTTATTTTTAACATTTTTTGGAATTTGGGATATTATTTTAAATTCTAACGATGAAAGAAATTTGTTGTGAAACATCGGCACTCGATAAATAAATTCTAATTTTTAAGATAAACAACAAAAACAACGAAAAACAATAAATAACTAAACCTGTTAATTATTCTACATTCAAACTGATTAATTATTCAAATAAAAAAATACGAGTATGATTAAGCAGTTTTATTTTCTTGTTTTTAACAAGGCTTTTTAACTTCAATCGCTTCTATATGAATAAATATTTTTTAACTATTAGCATTTTAATAATTTTAAGATATTTAATGACATTTTCACAGGTTTTATTTTTGTATCTGAAGGTGTTTGTTCATAATTTACATTTTAAATATGAAAATATGTATTTCTAGGTTGATGAAGATGAATAATATTTTCAATTTTTATTTTAATTGGTTTATTATAAAATTAATGTAGATGAGAAAATGGATGGACGTCAAGAAAAATTCTCAAATACTAAGAAAGGTTTATTATTAGAATCTAAAAATTTACTAATATTTAATAAATAGTTCCTCACTATTTTATTCTCCATACCTCTTTTTTTTAGTAATGTTTTGTTTGATTTTCGTTCATAAGTAATATTTTTCTTTCAATTTCTTATTTTATTTATCTCATTACTTTTCAAATATTTTAAATTATTTCATTAATCGGTTTACGTATCATGAAACTGTTTTTGCAATATTTGAATTAGGGTTGATATATTTTTACTAAAAACGTTTCATATTTAATCGCAAGATATTAAGAATAACTGTTGTGTTATGAACCAAAACCAAGCCGAGAAGGGATTTATTTTGTTGGAAAAAAATTATGGTTTTTTTATCTATTCAGGTTACGGTTGTCCCATTCTGTCTTTTCCAAAATCATAATGAGCCCTTCAAAATCACATTCGAAATTATTTCATATGGTCCTGACTCCAGCTAGGGTCAAAATATCCTTCCTTGAAGTCTTGATCGTAAGTTACATATGTCCCGTTGGGCGCCATTTTCTTCTTCCAAGACATGACGAAACCGTTTTTCCAATCACCGTCTTTAATTCTTTTTTCTAGATCCTCCTGGAAAAGAAAAAAATATTAAATAGTCACGCCTATATTGAAACTAGTTTGCTATCCTTTCTTTACTTGCCTGATGATCTGAGGAAAAATTATGTAATTATTTTTAAATATTAATTAATTTGGGCTTTTAAAGTAACGAACGAGTTTCTATAAAGTTAATAAGCACTGTGCCGACTAGAAAGGTTCTGAGGGATAGAGCGAGGCGCATGAGGGAGGATTGCCTTAGGAGTGATCTGGCTAATTTGGGTGTGGTTAGAGGTTCGTAGGCGGAAGTTGTAAGCAAAGATTGGTGGTGTCGGCATCGAGCTTTCAGGTTCGCTAAGCTTTATTATTATTAAATAGTAATATAGGATGCCACCCTGAGATCACTACAACAGAGATACTGTAATAATATATAATTATATATTGAAGTGCATATCCCTCTCTACTCCGAAGATGTACGTGGTTGATTGATTGGGAGTTTTTTAAATAAATGACATAACCTTGCTTTCTTTATATGTTGATCCTAGTTACTTAGATTACATGCCTATTCACAAAATAAATCTTTTCGTTATATGTGTGTTATAAACTGAAAATTCCTTCATTATTTCTACAACTATGCCATTTCTCCCTTCTATCTATAAATATTATTAAACAAAGTCCTCCGCCGCGTTGGTTTGCGGTAAACTCAATAATTACTGCACGGATTTTTATGTGGTTTTCACCAATAGATAGAGTGATTCCCCAGAAAGGCTTAGGTATATAATTTGTCGAGGTTTTGTGTAAATGGGTTGGAATATCGATGGGTTTCTGCCTAATCCCGTGCAATTATCTAACGTTCAAGATAATAATTTCGTTTTTATTTTTATAATTTTTTTCCTGGTTTTTTTTTACAACTTAAGGAGTCATATCCGAAATACCCAAAAGCCACTGCTCTCTGTCCATCCAATCCCCCTCACGGAGCCCTCAGGCTGCCATGCATTCCTCCACGTGCTCCATCCATTTTTTCTTTGGTCTTCCACTCTTTCTTCTTTCAGGTGGTATATAGTTATGAATTTTCTTTGGCCAGCGGTTTTCGTCCATCCGCATTAAGTGGCCATACCACTTTAACCATTTAGTTCCGATCTGGTAAAGGATGTTCTTTTAACGTCCGGCCTTGTCTCTAATTTCTGCGTTTGGGATCCGCTCGGTTCTCGATATACCACAGCTTCTTCTCCAGAAGTCCATTTCCATGGAAAGCAGCTTATTCTCCGCCTTTTTCGTGACTGTCCAAACTTCTGATCCGTTAGTGGCTACGCTCTCTACGAAGGAATGGTAGATTTTCTTTAGTTTCCAATCTTATTTCCTTACTCCATAGGGTGGAATTTATCGAACTCGTTATTTTTTTCCCCATGTTTACTTTCTGTTCGATGTCACCCTCACTACCACCTCCAGAAGAGAGCTGGTATCCGAGGTACTTGAACTGTTTGGAAGCATTGAGCGTCCAGTTATCGATTTCAAGTGGTAAATTTGGAGCGTTCTATTTTAAAATATAGAAAAGTTTAATATCCCTTTGGAAGGGACGTTAAACGGGGGTTCGGAGCCTTTACGATGTCAGGTGCTCGTTAAAAATCTCTATCCTAATTCAACCTGGGTAGGCAAAATTTAGAGCTCCCAGTGTAGCATCGTCCGATTAGCCATATCAGTATAAAGTGACGTTGAATGAACAAACAACAGTACTTTTAGACATGCTAATCATGGCATCTGGGGTTTTTCATTCGAATTCTTTCGAATATAAACTATAAACATTTTGTCTTCTTTCGGTTATTTGCTCAGTTTTAATAAATTAAGTCAAATAATAACCAACAATACTTGTAAAGATACTGACAATTTGCTGAAGGTATAATCTTTAATTTATATCTCTTGTTTTCGATATATAAGTTCTCTCTATCTCTTGTTTAATAATGCAGAAATATAAGTCATATTTCTATCGATATATAATACACAATAAAATATATTCTTACCATGTTAAAGTCTGACCCTGAATCTCCAGATATTTCCTCATAGTTTTTCCCGTCGTCCGTCTTAGATTTGTAAAAGCTTCCTTTTCTATCATAATTGTTCCAAAAATTTTTCCTTGATTTCTTTTCCCTTTTCTTGTAAACATCATGGAATCCCTAAAATTATAAAGCATGTATTATAAATATTTTTCCTTGATCATACAATTTAATGTATAGGTATATTTGTATATACATACACTTTTATAGTGAACACGGCCGAATCAAAGCCATACAATTTTTTTTCGACAATGGGAATATAATTTCGGTAATCTTGTAACTTCCGTTAATTTGATTTTGCTTTAATACGCAATCTTTAATTTTTTAGAAACATACCAAAGTAAAATTGTTTTTTCGCTAGTAATTTTTTTAATAATAATTAAATGTTTATTTGGGAATATTCTACAAATGTCGTAAGGCACTATTCCTCTGCTTTTGAAATCCCCCCCTCCCCATTGGGATTCACCTGGAAATTTAGATGGAGAAACCTCCCATTCAAGGCACTCTGTATATTGAAGGTCTTTCTCAAATAGACCCCTGTCCAAGTGACATTTCTGTATCCTTGCTGGATTCTGTAGTAATGTGTCTGTCAGTAATGTTTATGACAGTAAATTTAGGTGCCCTAAAAAAAATTTAAATAAATAAATTAGTCTGGAACGGCATATGGCGAAAAATGTGAATCTATCAAACAAATGTTTGAGCTTTTCCATTTGTAACAAAATATTAAGTTTTATTTAAAAAAACGAGACATATTGCTATTTATACTGAAGAATTTTGGATCCACTTAAACTTTTGTGTATGATATCAATTGAATGGGAATATTCGAGGAGTACTTTGTAAAAGTTTGACAATATGGCGAAAATAAGTATTTCGCACCCCCATTTTACTGCTCTTTCTAAGGACGGCATAACCAAAGATTTTTGACCTTCTTTTAAGAAAATCTATTATCTGCCCAACCCACACCATTTGGTATAGCAAGTTGTTATGCTAACGACTACACCACAGGTTACTGTCCTGCACTATTTGTTTTTGGACCAGTTATGGAGAAAATAATTCTTTTCATGTCACGGATGCTTGAAATTCGAATCATCGATTTGATCCGACCTTGCTTATCGTTTCTTGAGAAATACTCGTAAGCAGATATTTTTGGATCCAATAATACTACCTTCTGCTTGAGACCCATCAAAGAAAAGGGAATCTCAAATCTCTCTGATATTGGGGAATTCTAACTGGCGAAGTATTATGGGAAATGTATTTTCTCAATCACCCCCTTTGCGAAAGTGCAGGAGTAACTGTGAACATGAGGGGCTGTTGTGAACATATTCGATGAATATCGACAATTTCAAGTATTGCGTGGATTTTTTTTAGCAGTCAATATTAGGTACCGAGTTAAAGAATATTTTTTTCCTTGAGTATATTCGTCAAAGCATAAAAAATAAGCACACCGACGTTCCCTTAATCAGATATCAAAAAGGACTAAAATCAAATCAACTGTAATAAAACTGCCCGTAGAGAGAATATTCCACTTTAAAAAAACCGGTACCACTACAACCCATGGAGGGTCTGAGGTTCAGTACACGGTAGAGACTTACTGTATCTTGGGCAGTGGTTATGCAGGGAGGGGATTTTTCGTAGATCACGCTCAAGCGCCAGATTTCCCTAATTTTGTATACCCACTTTATAGAGGGTGAGTGAGCCCCAGGAGGGTCCTAGATCCCGTAGGATTAATCTCCAGCCGCTAATAGAATAAATAAAAGTGCCAGCGTGGACGATTTAAACGCAGAAACTACGGTATGGCAACTCAGCACTCTACCACTGGCCACTCCGCTCACCACTTCTACAACCAAACAGAAATTAAAGTAAAATTAGAAGAAGATAGTATCCTCTCACTAAATAGTTTTTTTTATTTATTTAACGACATATAGTGCTGTTATAATTAATCAGACGATGCTACAATGGGGGTCCTAAATTTTGCCTATCCTAGTATAATTAGGATAGAATAGAATATAATAGAAAAATAATTTTATTCAGGGACCAGGTCCCTTTAGAATAACAAAGATAAAGAAAATTAAATGAATATATATCTGGGCAAAGGCCTACATCAGAATAAAACAATATTTACATAATATCTTGAAAGTAAATAACGAAACAGGTATGTTTTGGTAGAGAATCAGAAAATGTGATACAAAATAAAAATTAAAAAAAGACAAATTTTCAATAAAAAGAAATAGGCTTATGGAAACATAAGTGAATAAATAATAGCATCTAATAATATTTAAAAAAATTGATATCATTATGAGTGAGGAATATTTACAGTAGTTCATCAATCGATCAAGTTGAATATATCTATAAATTATTTATTGATTATGAAGCATCTGACTGGGAATTTAGAAAATGTAGTAAAGTTTGGATTTAAATGAGGTTAATCGAGTGGGAGTGAGTTCCAAAGAGAGATCGAACGGGTAGAAAGGAACGCTCAAAAGTTTTGGTTCTGTGGGAACGGATCTTGTGCCCTGGGATTGGATAGAGGATATAAATTGCAGAAGACTATAGATATAAGACGGATGTTGTGAGTTGATAGTTTGATATAAGTAAGAACCAAGGAAGTAGAGTCTATGGATATAAGGGAAAAGCCATTTTAACTCGACGTAACGGCGGGACACATGAGACCTCCTCGAGGCGTCGAAGACAAATCGTAGCGAACAGTTCATAATTCGCCTCAAGCCTGATCGAGAGGCCACCATATGCAACACAACCAAAGTCAAAGTGTGGAAAGATAAAAGAAGTGATAGATTGTGAGTTTTTAAAGAGCATCTGACTACGCACAAGCTCGGGACTCCCATTTTACATCCTTTCCGAATGGTGGCATGATCTAGGATTTTCTACTCCCTTTAAAAATCCTAGGGCCTCCTGCCGAGAATGGGCATTTGAATATCCAAACACTGTTCGCCTATCACCTTTTATCCTATGCGAGAAATGCCTTGTTTTATCACCCAATCGGTATCACGTTATCGACTTGGAAAGGGAAGATTAAATAAATAAATTTTATTTTAAGTCAGCCCGATAAGCTGGATTTTGCCGGAGTGCGATGTTTGACAAGCTTAGGTTCCTAAAATAAGTAGTAAATAAAACAAAGAAAATACATAAATAATGTATAAATGAGCTGAAATGAACTCTCAATGTGAACAAAAAAAAAAAAGATAATCAAGGGTAATATGATAAATCACAGTATAAGAATGAAACAAAATCGTATAATAATAATTAAAGCAAAAATATTGCAAAGTCACAAAATGTTATTGTAATTGTAAATTTAATATGGTAAATAAAAGGAAATTTCATTTCGAAAATCATTCATCTTAACAAAAAAATAGAACTTAACTTCGACAAAGTTTATCATTCAAAAATTTCAATATATATTTAAAATTTCCATAAACTAAAAATGTTTTCTTGTTAATTGAAAGTTTTAATTAGTGGGTCATTGTATGTCTAATGGCTATTATGTTGGCCTTAATACAATTTTATGATTTCAAAAGAAATTAGAGTATTGTCAATAATTTCATAAGAATCATGTACATAATAAGATTCTTCAAATCAAAGAAAACAAATTATTTTAGATAACTAAAGTTTAGGTAATTTCGAATTGTTATTCTGATTTAATTTTATGAGCATAAAACATTAATAAAATTCGTTATTATATTCGTACGAACCCATGGGTTGATGTAATTAGCGGTACCAAGATGGCGAGAATCCCTTTTTTTGTGTTGATCGTTGAAGTAGAAACGGTTGAGTTGACCGATCCAGTCTTCCAGTCCCCAGCGTCTTCAATGAGCGGAGAAATCCAGTTGAGTGGAAGTTCATAAAAGGGACAAAATGATTCCGTAGGAAATCATTGTAGTGTGCTTTGTCATGCGTAATAATGTATTTGAATTGTAAAATTCACTAGTACTCGTTAGAGCGATATAAAAAAGGTACCGAGCCGGCCGGCTGTTAGAACTGAACAGTAGTGAACTCAACAGTGCGAGAGTTGTTACAGGACGGTTCAAATCATAGTTATTAAAAGTAAACATGGACTCCAATCCTCGGAACGTAAACAGAACACGTCGATAATCCTTCATTCTTCCTTCTCTATTACTGTTGTTATTAGTTATTATGTATTATGTTGTTAGTTGTTATTACTGTATTAATTGAAATTAAAAAATCTTTCACAAAATAAACCTAAATGTAACCTTACATAAAATAAATGTAAATATTAAAAAAAATCTCAAATTTGACCCAATTATAATAATGCGATTCGGGCCCGAAGATGCCTTTTGCCTATAAGTAGAGTAATATCACTCGACTTCACTTAACTTTAGGTGGCAGTTTTGCAAAGTTATTTTATTCCCCACTGCCACCATTTATCTTCTTATAATTCAAGTTGATCCCTGAACTTTCCTTATGTCTATGTTAATTTCCCTTCCTATAATTCCTTGAATTATTATTATCATTAATTATTATTAGAACTATAACTTACCTGAACTATTTGATATATACTTATGTGACAAAAATTATATTTATTAATATGAATTACATAATAATATCCAAATCAATAAAACGAAACTCAAAACGAAACATTAAAATTTATTAGAATTTGTGTTTTTTTCCATTTGCATTCTAATAATATCCAAGTTTGGAATATCATTAACTATAATAACTGATTTTGCTTAATCCTTTTAAAGGGACGGAAAATGTCGATCCCAGCCTGTGTGGAATCAGATACTAGTGGAAGATTCCTATAATAATTATGCCTGGAAAGGGAAAAAATTACGGCTCCCATTGTTCGTCCGATGAACCATACCAGCATAAGGTGAAGTTCAATGAATAAAAAACAGCTACAGTTTCATTCAGTGAAGAACCAATGACTTAAAGGCGTCCATTACGACAAAGTTTTATCAATCTCGACTTTATAATTTTAGTTTGTTTTCTGTATGGCTGTTGAAGATAAAAGTAGAGAAGAGGGAAGCCTTCGTTATTTTAGTTATTTCTATTTTTAAACAAGGCTTTGCTTCTAAGGTCTTGATGATGAAAGGAATATTGTGTTTTTTTTATATCGTTACCAATAAAAAAAAGTTGTAACATGAACAGTTTAAATCCTATTTTTAATTTTAATTAAGCTGAATTATCGTTAACTGTAACATTTGTATATTTGTTGTATTGCCGATATAACAGCCTAAGAACTAACGTTAAGTAGCAATCTCAAGTGATACTAAATTATTGAACATCACAGTAAACAAAATTAGGAAGTACCAGGAACTTGCTTTGCAGTTGAAACTTTTAGCTAGACCATTTGGAAAAAGTGTTGGTGACTCCAATAGTCGTTTCATCGAATCACCTGATACTAAAAAGCACAAGAGAGAGAGAGACTAGAAATAACTGGCCTCGATTTAGAAAAATTTAAATTGGCGCAAAAGGTAGTTCTGGCTGACACCTGCAGCATTGTCAGAAACATTTTAAACCAGTAACATCTTTAACATTCCCTTAAATTTATAATTCCTGGTGTGGATTTTGATCTAGAGGATAAATTCTTTGTTTATTCTGGAATTAGTTCTTTTAATACAACATTATAGAAAATGAGTTATGAGCTTCATGATCTTATAGTAGAATAAAAAAAAAAATATATATTATAAAAAATCTTAATAACCTGTACAACTGCAACACGTGAAGGGTCTAGGATTCAGTACATGGTAGGTCCTGTTTCTTGGACAACGGTTGGGCAGAAATTTGCTTTGTCCTAGATCAAGCTCTACCGCCAGATTTTCCCAATTATATTAGATACCAACTTTATAAAGGCTTGGTGAGCCCCAGGAGGGTCCTAGATCCCGTAGGATTCATCGGGCTTGATTAAATATTCTAGGTTAAATAAAAGACAGCTACCACTAGGATTTGAATCCAGGACCTTCGGCATGGGACCTCAGTTCTCTACCACTGAGCCACTCCGCTTCCTCGAAGTAGAATACAAAGTATAACAGATTTAACTTATTTTGTGAGTAATTTAATAATTTATATTAAATTCGATATATGATTAAATGTATAATTTAATTAATTAAATGAATTTTGAGTCGACATACCTTATTTAATTTGAATTTTTACAAGAGATATTATTTAATATACCTTTTGAATAATTTTATAGCTTCCCAGTCGGTACAGCGCCTATTAACATCTTGCAAATTCGTTTGTTACTAAGCCCAGCAACTTTACATGCCAATCTTAATCTTCGCGACGCTATCACCTGAATAATATTTACCGGATGCATGTTTCGCGTTATGTAATCTACTATATTCTCCAGTGGTCTCATCCTTTTTTGGACCGAATATTCTATCCTAATATCCGAATATCCTAGACGTTGTTCATCCTTCAGCGTTAGTGGCCAAGTTTCACATCCATAGAGAAGAGATGGAACGATAATGGTTTTATAAATTGTGATTTTTATATTTCTGGACAAAAGACGCGAGCTTAGTAATTTCGAGACCGAATTGTAACAAGCATTTCCCGCCTTTATTTCCTCTTGAATTTGGCTTTTTCCAGTTACCATTCACCCTAAGTACTTAAAAATCTCCATGTTCGAACTAATTTCCTCCTACAACAATATCACCAAAATTTCGCCCTTTCCTTCTACTGACCATATACTTAGTCTTATCCGAATTTATTTCCCTATTTCCTTAGCAGCATTCATTAACGTTTTTTGTATTTAGCTTTATACACCTTCAAGAAAAATATCTAAATAAAGAGGTGTTAAATTTTCACCTACCGAAGATATTTCTAAAACATTATGCGACATTTCCTTGTTTGTAATATAAAATATATATAAAACTAACTAAAATGTTCCTTTTCACAGTTTCTTGGCTCACTATGAATTATATAGTAAGGGTAATGTAGTAACTACTAGCGGTGATGGAGTTAACGGTTACTTAATCCTTCATGAATATTTTAAGGAACCCTGAACCTAAGTAACCAACTACCGCAAAATAATTTATATTTGTGTGTCTCTGTGGTATGCCTAGCTCAAGAATTAAGTAATATTATACGGATATAATGTATTTTAGTATGTATGTTATGTCTGGGAAGCGAAGTTGCTCAGTAGTAGAGCAATGAGTTGCTATGCTGAGATGATTAACCTTCATGTGGGAAAACCTGGCGGTTGATCATGATCTCGGACAAGACACCACCCTGCACAACGGTTGTCTTAGAAACATACACGTACTCGTACATCTAAATTAACGTTCATGGAATATATATCTACTAACCTTCTTTGATTTCTTCTTCTTCTTTTTCTTTCCCTCTTCGTTCTGTCTTTCTAGTTTTCCCGAATGAGTCTGGTCATGATCTGCTAATACGTGCTTTCCTTCGTCATGATCAAGGTGACTTCCTGAATTTCCGCCCTCTACGTGATGCGAATTTTCATCGAAATCTGACCCACGGACACCCCACTCTTTGTCTTCTGTGTGGTGGTAACTGTTTGCGACATCTTGTTGATTCATTACATCGCCGTTATTTACGTGTTGCATGCTATGATGATAGTTGTGGTGGGGAATTTGGTGGAGATTTTGGTGGTGCATGTTATGATGATAGTTGTGGTGGGGAATTTGGCGGAGATTTTGATGATTGTGGTTCTTGATGTTCGCCGGGTGTATTTGGCTAAGCATGGCTAAAAATAAAGTTTATGCATTAATATTTAAACTATGGAATTATAAATTTCCTTATAACGAAATCTTTATGTTTAGTGTAGGATGGAAATAGTTTGGGGTGCAGCCAAAAATAACACAACAAATAAGTGGAAACCTATTATATTTTATGTGTGCCAACGTTTCATACAATTTTTTCTACAATACAATTCTATCTTTATTAAACTAAGTTTTCCATACTTATATATCTCACTCATTATATTTATATCTTTTTCATTTTATAATTTTCTGTTTAACTTGATTTCTCTCTTTGTATTTTGTTTGCATTATCACCTTTCTATACATCTATTATGTAATCATCTTTATTCATATATCCTTTCATAAATATCCTTCACTTTGTTCGCTCAATTTTTCTATATCTCTATATTTTGTTATGTTTTCTGTATCTCTATGTCATGTATTTTTACAGTCAATTCTGTTTTTTGTCTGTTTTTTCTCATAGCCCTGAAGATGACCTACACAGTAGGTCGAAACGTCGGCACACATAAAATATAATAGTTTTATACTTATTTGTTGTGTAATTTTTGACTGCACTAACTACCAACCAGTCAACGAATTTCTTTCCTTCCTTATGTTTAGGTTCAAAATGGTAGCTTTAAATTATTGAGTTAACAATCGGTGTCGGTTATAGGGCCAACTATGGTGTAATGGTTAACATTCTATTTTTTAAAGTGAATAAATCCTTTGATTATCTTGTCCTTCGGAAGGGACGTAAAATGTGTTTCCCCAGGCCGTATGATGCCAGGTAAATAGTAATGATCCCTATCCTGACTACCTGGATAAGAAAAATTTAGAGATCCCACTATGGAACGTTCGATTACCCATAACAGCATAAAATGACTTTAAATTAAAAAAAAAAACATTCTCTTTACAACTCAACTGTTTGAGTTAATTGAGTAATTATTTAGTATCGATTATTCGCAATAAAACCGCAGTAGGTCTATTATGTCGCCTAATAAAGCATGAATCGATTTTTATAGTTAAAAGACATGAAAATAAAAAAATAAATAAATTGTCTCTAATTCTCTTATTCGATGATAATTTTCCAATTAGCAATCAATGTTCTTTTTTAGTATAACTTGATTAATTCTTTGAAACGCTTTTAATGCGAAACATATCACTCAACAAATTGAGTAATTATTGCTCAATTAATTATATAACTCTTCTTATGAAATGCCCTCTGGTTTTTAAGGAATGTAGAAATGCGACAATTACTGTCATTAGCTTTTTGTTTCCTATATTTTTTGTTGTTTGTTTCATTCAACACAAGTTATTGCTGTTGTGGCTAATCTGACGATGCTGCAGTGGGAGTTCTAAATTTTTCCTATCCAGGATTCTATTAGGATAGGGATTTTAACGAAATCCTGAAAACGCACAGGGTCTACCAATTTACGTCCCCTATAAAGACAGCATAACTAGGATTTAAACGATAAAATTATTTGTATCCACCTGACGGGTTACGAGCACGCGATCTTGTGCATGGTAGGTTTATAGGTAGTTATACTAAACACTACACCATAGATGATTATTTTTTTTCGTTTAAAGATATTAGTTTTGATCTTTAATGAATTGAAAAGATGTCAAATTTTGATGTTATTTAGCGTAAAAGTTCAAGTCGGGCAAGGATAGCTCAATGTTTAAGGATATTCTATATTAATCTAAAGGCTCCGGACCAGAGACTAGCTGTAGCAGGTATTCTAAATAAACCACTGAAGAGTGGAGTGGCTCAGTGGTAGAGCACCGAGTGTCTTTGGCGGAAATCCTGGTTCAAATCCCGCTGCTGGCCAAGACTTTTATTTAGTCTGTTTGTAGCCGGAGATGGATCATATATGATCTAGGACCCTCCTGGGGCTCACCCAGCCTCTATAAAGTGTTATAAAAATAGGTTACCCAAATTAAGGGGGGAATTCTGGCGGTTGAGCGTGATTTAGGACAAGTTACCTCCTTGCTACCATGTGCTGAACCCCGTTCACGGGTTGTAATTGTACAGATTTTTTATTATTTTTATTATAAACCTTGGATAGACACTGTGAAGTCAGGAAACTCTCTCGAGCCTTCAGAAAGATCTCATTTCACATCTATAACCCTAATTATGAGGAAAACCTCGAGGATGAGCATGGTATCAGTTTCAACCGTTGGCTTAGGAACAGAGCAGTCTTCACAGTACTCAACATAAGATCCTTCATGGGTTATAGCAGTACAGGCCTTTTCTGCAATACGGTACCCTATCGTGATCTTAATATTTTGTTTGCTCCAAAAACGGTGAAAAAAGATGGGACATATTCATTTGCGATTGATACATTTAATATTACAAGAAAAAATAAAATTGTAGTTGTCTCAGAAATTCGTCTAAGTATTCATATCTCGAAATGGATTAAGGTTTATTAAGGTTTAATGGGTGTTTATTCATTCGACGTTACTTTATACTGCTATTGCTAACCGAACGATGCTACAGTGGGAGCTCTAAACTTTTCCTATAGGGATTTCAAACCAAGTACCTGACACCACACATGCTAGTAACCTCTATTTTACTACCCTTCCGAAGGAAATCTCCGGTGAATAAGTGGTTAAGTTGAATTTTCTTCATAATGAGTTTTTGTACTTAGGGAAGCGGAATCGTGTTATTTCCGTAGTGAACAAGGAGCTAAGTCAATAATTGGCTTGAAATGGAGTTATTGGTTATATCATATTAGTTATTACCATTTTAAGCCAAACACTACTAGAGTGACACGATTCTGTTCCCCTCAAAATAGTTATCTCTCTCTGCACCAAGTTATTCACTTATGAACGAGAGTGCAGAATAACGATTGGGACGTTTAACGAGTATCTGACAACGCACTACGGACTTTATTTTACATTCCTTCAGAAGGATGGTTCAACCAAGGATTTTTTGGGCTTTTTAAAAAAATGCTAAGGCCCCTTAATGGGCTGTGAACTCGTCATCTTGGGCCTAGAAATCTGTTATGCTTACCGCTTTACTGTTTTCCAAGAAACAGATTACTTCTTCTACCATGTGCTGAACCAAAGACCCTCTATGTGTTGTCGTGGTACCGGTTAACCACTACACCACAGATACCCCAATGGATTAAGGTAAGGAAGTACGGTTGAAGACACTGAATCACATTTATGATTATAAATCATCCTGTTAATTAGTGACACCACGGTCATCCTTAATCATCACAGGGAGCTCATCCATCATAACTCTTCTACTCATCCGTCTTTCCTTCATGTCGGCTCCTTTTACTTCTTCTCTTTAAAGTATATTGAAATTGTGAACGAAGGATATATTAGATTCTTTATAAGGATCTGAAATATATTCTCTTCTGAAATATATAAAACCTCGCGGATTTATTTTTAAAATATTAATTTAGCAATAGGGATCACAAATAATAACAATAAGGATCAAGGGGGCTCAGTGGCAGATCGCTGAGTGGACGTGTCAAAGTTCCCGGGTTCAAATCCGGCTATGAAAGATAATTTATTTAATCTGTTAACAGCTTGGGTTCCTGTGAGATCTGGAGACCCTCCTTGGGCTCACCCAGCCTCTATAATGTAGGTAGCCTTATTGTGGGGGAACCTGATGGTTGAGTGTCATCTGAACCATTACCTCCCTGCAGATTACCTGTCTCATCCCTGTCTTAGAAAGGGCACAGTATTCTCCATGTACTGAATTCCTTTAAGTACTGAATGGTATTTTTAATGCCGATTTTGCCGATGTTTTCTTTGGGTTGTGCCGCTGTTCGAGGTCAGGATGTGCCTTATTCGTTTTATTCTCTTTCTGTCGTGAAGAAACCTGAATGGGTGAAATATCGACCCATTGAGGCACTTTTGTTGGTTGGAATTGTGTCACTAAAGTCTTAACAATTATTTTGTGTCTTTTTTTTAGTTTTGAGCAAAAACAGTAAAAAAACATTGGGAGAATGCTCTTCTTTTCTGACTGTAGAAGCCTTATGTGCCACTCGGGCGGAAAACACCTCTGCCTCTTACTTGGAACATCACAAAAGCCTTCGAGACGATGTAATTACTGCACTGGAGGGGGGGGGCAACTGCTAATCAAAGCATTCCTCAGCGAGTTGATATCGCCTCACTGCTCTGCGATGTCTTCGCTGATCTTCATGACGTCTTCAAGTAAAGGAAATTTTACCTTTAGATATCTCTGTTCTGCTCATTATCCATGGAATTCGTAAAATTGGATTGGTGAAGCATTATGGTTGCTGGAGATGCAACTGGAGTGTTAAAGTGAATAATAATAAGAAGAAGAAAAATAAGGCTTAGCGATCCCGATGGTTCGATGCCGATACTTCCAATTCTGCTTACAGAGTTCTGTCCACGGACTAGGGTTGGGCGATAGTCAATAGTTGGTATCGATATATCGATAGGTTGGTCCTATAGATGGTCACAATCGATAGTGTCGACTATCGATGGTCACTATCAATGGTGTCGACTATAGGTGGATCTTTTTTACCTTCAAGTTTTGAAACTCTCGGAATTATGCCGATCTGTCTCTGTCCAGTGTCGAGTTATTTTGAGAGCTCAATGGTTCTCTTCTATATAACTTTGATGCCGCACCGGACATGCCATTATTTAATTCTCCGAAATTGCTAATTACATTACGTTGGGTACAAAACGTAGTCTCACACTTGTGCAAACAAACCAAATTCGCGGTATTGAGCATTGGCTCTTCTAGGTTTTTATAACCTTAACTTCCTCTTTAATTAGAGATCTTTTTCTATAATTCTTATTTGTTCAACTAGAAATGCTAGTTTTTCTTTTGGGAAATATGTGGCTCAAGGAGCACACTTGACTCTTGAAATTAACTATTTCGTTATCTTTCTTTTCTGATGATTTGATTCGTTATTACCATTACCCAAATCCACCAGATTACTCTTAACGCAATCTCCCCACCTACGCCCCGGTCTACCTTTCAGTCGGCAAAGCGCTTATTAACTTTCTTTCGTACTAAGCCCGGCAACTTTACAAGTCCATCTTAATCTTTGTGATGCTATCAATTGAATAATATTAATCGTGTGCATGGCTTGGAATTCCGCGTTTTGTAATCTCCTAAATTCTCCAGTGGTATCATCCTGTTTTGGACTGAATATCTTACGCAACTCCTTATTTTCGAATACCTTAAAACGTTGTTCATCCACGTTTCTCATCCGTAAAGAAGATTTGGAAGGATGATGGCTTTATAAATTCTGATTTTTAGATTTCGGGACAAAATACGTGAGGTTAGTATTGTCAAGACTAATAATAATAATTAACATTTCCTGACTTTATTCACGCCTTTATTTCCTCTTGTATTTCGTTTTTTCAAGTTACCATAGACCTTAAGTACTTTAACTTCTCAAAATTGTTAATTGTATACTCTCCTTAAACAATATCTCCAAAATCTCCTTTTTTCAAATTATGTACCACTACAAAATATAAAGAATCTTGTGTTAAGTACATGTTGAGACGGTTTATAAGACAACGGTTGTGCAGAGAGGTCATTTTTCCGCGATTACGCTCAACCACCAGGTTTTTCTCCCAATTAAGGGTACGAACTTAATGGAAGCTGGATTAGCCCCTGGCGGGTCATCAGATCCCTCCCGTATCTGTTTAAAAAAAAAATATATATATATATATATATATATATATATATATGTATAATATAATTTACACAGCCGGTTTTGAACCTGGGACCTTCGGCACAACAACTCAGCGCTCTACCATTGAGCCATTCCGTTCCCATTTTTGGCAAAATAGTTTTGAAAATCAATATAGTACTCATTCTTTTTAGGTATGTTTCTTGCCCACAATTTTGTGCTTGTATAGATTTATAATTTAGAAATGAAAATCTAAAAAATTAAACTAATTTCAAAAAAAGTCAAAAGATGTAATGAAGAGTAAATAAAAATGTATTAACCTAGTTAATTGTTGTTGTCGCTAATATATTCTTTTTTATAAATTATTTATAACAAAATATTTACTTGCAAGCTAACTAGAAACATTTAAGATAGATTTCAGCTAGTATGGTCAGTGAAAGTTACGCGATATATGCGCGTCATATTTAAAAATTTCGACTTGACCGCTCCGTTAACATTGTTATATTATTTAAATAAATTTATTGATTAATAATAATGTATTTACCTTGATTCAACGGGTTGAATCCCACGTGAACTGGGAAGTAATTTGGTATTACGTAAGCACTAGAGAGATCAAAGAATGATATCCACTGAAACAGAAAAAAATATGTCGTAATTATACCATACTTTTTCGTCATGAATTTAGCAATGGATTGACAAATTGTGTGATTAGTTAAAAATTACTGCATTGCGGTATCTTGCGTTGTTCTGATGTTGAAGGTTGTGCATCCAGGTATCAAATCCTTGGCATTATTCGAATGGTGAAATTGTTATATTCAAAATTTTAATATTCTATGTTTATTTTTAAGTATACTAATTATATAAATATATTTATATTCACCATTTTAAGGCTACTTCTACACTTACTATACTTTACTCCCGATTAATTACAAAAGACTCATATACAAGACTATCGTAAGACCTCTTGGAAAGAAGACCTATTTGGACCTATATTATAAGACCTATTTGGACTCACTGAATAGATGGTTGGGGCTCCACTAAGCCATCGAATTCCTCTCGTATTCAATACTTACAATCTAAATTCCTCAATGCTCCTTTCTTTGAATAAAATATACTTATTGACATTAATGACCCATTAGTTGTCCCGCGAGTGTTCTCCCGAACGTGATGTCAATCCTTTCATCACTCCGAGGCATTTGAAAACAATGTAACATCGAGAAATTCTAGATGGAATTTCCTATTTGACTACTACAAGTAGGTTGTTTCTTTACTTCAGTTTATCTTCTGTCGTTATGTATTATGTTATATTATTTACCTATATTACAATACAGTTGTAAATTTCAATAAATAAATTTTAAAAAATGTAATATTTTGAAATATATATGCCATCTATCTACGTCAAGGTGGTTTATTAAATGACCAGTCAATAAGTGTGAAGCTGTCTAATTGGTTAATGTTCTGAATTAAAGAATTAACTCAATTATTAATTATTCACCGAAAATTTATTATTCAATCTCTAATTTAAATAAACTACTAGTTTCGAGCTAGTATAAAAAACCCAGATCCTTAACAATTGGTTGGGCTGAGTCAGTCGGAATTTCCTTGGAGAATTCCCTCTGTATGTTACTATAGATTCTAGACTTTAACGTGAGACATTATTCATGTAGGCATGGGGTAACACTTTACTCGTAGTTACTGTTACACATATATAATAAATGGTAGAGAAGATATATATGTAGAATAGAATAGAAGCAGGAAAGAAAAGCAAAGTAACTTTATTCTGGGAATAAGTCTCTTTAGAATAACAAACATGAACAAAAAAAATATAAATATATATCTGGCCGGAAGGCTACAGTGTGTAAATATATATATATATATGCCACTACAATTCATGTAAGGTCTTGGGTTCAGTACCTGGTAAAGACCGTACTGTTTCTTGGACGACCCACTTTATAGAGGCTGGGTGAACCCCAGGAGGATCCTAGATTCCTTAGCACCCGTCTCTAGCCGCTAACAAATTTAATAAAAGTCTGCCGGAAAGCGGGATTTGAACCCAGGATTCAAACTCAGCGCTATTTTAAAACATATAACGTTCCCAAAAGTAATGCGCATAACTCAAAGAGTTAGTAAAAAAAAAATAATGATAATTTAATTCTAAAGACAATACACATAACATAAGAAAGTTAGCGATTTTTTTAATAAAAGCTGGTTATGGTAATGGTCCATAAAAAAAATGCATACATTTAAATTATGGTTGTATTTCTTTTTAAATTATTCATATATTAAATCCTGAAAAAAAGATATATATTTTATAAAGTTTATTTTATCTAGGATACTAATAAGTGAGGTTTGTGTTATGCACTCACATTTTTTTTAAACAAGGCTTTCCGCTGTGGTCATGTTGCAGGCATTAGTGTTTTTTTAGCTTTTAAAGCTGACAAACCTATTAAATAACAACAATAGTATAATAAACTTCAATTGCTATTAGCACAACAAGATTGGTTGACCTCTGCCGCGAAAGAGAAAAAGTTACGAGGAAAGTGAAAATGTTTCTGAGGAAAACTGAAAAACTCGTTGCTAAAATAGAAAGCTTACAGCGGAGGCATGCTTGAGTCGGTAATCGTAACATCCGATCAATGGCCTGCTAAAAAGTACTTGCCATAGTATTTCAGGAAAACTTTAATTAGATTAGGGTTTGAGTAGTGCTCCGTGGACAGAAGTTTGTAAGCAGAAATTGGTGGTATCGGCATCAAACCTTCGCTAAACCATATTATGATTATTATTGGAAATTTAAAAATGAAATTTTTACGTGAATCGTACTTTAAAATTTGTATCTATAATATCTAGTTCAATGATAAGATCACTCAAATATTCATCTTTTTTTTTGTATCAAATTTTATTTTTAATTAACTAACTTTGATTGCATGATCGAATGAATGCACCTTCTGAACATGTGTTTCGGTTTTATGTTTCCACAATGTCCAGTAATTGTAATTTGGAAAACTAAGTATTTCTCCAAGTTGAAAAAAACTAAACATTTGTTATAGTTGCCATTTTAGTAAATTATTTACTTAGACAAACGTCTTACTTGGAACCCTCACACAAGACTGAAAAGACAAGAAACAGCTAGACGCTTCCGACTACTTCAACACGTACTAGACAAACGCTCAAAGGTTCAGATCAATTACAAAAGACTTATTTATGTGACTGTTATAAGACCTATATGGGCTTACGGAATTGAACTATGGGGCTCCACCAAACCTCAAAATCCTTGCAATCCAAAATCCTTCGCAAAATCCTAAACGCTCTTTATTTTGTCACAAATAAAACCATCGATAAAGACCTTAACGTTCCATTTGTTACCGACTTAGCCCATTCCAGATACCTATCATTCCATAATAAACTCCAGCCCCATCCAAACCCACTAGTTTCCATCCTTGCATCCAATTCCATCCCAGACAATCCTCCTAGGCGTCTGAAGAGAAGATGGCCTCGGGACCTTATATTATAGAAATGTTATTAGAGTGCTGCCAGTCGGTAGTGCCTCTACAAGTCCTATCACGTATTTATTTATTCATATAGGCTTTGTACTAGATGTATATATTACAGTTGTACAATTCAATAAAATAATTTAAAAAAAAAAAGTAAATTATTTGATTTACTCTTTATTATAATAAATGATGTATATTGATAATGGCAGTTTATTTTGCAACCTGTATTTTTTTAACATGCTGACTTATCATCTGTGTATATTTTTTTTGTTTTAAACCCTGACGCAGTTTAGTATTTTAAAATGCATTGTTTGTATAAATAGTTTTAATATGATTAGTAGGGTCAATCTACTATACGTCTATCTACTGTACCTCGGTACCTATATTTCTTTCCCCGGAGGAGACTGTTCATCGTCTAAACTTCCGGTTGGCTATTTTACTGCCTGAAAAACCCTGGAAATATATATATCATCATACCATACTCGTCTTCTGTGTTATGGGACGGATAAAAAACTATCTATCTTTGCAGACCTTTAATCTTGATCAATAGTCTAATTTTTCACAGAAAAATATGATTAAACTATATAGGTTTGTGTATATCATTCGAACCTAGATCCAAAATCTATGCATTCATTAAAATAGGACTTTAATTACTCCTTTTATAAATTTTATTATAATAACATTTTAAAAACATAGAGCTGCCTCTTAAAGTGTCCGTGAGCACAACTTGATATTAAAATGTAATATATCTTCTAACTTGGTTACTACTGCTATCAAAGCTGTCAAATCCATACGACGGGTATTACACTTGCTGTTAAACTGGGTTTTGATGAAATATTTATAATTGATTTTGTCTAGAAGTTTAACTGATATGCGTATGCAATCCATGGAAGACGAAAATTATAAAAACAACTCTTCTGATTCAAAAACTCAGGGCTATATTTTAAGAAAAGTTGGTAATTAATTTAAAAATAATTTTGTTTCTCAATCTTCTTATCGTATATCAATTAATTATTGATTTCCCCTAAATCTTCTTAGTTTTTTCTGTATTTTCTTCGACACACCTACATTAAAATTGGCTAATGCATAATAATGGGGCCAATGCATACGTATATGTATGTATATAATATATATCATATTAATTAAGTATATATATATCAGGGTGTTCCATTTCAAGTGGATCAAACGTTTTTAACTTTTAAACGAAACAAAATTCAGAAAAACGATTCAGGTAAATGTAGTTATTCAGGCCTAGTTTGACTAAATAAAAAACATGTATGTATGGAAAATGTAGAACATTAAACATGTTTTCTATAAAAACGTCGAAACAGAGGTTTTTAAATGTCCAGTCATTTCCTGAAAGATTCAAAATGCCTTGATTAGTATGTTATTACGACTAAAAACTCTTAAATAAAATGACTTAATACTACATTACTTTTCCTCGTTGTTAAGGCCAGATGAAGTAGTAACCTTATAAAGTATTATTAGTTTTAATCATAAAAATTAAATCATTTTTTCGTAAAAGAAAGAACATTATCTTTACTTATTTTTCACATTTTTATTTAATATAATAATTTAAACGTTTATTTCATAGTTGTTTAGAATAATTTAACTTTAAAGGTAATTTTATTTGTTTAGTATTAAGTGTAATATTTGTAATAAGTGTGAAAACATATGTTATAAAGAGAAGAGAGAAAAACAAAAGCGGAGTCGATCGGCTTTTGTTCGCTCCGGCTAGACCGAGCGAGACGGTGTTGACGCGAGCCCTTAACTTAGGGCTCCTATAGGGCATACGAAGTGCGAAGTGCTCGGCTGTGTTTTGTGAATTTGAAGAGAGTGTTGACGCGAGCCCTTAGCCGTGCACATCGTATGCTGTTTAGGAGCCCAAAGTTGTGTTTTGTGAATTTGAAGACTGTGTTGACGCGAGCCCTTAGCCGTGCACATCGTATGCTCTATAGGAGCCCAAAGTTGTTTTTTGTGAATTTGGAGACAGTGTTGCCACGAGCCTCTTGACGTGCACATCGTATGCTCTATAGGAGCCCAAAATTGTTTTGTGTGAATTTGACGAAGATACTAATTTGCTACCCACCTGCAGGTGTAATTAGTTTAAACTAAGTCATCGATTCGACCAATTCGAATTGACCCAGTCAATCATTACAACCTCTATTGTTTCACCATCTTCGCTCGCCCTGGCGACGAAAATCCTCTGTCGTTTCAACATCCAGCTCGCCCTGCCGAGAATCTACCATCTACTGGAAACTACTTCGACAGACAGATAAGAGTTTTCATTATTATATCATTTCGATTAGAACACCGCATAAACATTCATTATTTTGTAATAGATTTATTTGAACATCTTATTTATTTGTAATTTAATAGAGTTAAATTTACTATCGTAGGATTAAATAATAATTGTTTTCTTTTGTTATTAATTAGTTGTTTGTAATTTAGTTAATAATAATAACTTCATTTTCTCATTATAAAAGCGTTTAAATTGTTCTTTTAATTTAATTAATTGGGTTTTCATTATCAAAAGTATTAGTTATTTAATTTATGAAATTCGATTTATGTTATTAGTTTAATAAAAGGTTACAATCAAAATGACATGCGATCTGGTATAATTGAATCAGAAATTTATTTTCCTTATACACATGTCGGAGCTCTCATCGAAAGGTCCAATAACTATTTCGAGGTTGCTCAAACACTCGTGAAGGAGGTATACTAAAGTAGTGAACTTTGAATACCTTTTTGTACTAAAACTATGAAAGATAGAAAAAAAATGTTACATACATTTTTCAATGTTTTGGATTGTACATTTCAGAAAAAAAAAAATAAATGGGGGTCAAGAGGAAACTACATTTTTGAAGGTCGATATTGACCATTTAAAGTGAAAAACCAAAAAATGTTTTTTTATTTCTTCAAACTAGGCCTGAATAACTATAACTTTTACCTGAATCGTTTTTCTGAATTTTGTTTCGTTTAAAAGGTAAAAACGTTCGATCCAGTTGAAATGGGACACCCTGTATATACATAAAGGGTGTTTCAGGGTTAAATGGCCAAACTGAAAATTTGAACTAAGGACCTCAAAACTAGAAAAAAATTTCCTATGAAGGTATGTCCGCAAACGCTTTGTTTAGGAGATATTCAAATCTAAAGATTTCATTGTTACGAATTATTTAGGCATAGTAAATAAATAAAACTTATTTTATTTGTTCCAACTACTTTATTTATTAAATGTAAGCCGTTAACATTCATATTTAATGTTCAAAGTGATTTCCTTCAGACAGGCTTGCATGGGGATTTTCATGCAACCAGAGATGATTATTTTTCTGATTGAAGATACCTCATCTTGTGAAGGTAGCTTCATCTGTCCATAAAATTTCTCCTGAAAAGTGTGGATTGTGATCGGCAAAGAAGAAATTTTTCAGATTGGTATTTTAATCAAGCTTATCAATTTTAATTAACTAACTTTCATTGAGTCATCGATTAATGGAATACATCTTCTGAACATGTGTTTCAGTTTTATGTTTGCACAATGTGCAGTAAGAGTAAAATTATTTAGTTAGACAAATGTCTTACTTGGAACCCTCTCACAAGACTGAAAAGACAAGAAACAGCTAGACGCTTCCGACTACTTCAACACGTACTAGACAAACACGTACTAGAAAACGTGAAGGGATAGATGAGTTTGTTTTCTTTCGATTGGTACTTAAAGTGTAAACACTAAGCACATGTTTACACTTTGAAACAAGGCTGATAATGATGTGCTAATAGTATCGGAAACAAGTACTCTCGGACTTCAGCCACAGGATTGGGAAAAAGTGTTAGGAGATACCTATGAGGAGATACCAACATTTAAACATTATGTTCACATGGATGACAAAATTATAACTGCAGGAGACTGAATGATGAAGAAATCCTAGAAAAATCTAAATTGCTAGGTGACAATGAAAATTTGGACAATCCCGACCGAGAAGAAGAAGCGAAGAAAATGCAGAAGATTTAGAGAGGCTACCGATCACCAAAAATGATGCACTAAATTGTATTGAGAAGTTGGAGACGTTTTTTTGAAATGAATGAAGGACCTGATTTCACAAAGCTACTTTCACTAATACCATGTTCATATATGTGTAACCCGCATTGTTTTATTTTCATATTACAAAGTTATGTAATAATTATAATGATTGTTTAAACATTTAATGTATGTATGTTTATTTGTGTGTACTACATAAACAGGTAATAAATGTTTACATTTATAAAAATTACCAGATGTTTGAGAACCTCTGTCAGTGGTACATGCAACCTTAAAGACCTGGATGAGTGAAACCTTGTTTTAGTGGAATATCTCTATAAGTGGTATTTTTATTATATTAATCTTTTTGGAAATCATTTGTTGTTTTTAAAAAAAAGGGTACGATTACGCACACACCAACAACGCACTTTCCTCACATCACCTTTTCTGAAAAAAAAAGAAAGAAAAAATGTTCCGGATAATTCGGGTAATGTAGATCCGTATAATCTGGATTTTACGGTGTAAATAAATATTAAATTAAAAATAAAATAACAAAGGTGTAGTTGCTCAAGTATTGAAATATCTATTCACAAAAGAAAAGAAAAAAATATGAATAAAGCTGTATAATAATGGGAAGCCTGTTCATTGCGTGCCCTAGTGTCACTAAAAGTATTTACATGGACATGTTTCACTAAATGAAAACTGAACATGCATATTTCGTATTGTAATTATTATTTTATTTATAATAAAAGCTACCTTCGATGTACTTGAAGTAAGTATACTTTATTACTTAAGGTTTAAAACTACTTGCTACTTGCTATTGAAATAAAAAATACGAAGTTATTATTGTGAGGTACTTATTGATAAATTTACAAAGTTTGTAAATTTGGAAGCAATAAATTCAAGCACAGGTATTATGCAATTATTTTTCAACTTTTACCAACTGCATTTCCTCAGTTTTAATCGCAATTCGTTGATTTATAATATCTTTTTTTTTTTTTCTAATTACTTTATTGAAATTTACAACTGTATACAAAATACAACAAGTAAATAAAATGACTGAATACATTGACATGAAGACAAGTTGAGAAACTATCCAGTGGTAGTACTCAATTTATAATATCTTAAATCGTATAATTATTAAGTTTTTATTTACATAACTACTATAATTATATAAAAATAAGCATCATTTATCTTCCTTCAGTAACAGGCACCCTATGAGAAGGTCTTATACATAGTCTATACATATTATAAAACAAAGTCCTCGGCCGCGTCTGCCTGTCTGTTCGCGGTAAACTCAAAAACTATTGCACGGATTTTCATGCGGTTTTCACCAATAGATAGAGTGATTCGCCAGGAATGTTTAGGTACATTATTTGTCGAGGTTTTGTGTAAATCGGTTGGAATATTGTATATAATTGTCGGCAATGTTGGAAAAAGTATAGCCGTCTGGTAGCTTTCATGGAAAACGGTGCCTAATCCCGTTGAAATATAAAGAAACAATGCATGTCGGTATATTCCTATTTTATATATCTCCAAAAAAGTCAGAGATAGCATATATCTATCTTCTAAGGACACCTTACGATACCTATTTCATCTTCTAAAAACTTTATAACGTACAATGCGGTTTTTGGAAAGCTATTTTGACGAGAATAGTATTATACTTATATACTGTATATTATATATTATTGCTGTATATTATACTAAAATATACTTTAGTTACCTTAAGCATTTCATGCCCATTATTAGAATATTTTATACCATATAATTTAAATGAGTAACTTATGGGTTATCGCAAAAAAATATCGTGCCTGAAAATTAATCCATATTAAAAGAAATATTTTGTTTTGTTTTTATGTTTATAATATCTACATAATAAAATAAATTAGACAGACAAACATTGTATGTATAATATGCCTTACTATACCCGTGCAAAGCCTTTAAAAATATTTACATTTTACTGTACAATTGCAAGTGATAATCAGTGCCTTGCGCTTTTAATCTTGTTAAATTTGGATAAATATGAAGTACAAAATAACCAACAATATTTTTTAGTTTAGTTTCTGAAATAATTTCTAGGGACTTAGTGAAAATGACATTTTTTGTTATATTTAAAAACTTCAATAAAGTTTCACTTTACTAAGTGCCAGATTTTCAAAATTTTTATTCGTATTTTACTATTTAATTTAATCTACACAATTATATTTCACACTTACTAACTTCCTTCTAGGGATATGAATTTTTCACAAAAAATAATTGAAAAGCTTCAACCAATACAATTGCTACTAAAGGCTTAACTCAATAATGCCAATTTTTGAGTTTTGTCGATGAACTCGTACTTTTGAAGGAGCGAAGTAATTTGGAATAGATATTTCATAAAGTTAGTGTTATAGACTTTTATTATAGTTAAATAATTATTTGTTTTTTCCCCGTTAAAACACCAATTGGAGCATTGTAAGCTTGTTACGAAAAAATAACAGTTAAGCAATTTCTAATCCTTTACAATTTCTTTTTTCTTCTAAAGAATTAATCGTTTCCTTACATAATCTGACTTTAACAGAACGAGAGAGATCAGGAAGATTAAGCATAACGTTGTTTAGCACGCTAAATCGATTCTTAATTGTTATCTGTATAGAACAATTGACTACTTACGAAAAACAAGATGGCCATTTAGAGAGAGAGAGAGTGAGATTTAGTTATAAACAAAGAGCTATGCAGTGGAGAACAGCTGACTAAATTAAAACCTTCCAGAGGTCGCTGTGACATTGCATAAGGTGGCCCCCCTCCAAAGAAAACCTTAAGGTCTCCCAAGCGTGGAAAACCCAACCCCTACGTAATGATGGAAATTAGAAAACCATTTTTTGATTTCACACTTTTACAGTGTCCGGACATTTAGAAAAAAACTTTTTCCCTACAGATAAGGATGTCGAAAACATTTAATGATTTTTTAAAGAATATATCTCTATATGGCAGAATATATGTACAATAAGAATATGTATACTTAAAAATCCTGTACCGCTACAACCCGCGAACATGTCTGGGGTTCAGTACATGGTGGAAACTGTTCTGTTTCATGGACAACGGTTGTGCAGGGAGGTGATTTATTCTATATCACGCTCAACCGCCAAATTTTCCCCCTTATTTTGGGTATCGAATTTATAGAGGCTGAATGAGCTCCCGGAGGTCCTAGATCCCAAAACATCCATCTGCGGCCGCTAACAGACTAAATAAAAGTCTTGACTGGAGCGGGATTTGAACAAAGATTTTCAGCATGGCAACTCAGTGCTCTACCACTGAGCCACTCCGCTCCCCAAGAAGAAGAGGAATATATATGTACCTGTATAATATATTATATTTGTTCTTTTTTCCCGATTGACTTTTATTTTTTTATTTGGCTCCCTTTACCAGCCTTTTCAACCTCATCCTGTATAAAGTGGGCACCATAATTTGGGGAAAAATCCTGGCGGTTGAGCGTGATTGGACAAATAACCCTCTGTAAATCTGTTGTCCTACTGTCTCGACCATGTACTGAACCAAATACTCAAGTATACAAATTAATATTCATTTTATATTAATAGAATCTACATTAATATACAATTAATTAATGGTTAATTAACATATTATATTGATATACAATGTTAATTTATACATGATTAATTCATATCTCTTACGTCTTCTAAGGATACCTTACAATTAAGGCTTTGGGAAAAAAGTAAATAATTTGATTCCAGTAAGTTTTTCGACCCTCTGCTGACCTCTATTAATCTTCCTGAAAGGAACAAAGTTGGGAGAATATATCATCTATCTACCCAGATGTAAAAAGCTAATGTATTATGTATCGTCGAGATGTGAAAAGCAAATGTATCATGTCCTCCTGTGTGGATACGATAAGGGATTTGAGTAAAAAATGGCTATAAATTTAGGATGAAAAAAACTTTGATTTACACTGTCCAATTTGAATTGTGTATCCAATTATAGTTATTCGTTATTTATTTATACATATAACTTAAATTATTTATTTTTAAGAGGTTCGATTCATATCTGGCTCTCTTCAAACATTTAAGTCCGAACATTATAACATTTTGAAAAAAACAAAAAAAAAACCTGTACCACTACAACCCATGAAGGGTTTGGGGTTCAGTACATGGTAGAGACTGTACTGTTTCATGGACAACGGTTCTGCAAGGAGGTGACTTGTCCTAGGTCACGCTCGACCGCCAGATTTTTCCCCCTTATTTTGGGTACCCTATTTTTATAATATTTTATAGAGGCTCTGTGGGCCCCAGGAGGGTCCTAGATCCTATATGATCCATCTCGCGCTGCAAACAGACTAAATAAAAATCATGGCCTTCAGCGGGAATTGAACCAGGATTTCCGGCATGGTAACTCAGTACTCTACCACTGAGCCACTCCTCTCCCTAAACATTTTGAAATAGATTGTAATTATTTGGACCGTTTTGATGAAATTATATGAAAAAAAAATCATTTAAATATCTGACATGATGGCATCAGTTATCAAAACTCGATCTTATTAATTACGTATGAGTATATCTGTTGCTTAAATTTGTTAAATATAAAACCTAAAATTGTTTTATTTCATAGCAAGAGAAAATTAACTCAAGTCGTGGCTTTTTTCTGCAATAAATACACAATGAATTAATTTTCGCTAACTTTTTTGAATATAAGCATAACAGGAGCATGGACGAATTTTTAACCAATATAACTAAAAGTATAGTTTCCTGTTTATGTGATAGGATAATTAAAATTTTCCGCTATCGCTGCGCTGCTAAACTATTCACACACTAATTTTTTAATTTTATAATTTCAATTTAATGATCACAGTAATCTATAATGAATGTAGTGGATTTGCGAACAAATGAAAAGCTTCTTATCTTCAAAATGACAAATTTCTTATATCCAAAAATTTTGATCGCAGTGCTACCTATCGGACGTAGCTAAATAAATAAAAACTTGAGGTTAGATCCCAAAATTTAATTTAACTAATTAAATACATTATCTATAGGATTCAATTGTGAATTTAAACCAACCTTGGTCCTGGTTGAATGTGTACAAAAAAATTCATCAAAATAGGCCCAACCGTATCGGAGGAATAATCATATAAACATGAGTTTGAAGTGTCTATTTGCTCTAAAATTTCATTAAGGTGAAGCTAAGATATATATATATATATATATATATATATATATATATATATATATATATAGAGAGAGAGAGAGAGAGAGAGAGAGAGAGAGAGATTAAAAGAGTAAGAAAGAAAGTGAATTTCTGGGAGGCTTCCTAAATGATTTTCATATATATAGTTACGACTTCTCTGGTTGGTTACTGTGCCTACTGGAAAAGTTCTCAAATTAAATTCGAGAAGTCGGCAAGAGTTTCCTCTTAGTCGGGACTTCCAAACTTATCATGAGAAAAACACTTGTAATTTCGTTGTACAAGTATCATGTCGTTTGCACTAAGCAAACTGGAAGTCAGGTTATATTAAATGGACATACCAAATCTTACTCAGATTTCACATAATCATTGACAATACATGTTGTAATATTGGCTTTACTGCCCAAACAATGATATCAGGGATAAGTCAGATCTTGTGATCTGAATAATATTTAAATAATAAAATGGGATGCCACCCTGAGATCGTTATACTTCAGATATAGTAATCATATATATATCATTAATGAATAGGAAACATATCCCTCTCTTCTCCAAAGTTTACTGAAGTGGTTGAAGTTGTTTAGTAAATAAAGATCCTTTTTCATCTAATTGAATAACATTATATTTATTATGTGCTGATCATAGTTGCAAGTTAAATCATAAATCTACTTAAAATCTTTCTTTAAAATTTTTTTTTATTAATAAATATATCTTAAAAATGTATATTGATGTGAAATCCAAGCGTATGCTAATGATTTAAATTATTTTATTATTAATTAATTTAATTATTAATTATAATTAATTAAATCATTTTAAATATATAATTATTAATAGAAATATACCGCTCTTACAAAAAAAAATGTCAACTCAAAAGATCTAACTTTTAGGAGGGCGACCTGTGGTTTAATGGTCAGCATAGCAACCTACTAAGCCCAAGATCTTGGTGGCCCTAGGATTTTCTATAGTAAGTAAATTATATAGTAACAATTCCATGGTTATGCCGTCCTTAGAAAGGGACATTAAACGGAGGGCCCCGAGCCTGTACGATGTCAGGTGCACGGTAAATATCCCTATCTTAATTAAACCTGGATAGGCAAAATTTAGTCGCATCGTCCAGAAGGCCATAGTAGCATAAAAGTGACGTTAAGTAAACAAACTAATTCTTCTAAAGAGGTATTTGAAAGTTACATGCGAGTAAAAAAAAAAAAAAAAAGGTATTGGTAAAAAGCATCCCTATTGTAATGATGGTATTGAAATTATTTTATTAACCATTAGAATTTTTTTAAAAGCCTGATTTTTTTTTTATCTTATGTCATTATTACCATAATATTCCAATCTCAAACCTGATACAATATTAGTAAATAAATAATAAATATTTATTATGACTCTACGAACGCAATGTAGCCAGGCTTATATCATATAGGTGTACCCGAAATATATTATATATCAGACACTGGTCAACCTTTCTCTCTTAATAGAATAAATTTTGACCTTTGCCTTTCGTATATTTGAAAGTCTTAAATTTCATTTAAATTATTACTACATTTTGGGAAATCTAAAAAAAGAAAAAATCATTCCAAGGTTTTGAATGTTAACTTCTTTCTGCAGTCCTAATGAGGATCTATTTAATTATTTTTAAAATAGATTCACTAGAGTTAAACGCAAGAATAATCTCGATATTCAGTTGAATCCGACAAAAACGTAATACCACGTCAGCCTACTGACATGTACGTAATACACAAAGACATGTACGAGTAATGAACACCCCGAGTATCGGGAATCGTAGCTTTTCAGGATGTCAATAGCCGCCTAAAGGTTTTGTCCGGCCTGCTTCAGTGAAACCAATATAGACCCTCTTCCTTCTGTTGACCTTGAACAAACAAAATCCGTGGATCTAGGCCTGTTTGTGGCTGTCCATTAGCCCTTATTGTCGGCTGAAGGAACACAGTTGAATCGGTCCCAAAGGGACTGGTCAACGTGATATTGGTATCGGTGTCAATAGAACCCATGATACGCAGTATATACAGTTCCAAACTGTTTTAAAACTTTTTTTAATTGGAACGTGTATTATATACCTTAAATTTTCAGTTGACTGAATTAAATTTAATATTTGATTTATTTAATTATTTAGAGGATGGAAATTGTTGGGGTTTGCAGTCAAAATATACACACAAATAAGTAGAAACTTATTTTTTTTTATGTAACTACATTTTGAGTTACATTTTTCACTGACCAGCCACTCCTATTGGCCCTGAAGATGACCTACAAAGTAGGTCGAAACGTAGGCACAAATACAAAATATGAATCTAATAGGTCTTCCAGTCAATTATTTCCTCTCTAATATTTAATTATTTGATTTTACATCTACAACTGAAATGGTTCGGCCACGTGGTCAGGATGAATGATCACCGGGACCCTCTCAAGACGATGGACTACATGCCGGATGGAAAAAGACCTCGAGGACACCCAAGGATGTCTTATCTCGAGTACATCGAACGCCTCAGCAGAAAAAGAGGAAAAGATCTCCGACAGGCCAGAAACCTAGCAAGAGACCGGAATAGATTCGGCTCCTGGCTGGACGCTCTCCTACGCTGAAAGGCACTATAGGGGGAAGCGAAAGAAGACGATGATTTTACAACTTAGTTAAGTCTAAAAAAATCTATTAAAAGACAAATGTTTATTGAAATTTACAACTGTATTAAATAATACAACAAAAGTGTTAAGAATTGTATAAAATGAGAGGAAATGTAAGATGCAGAGAAACTAAACGCTAGTATTCAAATAAAAAATCCAACTTATATCATTTATATGACAGTATCAACAGTAGACAACCATCAGATATGGGATAATCGATATATCTTTTGTAATATTGTTATGTATTAGTTATATGCCCTATGAGTAATGATATTTTTTATGTAATTTGTTTATTGAAATAAACAACTGCATTATAATAATCCAACAAGTAAGTGATCAATGAAGTATAATGACGTTTTATTATGACAACTAGTGAAATTACTTAAAGATAGTAGGTACTCAAATAAAATATTAAAGTCAGAAGGCTTTCTTCTTTTAAGACGACTCGAAGGATTATCGGGAACCAAAGAGGTAGCTAAAGTTTTAAAATAGAGGGTCTGAGTGAGAATAAAATTTTTCATGAATGATATTCATAAATGGGACATTAAGGTCATTTTGGATTACTTTATTCGTAGCAAATTAAGGAGCATTGAGGCTTTTATGAAGGATTTTGGATTGTAGGGATTGGATATGAGAGGAATTTTATGGCTTTGTGGAGCCCCAAAGCTCTACTCTGTAAATCCAGATAATTAATTAAGAGATTAGAGCTTTTGTCTACTAAGTAGCCTGAAACGGAGAGAATACTCTTGTCTTATCAGTCTAGTATAAGGATTCCCAGTTATTTATTTGTCAGTATGTAATCCTAAGGCGACGTCCTAGGTGAGCGATCTTGACGCGAACGCGAAGCAAAGTGGCGCGCCGCGAAAAAAACAGGCAGATGAAACCTACAGAAGTGGCCTATGTGACCGAATGCACGTATGGTGCGAAGCGGACTTGATATATTCGCGCAAACTGGGTTAGGTGTCGTGATGTTTTACATAGATTATTATTATATTGTGTGCATATATGTTGTATTTTTGTTATAATTTCGGAAATAAAAATTTTTATTGATGTTATCCAACGTCCTATATAATGGGATGACATGAATAATAATTGTTATAACTGGTTACCTATAAAACTATATTGACAATTCGACCTAGGACAGAGCCGCCGCGCCGACCGCATCGCGCACAAGTTCACATAGGTCTTATAATAGTCAGGTATATGAGTATTTGGTCTTTTGGGAGCTTAGAGCGTTTATCTAGTTAATGTTTAAGCAGCCTGAAAATTAAAAGTTTTAGATTTAGATTTAAATTAAAATCTAATTTAAAATGAATTATTGTATTATTATAAACAATACTTTCAGAGCATACAAACAGATTTAGGAGATACACGTTCTTAATACACTCATACAGTAGATACACAGATACAGTGTAAAGGATAAATGAAGTAAAAAAAACAGACAGAGAAACAACAGCTGCGGATGGCTCTGGAGACACTTCATCACTTGAGTAAAGCCGTAGAGGGATTCGATGGGGAAGAACTCAAGCTCCAAAGTAAATCCTACTCGGCAGTTTGTGAGTTTCTAACTCAACCCAACTGGCTAATAGAACCACTCATGGAAGTCTCTCTTGTCTACACAGAGCTAAAATAATAAACAGTTTTAAGTATTTTTAATATCTTGTTCAAGTCAATATAGATATCATAAGTGCAACTCTTAGTTTACTGTCCTGCATCATAAGTGCTACTTGGCGGTATTCGTAGGAAATAAGAACTTCGAAATACATAACTATTTAAAGGTTATTTTATTTAGCGGGGGGGTCAGCTCAGTGATAGAGCACTGAGTTACCATGCCTAAAATCCAGGTTCAAATCTCGCTGCTGGCATGACTTTTATTTAGTCTGTTAGGAGCGGGAGATGGATCACATGGGATCTAGGATCCTCCTGGGGATCACCCAAAATAAGCTGGAAAATCTTGCGATTGAGCGTGATCTAGGATAAATCACCTCCCAGACAACCGTTGTTCTTCAAACAGTCTCTACCATTTGCTGAACCTCAGACCCGTTCACGGGTTGTAGTGGTACAGGTTTTTTTTAGCTCAGTGGTAAAGGGCTGAGTTGCCGTACCGAAGGTCCCGGGCTTGAATCCAGCTATGGCGGATAATTTATTTAATCTGTTAACAGCCAGAGATGGATCCTATTGGATCTGGAGAACCCTCTAGAGCTCACCCAGTCTCCATAATGTAGATACCCTTAATTGGGGGAAATTTTTGAGCATGATCTAGGACAAACCACCTCGTTTTACAACCCTTGACCTAAAAACAGTGCAGTCTCTACCACGTTTAGCAGCAATCAGACCAAGTTACAAAGATGAAAATAAACACTCCATATCGGTCTTCCAAACCGTGTTCTGTGTTGTGTAATTAAATTATTGTATTAATATACTGTTGTGGTACCGCATTATCACTTCATGGGGCCGCGCTAGCACTATATAGAGGAAATCGTGGTAACTATCGGAATTAAGTTCAATTGTAAAATTTGTAATAATTTGATTTATTGAAATCATTACTGCTTCAACTCGTTATTATTCCAATTTAAAGTTGCTGGTCTTGGGAAGATGCACTCCTTATGAAAGTAAAAAAAAAAAAAAAAAAAGCTGTGGCACTTTAGCTCATCAAAATCAGTACATTGTAGAGACTGTACTATTTGTAGGACTATGGCTATGCAGAAAGATAACTTCTACGTGATCACACTCAACAGGCAGGATCAATTAAGGACCGCTCAATTTATAGAGGCTGGATGTGCCCCAGAAAGATCTCGAGATCCCCATGGTTCTATATACGGTTGTCAACAGATTAAGTAATATATTTTCCACAGCGGGTTTTAATCCCGATATCCACAGATCAGCAACTCAGCTTTTATACCCTCTGTACTACACCACTGTTCATAAAGCAGTAATAATTTATATTACGATTCATACCAGGGACTAGGAATAAGAAAAATAAATAACACTATTGTGCCCAATACACAATAACTTTTAGGGACTAAAAGATGTATTACCTTGGAGCCTTTGTGAAAATGTAAATTGTACAGAAAAGGTTTTACGGGCATTCGAATAATCGCGAGTTGGATTTCGGCAAACATTTACATATAATTATTGCGTTTCCGGTTTCGTTGTTTCCTGATTTTAACACAACACTTCTCTTTTTTTTCTCTCTCCTATTCCATATTTGGGATATTTTAATGTAATTGGTACTTTAAAAATAATAATGTGTTTTTAAAATTGTTTTAAACGCATTTCCTGTTATCAATTTTGAATTACGACAAATTATCCTGTCGCTATAGCTGCCTTTATTCATTTCCTATTCTTGGCTGCTTAGGCAATAACTTATTATTTATAAATTAGAAAACAAATCACTAAAACAATGCGTATCTGTTCCGCAGGATGTCGCTTCAAGTTGAGCCGCAACAAGTTTTAACTGTTTATTCCTATCATTTTTAATATTTCTAAAGACGGCCTCGTGATCTACTAAGTTCAACTTGCTATTTGAGTACTGCCACTGAGTAGTTTCTATACTTGCCATTGTATACATTAATTCTATTTACTGGATGTATTAGTATAATACAGTTGTAAATTATTTAAAAAAAAAATGTCTAAATAATACAACTTATCATCATGTTTAGTAGGAAAAAGAGATGGTAATTATGGGTAGATTTCTGTAATCATAGAAGTTTCAACTAACGTTTCAAAGTATAGATCATATATCTTTGTTGAAACGTTCATTTCTAGATGAAACAATTACCGAAATATACACATTTCCTATAATCTTTTCCATACTAAAGCTCATGATTTTCGGATATTATTAAAAGGGAAAAGTTAAAACTTGTTACTCAAATCGAGGTGACAACCAGCTGAATAATTACCAAAAATTGAGTCACATTAGTTACCGTAACAGATGGAAAATGGCATTTTTTTTTTTTAATGACCCTTAAAACGTTTGGGAACTTTAGCCATTATTATGTATTGATCCAAAGGCACTTCATGGATTTCGGGGTGTTTTTTTTTAGAAATAAATATATATAAACTGTATAAAGTGGTATTTCATTTTTGACTTTCTAAACATTGAATATATTAGCCAACTGTAATTTTTAAACATCAACTGTTGAAATAACTGAAGAGTCTGAAACCCTTTGTGAGGGTCAAATTCAACGAATTAAATGCGTGGGCTATTCCCTTCAAAGTTTACATTCCACTGCCCCAACTAATCTCTTAACTTCTGGTAATTCAATTAACAAACTTTCTTGGTTGTGATGTTGCTCAATCATAGCGTTATAATTTAACGATTCGGTCTCAAAAGCAGGAAAATGGTTTGAATGATCAATATCTGCAAAGTTAATTAAACTAAACAGTGGGCGTATTTGCCTAATTTTCCTCATATTTTAATCATAATTCGCGTTACGAAATGTGTACACCAGGATTTAATTATTCTTTTAAAGGTAGTATTAAAAATATTCCAAAGCAGTGGGAAGACTAATACGCTGTGTAAAAAAATAAAATAAAATTATTACTAGAATAGAAGTAATGTAAAAAAATTAGTGCAATTCTTTCCACCTTAACTGCCACGATGTTTTCTCAATTGATTAGTAATTAAAACATAAACACAAACAAATAATCTCTATCTAAAAAATTCTAAAATACTTTTAATGTTTTTATTCCCTAAAATTAATATATAAACTATAATAAGACATTATTATTATTCTGCTAATCCAGACAGGTTCCAAGTCCCAGCTCCACTTATTAGCTAACTGACTATGGGATGATACGCACCCAGCATGTTCTAAATAATTACATCTTTAAATTACAGAAAAGGTATCCTTCTTTTGTACTATTTGTACGGACAATAAAGATATATGAATTGTAACGATTATGGGATATAGTTTTATAGTACCTTGTATAATTATATAACTACTTAAAGTACCAAAATTGTTATTTTTAAGTGTTGGTTTTTATAATTATTGAATTTCTAATTATTTTGAATTTTGAATTTTAATTTTTTTGCTGATGGAGTTTTTATGATGTTGACTGATGAAATAATATTTTTAAAATGACTTCGCTTTTGGTCGAAACGTATAATGTGTAGATGAGGTAAAATTAATGTTTTGGACTAAAGGTTTTTTTACACCCCAGAGAAATATAATTTTCAAGTCCAGTACCCTTGACGCTAATAATTTTTTTTTTTTTAATTTATTTATTGATATTTACAACTGTATAAAAAAAAATACATCTAGTAAATGGGCTAAGCGATACATAATGACATGTGAAAATGACAAGTAGTGAAACTACCCACTGGTAGTACTCAAATCACAAGTTCAACTAAGAAGTCACGGGGCCATCTTCTTTTCAGACGCCTCGGAGGATTATCGGGAATTGAAGAGGAAGCTAGGTTTAAAACTAGAGGGTTTGAGTGGAAATGAAGTTTGTTATGAAAGGATAGATAGAGGGTTCGGGCCAAATCAGCAACAAATGGGACATTAAGGTCGTTATGGATGATTTTATTCTTAACAAAATAAGGAGCATTAATGATTTTACGAAGGATTGTAGGGATTGGATACGAGAGGAATTCGATGGCTTATTGGAGCCCCAAAGCTCTACTCCGTAAGTCCAAATAGGTCGTATGATGGTCATGTATATGAGTCTTTTGTAATTAATTGGGAGCTTAGATCGTTTGTCTAGTAAGTGTTGAAGTAGCCTGAAACGTCGAGCGGTTTCTTGTCTTTTCAGTCTCGTATGCGGATTCCAGGTTAATCGTTTGTCAAGATGCAACCCTAAGTATCGGATCTGTTCTACAGGCACCAGTGGGATATTGTTAAAGGATACTGAAGGGCAGGAAGTCATTGGTTTACGACGTAAGGTAAAAGTGATTTGATGCGATTTTTGAGAGTTTATTTTAATTCTCCAGTTTTGACACTATTCTTCAAGATCAGTGATATGGGATTGGAGGCTTTGGGATGCAATAATTGGATTGGTGTTGACTGATAATACACATGTATCATCAGCATACGTGGTAAGGATAGTATTAGGATGAGTTGGGATGTCAGCTGTATAAACTGTATCAAGGATTGGGCCAAGGATACTACCTTGGACGCTAATAATTAAAACATAAACACAAAAAACAATTCTCTATCTAAAAATGTTCAGAGCACTTATATAACTTTAACAATAATATTTAAGAAACAATAATAATATAGTGCATTGACTAACACATAATATAATAAATATTATGTAGTTAAATTATTATTGTGATTTTTTATTTTCTCATTTTAGAGACGAGAGGAGAAAACAAATTAAGGATAGTTACCACTGTTTCGTTGCAATAATAAATAAAAAAAATGGAATAACTTAGACACAGTAACTGAGCAGCTGATGGAAATGGGAAATGAATATTAAAAAATATGTGGCACTGCAAGCTATGATCTTGTGTTCACTACGTAGTAGAGACTGTACTGTTTGTCGGACGACGATTGTGCGGGTAGGATGATTTGTCATAGATCACGCTAAATCGCCAGATTACCCCCCTCCCCTGAAAGATAGGATCATCACTTTTTCAATTAATGAGATATTGAAAATTAATAAGCTGTAGGCAAACGAAACAATACAGTTATGTTTGATTTAACATACAAGCATAATGTTTATGTATTAAAATTATTTTAAGATTTTAGTGTGATTTAATTTTTTTTTAATCTAGAAAAGAAAATATTTTCAAATAGTCGATTTTTGTCTGTGCATTAGATATCAGATAAAAATAATACTGAACAACATAATAACACCCCCAAAAAATAAATAAATCCAGTAAATATTACTGGCTCATTTGTTTCTTTTATTCCCATCCGTCTTCCGTGTTGTCTCTAAGTTCTTCTACTCACTCATCTTGAACTGCAGATATAAAAAGGTGCAGAGTTGCCTGGAATGGCCGTGATAAATTCACTCCATTCAGGGAACTCCTGTCAGTATATGGCTGGTCTTCAGAATGGTCATTCTCAAAATGATATACGGCCACTTGATTTAATAATATCCAGAAATAACGTCTTGGTATTTGACGATATATAATATATAGATAAATATAAAAATCAGAATTTATAAAACAATCATCCTTTCAACTCTACGGTTGTGAAACTTGGCCGCTAACGCTGAAGGAAGAACATAAGGTCAAAAATAAGGTAATCGAAAATAAGGTCCAAAAAAGGATGAGACCGCTTGGAAATATAGGATATTACATAACGCGGAATTGTGAAGCATACACCCGGTAAATATTGTTCAAGTGATAGTGTTACGAAGATTAAGACCGGTCACCTGTGGTCTAGTGGTTAGCGTAACAGACTACTAAGCCCGAGATCGCTGGTTCGTAGCCCGGCAGGTGGCCCTAGGATTTTTTTAAGGAGTAAAAAATCCTTATTCACGCCGACCTTCGGAAGGGACGTTAAACGGGGGTCCCGTGCCTGTACGATGTCACTCGTTAGAAATCCCTATCCTAATTAAACCTGGGTAGGCAAAATTTAGAGCTCCCACTGTAGTATTGTCCGATTAGCCATAGCAGCATAAAGTGACGTTTTAAATTTTTTTTTTTAAATGACAATAAATAATATACTTACTTCTATTGGTGACAATATTTATTAATTTGTATTTGTTATATTGTGGTTATTGTGTTTGATAATTTACAGATAAGGGACTTGTAACTCTTTTCAGGATGATGAAATGATAAAAAAATAAGTTCTTAGAAGGATTGAAAATGATATGTTTGTCGAAGCGTTTCATATAATAAAGTGTATTTCATAAATTACTGGAAAAAGGTTTTCATTGGGAGAAGGGATTATTACATAAAGTGACGTTAAATGAACAAACAAACGAAGATTAAGATGGGGCTGCAAAGTGCAAAGTTTCTGGGCTTAGTAACGAAATAATTACTAAGATGCTAATAAGTGCCGTGCCGACTGGGAAACGTCTGAGGCGTAGGTGGGAGGATTGCGTTAAGAGTCATCTGGCGGATTTGAGTTTGGGTAGTGGCCCGCGGACAGAAATTTGTAAGTAGAAATTGGTGGTATCGGGATCGAACCTTCGGGTTCGTTAAGCCTTATTATTATTATATTATATAGATGAAATCTATTAATCTATATTAATAGAACATAATCTTGAACATTTAACTAATTCAGTGTATATTATTAACGAACCAAAGCTATTAGGAGAGGAGAGGTTCGAAAACATTAATAGATAAATAAACAATATTTATCATGACTCTTAGAACGCAAATTAGCCAACTTAAAAAAAATATGAGTATATATCGTGCCTTCAAAATAATAACCTCAAAGAAACTAATTTTTCAATAGAGGTATTTGAAAGTTAAATTACAACGCATTCCTATTGTAATGATAGCATTTAAATATTTTTCAACCATTAGAAAATTTTTAAAATCATCTTTCTTTATTTTAATTTATATATATATATATATATATATATATATATATATATATATATATATATTGGAAATGGAATATCAGATATGTCGTTCCTGAAATTATAAGCTATCAAGTTGGAGTAATGTCGTTGTTCTTTTGATGCATTGGGTCATTTCATATGAAATGTTTGTTTGTTATTTATAATATTTAAAGTAGAATTAGTGGGGTTCTGCTGTTTACTTTTTTTGAAATTGTAATGAGCTGTTATTAATCATTTCTTGATATATTTACTATCACTACAATTGAACGAACATTGATTAGTATTCCTTGAAATATTTTTACTTTTTTTTAAAGTTTAAACTTGAGGTGGGGCGTTGTAACGAACTAATCATTCCCCGTCGGTTTGAGAAATTTTCAGGTGGTGACTCGGATTAATTTCTAAAAAGAGGCGAAACCATCACATGCACATAGTAATGCAGGGATTTTGGCATAATGCTACAGAAACTTATCAACAACCTTCATTGGTTATTCGGAAAACACATATAATCCTACACGGCTACGCAAGACTTCATGTTTCTCGACAGACAGTGAGAAACTGTTTTACGAAGTTCTACCACACCCACATTATTCGTTAGACTTATCCCCAAAAGATTTCCATATGTTCAGATATTCCGACAACTTCCTTAAAGGTAAGGTTTATGTACAAGATATGTTATATACACACTATATTATTGCAGAATTAAAGGCAGTAATGAGTAACAGAGGAGGTTTGCAAATACTAGTGAATAAATAATCATACATTTATTATGGCTCATTAAACGTTATTAAGTCAATAACTTAAAATATTTGTTATTATTAATTCGACGCAACAACATGTGGACGCGTCCAGGCATCCTCAATCGTTAACCGCCAGTAGTCCCAGTTGAGTGCTGCTACCATCCAGTTGTAGGCACCCAAATTCCTCGTGTCTTCTGCCACACAATCAATCCACCTCAGTCGCGGTCGGCCGACTCTCCTCCGCCCATGGATGACCTCTGTCAGTAAACGTTTTGGAACTTCCCCACCGCTCATCCTGGCCACGTGTCCAGCCCATCTTAGTCGAGATCGTTTAATGATATTAACCATATATTAGGCTCACGAAAGAGATCATATATTTCTTCGGTTTTTCTTTGTCTCCATATTCCACCTATAGAGGACCAGCCCATAAAATATTTGTACAAATACTGAATCGAATGTTATAAAATATATGTTAGTGCCGTTTAAACTGAGTGCGCTAGATTTTGAAGCGATTTATTTATAAATCTTGAATACGAGGTTTTGAGGATTTGAATATCGAGTACGAGGCTTTTAATTAGTCATGATAATTTATGTATTAATATGTATGAGATATGTGACTGAATTGTTAATGGAGGATAGGGGTTTAATTCCAACGAATATTAATAAAGCAAGGTCATCTGTAGAGAACATTTGGTGTTGTGGTAACATTTGACTAAAAAAAAGTATATAATAAAAAGTACTCGTAAAAAACTCGAAATATATAACACATAATATCGCTTACTTTAAAATTAGAACAGTACCTAGGATTATAAGTTAGGGATCTTAAGATCCCGAGTACATGGCACAGAAATTATTTATTCAGTTTACAATTGAATCAAATTTTTTAAAGTTAATAAATATATTATTTATTATGTCAATACACGGGGGTCGATCCTGTGGGATCTACAGACCCTCATGTCGTCGAGGGTTTATAAAGTGAGACCTTTGTTAGGACAATAACCTGACGATTGAGGGTTATCTCAGCAAAATGAAATCCTTGCACAATGGCTGGCTTTCGTATACTTCATTGAGCCCTTCATTGAATGTTATTGGTCTGGTTTTTACTTATATCCTATACTGTGACAATCAGTTCCTAATCGACTTAAAATTAATTCTTAGGGCTCTCTATGTGATGTAAATTATTTTTTTCCCGTTAATTTCCAAATAATACGTTAAGGATGTTGATGAGTTTGGTCACAATCCAAAGTTATTTAGAAAATAGGTTCTCTGTTTCGAAGGCTGTGATATGAGATGTACTATTGATGATCTTCATTGATGTTAATATTTTTTCGGTCCCAATGGTAACTGAATTAGAGAAAATGTACTGGTTTGGTATTTTAGAGACATACGGCGTTTTGTTTTGAATTTTTCTAATTGCATTCTAGTTAAGAGTTTTAGGTTACTATTTTTTAAATTTTTTGATAGTGCAGTTTTTTTTTTAATAATTCACAATGACAGATTGTTATGCATGTAGTTGTTTTTATGTACCAAAACTGTTTACAAGTAATACACAAACAAAACAATTTTGAACAGTTACCTTAATTGCCTTATTTTCAGTAGTAATATTTAGAAAAAAGTTTAATCTTAAATCTTAGACATTAATGATTTTTTCTGTTTCATTCTTGTTTTAAAAACTATGAAATGCTTCATTACCAATAGTAGATGACCGAGGAAGTTCGATAGAATTTTGAAATTCATTAGACCGCTGAATTTCTTTCTTATTTATTGAAAATGAAGATGAATAAATTGGCGATACGTTGACTTTTTTTACAGTCATTTTCCGAGAAACAAAATTCCACTTCGACCCAGGGTCTTGGGCTCAATTGATAAATTTACTGCCTCCAAGTTGTCCAATGTGTTTTATCCAAGATCACGCTTTATTTTATAGTGGCTTGGTGAGCCGCAAGAGGTTCTATTGGTCTCATCCATGATTTTTAACAGATTAAATACTTTATGTATCACAACTGGATTTGAACAACGGGGCATTCCGCACTGCAACCCATCCATCTATTATTGAGCTACCTCGCTCTCATAATTATTGGATATAGGAGCTATGAAATAATATACATATTAATATTAACAACATACCAGTTATGATCGTAATAAAGTAGCAAATATCATTTTTTAATAACATAACCCATACAGTGATTGGCGTTAATAAAAAATGTAATACCAATTCGTAAGGGCCAATTGATTGTATTGTTTCGTTTCGGTACCGTTCTCAGCAGTCACTTATAGAACTTCATAGTTAATTTTTTATTGTTAATTGTTGTTAATTTTTTATATTCCTGAAACATTTAATTATAATTGTAGGGATGAAACTTTAGACTTTTGATCAACTTCAGGCAATAGCGACTCAGGATATTTCCTTATTAACTAATTGAATTGGAAATAGGAGGAGGTTAATCTATTTGAATAGTATAGGAAGGTAATCTTATTGAATAGTGTAAGGAGATTATTCCTCACCCGGGTCATTGAATTTCCTATGTTGAGCTCCTCGTGTGGGCTTCAATTTCCTATCTCGCTAAGACCCTTAAAGGGCCTGACGAAGGTAGTGCAAAAAAGAAGAAGAAGAACTTATGACGTCATATAATATAACAGGGTGCAACAACGCAGATTTCAATAGCTCGTAGAAAAGGTATTCGTTATTGATCAGTACCCTAAATATAACTGGATATGCTAAGTTCAGGACTCCCATTGTAGGATCGTTCGATTAGAAAGTGAAGTTAATTAATAAATAAAAATAGGCCAAACAGATCATGCCCAGAGCAAATTTTAAAATTAATCACAAGAATAAGGAAGATGCGAGTCAAACCTACAGTGTATGTCTTTGTTGATTTCAAAAAGGCCTATGACTCAATCCACAGACCCACACTATTTAAAATTCTTGAAGAAAAAGGATTGGATCGGAAAACGCAGAAAATAATTCAACAGATATTAACAAATACAAAAAATTTAATGTGAAATGTATGGGAAAACTTTCAAAACCATTCGAGATAAAAACTGGGGTTAAATGGGTTATCACCTTTGTTGTTCAGTGTAGTATTAGATAGGGTTATGGAAGAATGGGAGAAGAAACTTGAAGAAGAAAATTGCTGGAAACCAATTTTATTAGGAACCAAGAAAAATAACCTACAAACACCCTATTTAGCATTTGCAGATGATTTCATAATAATGGCAGATTCTAGCGAGATGGCTATAAAACAGATAGAAACTCTAAAACAATGCGCAGATAAGGTTGGCTTACAGATATCATTTGAAAAGACAGTGTTTACAACAACAAATTTAGAAATGTTTAAATTACAAACCAAATATGGAGAAATTAATGGGGTACCATACTTTAAATATCTAATACAAAAAGCTCGTAAAGGTTTCGGATTAGTCCAAAACCTCTATAATAAAAAAATGTTTATCCTTAAATGCCAAAATCAGACATTACAACACATTTATTAAACCAACAATGTTATATGCCACCGAAACCTTGGCATTTAACAGGAAAACTGATATAGAAAATCTGAAGAAAGAAGAAAGAAAAATAATTAGGAAAATTATGGGACCAAGATGGACTGAAAATGAATATAGATTACAGAAAACATCTTAAATTGAAGAATATTCTAATATAGAGACAGACATGAGGAAAAGACGCCTCAAATTCTATGGCCACATAATGTGGCTTCCCCAACACAGGCTAACAAAAAGAATAGTAAAATACGTAGACTCGCTCGTTAGTGGAGGAGAATGGAGCCGAAATGTTAAAAAAGACCTGAAATTAGCCAAAATCAACAAAGAAGAAATAGACGCAAGAAACAATTTTAGAATAAAAATTGAAAAATGGGAGGTTAAACCAGAGACAAAAGCCCCGAGAACTGTAACAAAATGGAGTGAAGAAAGAAAAATTAAATTCTCTCAGAGAATGAAAAACTGGTGTGCTAATAAAAAGAAACAGAAGAACGGAAAATGAACCATCTGTACTTAGGGTCTTCAACTCTGGCAGCTTTACGACTAATAATATTAAAAATAGATAATCAACATAAACAAATAAATCTAAGAATTTAAATAAAAGATACGTTAATGAATTAATTAAATTTGTCCTTTTTCGTACCAGAGTGTATTTGGGTCTAAAATAAACATTTATTCTTTTTGGAGTTTACCCCTTAAGAAACGATTTTCATATTTAGCCCGCGGTATGAAAATTTTATGAGTAGTAAATTCGAATTTTAGCTAAACGTGGTGCGTTACGTTCCTTTCTCGATAAGATTGTATTTTTTGTTTTACATGGTAGATAGAAATTAAATGTTAAATTCCGGGGCTAATCGGGAAGAGATGCGTGTGGTACCTATGGTAACAGTGTATTCTATTGCTTTAATCTCGAAGTGTTGAAATGCGATAATTTTTTAAAACCTCAAATTAAGGTTAGCTTTGTTTGAACTAGTTAAGAAGATAAATATATAACCTCAATGTTACCTTTGAGCCTAGATGTTTTTTATGTTTTGTTATCACGAGAATAGATTTACAAATGTTTCAAATGGTCAGGGAGGAGGTTTAATCGATAAAGTTTACAGTAAAATATAAATAAATTGAGAGACATTACGTTCCTTTGCGCACCTCACACTTCGAGGTTATGTATGTGTATAACAGCAGCCTAACCGTCACTTTTTGTTGTCAAATTGAAAATACTTACTTACAGCAAAACCAGTTTTAGTATGAAATCATTTATCGTTGGTTCTTTCAAAGATAAAAACACAGTGGATATTTCTTTATTCACTTTACGTCACTAAGTAAAGATGAAAGTTTACACTTCTACAAGTACAATTCCTGAAAAATGAACTCAATTTAGGGCTATATTTAGACTTTATTTCTGGCAGATTACTCGGGACGACTAGATATGGTACAACTATTGATGCAATGTTTTCAAAATTCATAACCCATGTAACTTCTGACGTATTGTATTTTAGTTACCACAAACCTATTATCACAGTATTCAATAATGACTTTGCACGGACTAAATACTGTTCAAAGTTATGTTAAATGTTCATGGTAGAACAAACGAATCTACCCAAGAATGATTTATGTAAAAATATTAACAATTATTATTATGTGAAATAGTTGATGATATATATCTAGTTGGAATGATGTAAATATTATGAATAAATATTTATATATGCTTTGATTATTTTTTTAAAAGACTTTCATTTACCCTCTTTTTAAATAATCTACACAATACTATTTCTTAAGGAGTAAACATTATTCGTTCGTTGGAGCTGACACACATTTTTTTGGGGGGGGAATAAATCATCTAAATAAAAAATATCTTCACTTGGTAAATAGGTGATGCTAAAAAAACTGTTTGTCTGCTTTTATAAATTCGGAGATGAAATTTCTGAGCTTTTTTTTTTCTAACTTTGTTAACTAACTCAATGGTTTTACAATTTTATAAGTTCTAATTTTTTTATTAAAGAGTAAGCAGTGTAAAATGTAAAATAAAAAAAACACACCTTATTTTCGAAAATATAACCTTCCCCATCTTAAGGATTCCTTTATTTGATTGGTTCTTTTAACGTTACTTGAAAAATAGCCGTCCCTATTCTGTTGCCGTGCCAGGCACTCATTAAAGATTACTATCCTAATTATACCTGGGTGTTTTAAACTCTAGCCTACTTTTGAACTGATCATTTTTTTTTTTTTAATTTAGGATAATTATTCACACACTATAAAACAATTTCTCATAAGCTGAAACCTGGTTTGAGACCAATACGGATACATTGGGCTAAGCTAATAATGTAAATGAACCTTGTTGAAATTGTCAGACCGATTTGACATTCTATTAAATATAATATTTTTCAAAAAATTAAGATTGATTTAAAATAAGGTTTTGAAGGAGTTGAAACTTAGACCACATACTGGCACTTAAGTTCAAAGCATCGAAGAGTGTCCCGGAATTAAGTGCTTATTTCTAGTCTTGTCATCTTCTGAAAAACTTTTACTGTTTGCAGAGTTCCCACAGAATTTTTCCTTAAGTTACATTTGTATGCATAAAAGTTCAATTTGTAATTTTTTAACTTAATCTTTTTAAGTTAAAAAAGGTAAACTTTTCAACATGGTTTGTTATAATTTGGATTCGATACAGGTCTCCAAAAGATTTAGTTTGATTTTAATAAGTTAAAGATTTTAATTAGTTCTACTACACGATTATATAATATTAAACCATTGAAATTTTATATGATTTATTAATGTAATATAAAATATTACATCAACAACAGTTAGCCATGAAACAGTGACGGATTAACATCGGACCCACCGCACCCTCCCTCGACAGCCCTGAAGAAGACCTGAAATGTAGGTTGAAACGTTGGCTATTTAATAAACATTTCTCCATATCTGGGTGAATTTTATTGACCTACACCCGGACAATTCCACTAATATAAAATATCTTTGCTGCAAAAAATTAAAAACGAAGCAACGTTCGTCCATTCTGCTTTTTAATGCACTTTTCTTATCACTATTTTTCCGCCCAAGAAGGAAATGGATTTCTTGAACTTCTGTTTCCTTAGGCATGTCATTTCCTTCCAGTAACTTTTTATATCGGACATTGCGGCCTGTGAAAGTACGAAACTTTCTTGAGCGGTCTCGATCAAATGATTGTTTTTAGAATCATAAGAGTTCTTTTATGTGTAATGGCGATGGCCGAGGTTACGTTTTCTCCTTGTCTTTTGAAAGCGGCGGCAACCACAAGATGTAACCAACGAGTAATTTGGATCAAATCAAATCGTTTCTAAAGGTATCTCACATTAATTATTTGTGTAGTTCCAGTGTATATATATATATATGGGTCTGCAACCCGCGTGGGGATAACATTAACCGCCAGTCATCTCTGTTCATTCCCACTGCTCTACAGTTACGGATATGTAAGAGGGTCCCAGCGTATTCAGCCACTCCACCAGCCCATCGGAGCCTCGGTCTTCCAACCCTTCTGGGTCCATGCACTTTCCTCTAGGGTTTTTTAAGGTACTTCATTAGCTCCAAACGTGCAATGTGTCCTGCCCGTCGTAGCCTGTTTACTTGCATTATCCTAAAAATATAAGCATCTTTATATAGTCTTATTATTTCTTTGTTCGACCATTTTCTCCAAGAGTTATTGTGAAATACTGCTCCAAATATTCTCCGTAATATTTTGCTCTCAAATCTCCTAAGAGTGAGCTTCTGTGCTTTAGTTATACCCCATCATTCTGAAGCACATGCTAGAACAGGCCGTATCAGAGTTTTATATATTCATATTTTAGGTTTAGTGATTAGGGATGGGCATTATTCTGCGGTGCTTTTGCCTGTATTTTTCATTTGTTGTAAGGGCATGTCTGACTAGTAGAAATCCAAGTTTGCTACCTAAAAAACGGATGGGAAAACTTTTGGTGCCCGAAAAACCTCGAAATTTTCGAAGTTATTTCAGTGTTTGACCTATATCTGCTAATCGGTGCGTTTTAGATAAAGAAACATCAGTAACCATTTTTAATTTAAATTGAATTTGCTATAATTTGAGCTCAACTGCAGCTCTGTAGCTCTAATAGTTTTGGCCGACTTTCATGAGGAACAGCAGGAGTGATCCTACGATGAAAGTCATGGGGAATATAAGCCAGCGGCAGGTGTGTTTATTTATTGCATTTTTGATATATTGTAAGGGCATGTCTGAGCAGTGTAAATCCATGTTTGCAACCGAAGAAATGGATGGGAAAGCTTTTGGTGGCCGAAAAACCTCGGGGAGACTGGGTGGCTCCCCCCTACATAGTAGTGCCTACTAGTACTAGTATTATTTTATTGTTATAGGTAATTTACAAGTAAATATTTATACTTTACAATAAACAAGCTGTTTTAGATCAATTCGTGGCGGACAAGGTAATTTTCTTAAAACACCCACTTTCTCCGATTTTCCTTTTTTTTTATTAACAAGAGAAGTCAACAGCTACAGGCTTCGTTTTTGCTTAAATTAAAGTTAATTAAATTTACTACAGTTTCAATCCTTATGACTTTCTTCGTAGGATCACTCCTTCGGCCGGTGTTCCTCACGAAAGTCGGGCAAAACTTAAAATTTGGATTTTTTGGAAAAAATGACCAATCTTCAAAGGGACGTAACTCATAATCTATTAGAGCTACATAGCTGCGGTTGAGCTCAAATCATAGCAAATTGAAATTACTGATGTTTTATATCAAAAACGCACCGATCAGCAGATATAGGCCAAAAACGGAAATAACTCCGAAAATTTCTAGGTTTTTCGGCCACCAAAAGTTTTCTCTCCCTTTTTTCGGTCAAAATCTAAAATACAGCTTTATTGCGACCTAAAGCCCTTTTTTGTTGCCTGGCCGCTGCCTATTATTTTCCACCTACTTTGGATTTCTGGTAGCATTTTGTTGTTTGCATATATCTGGATCCAAGAAGTACAAATTCGACTGCGTTCTGGAAGGTGTAGCTTCCTACTTTTATGGTTGTTTCCTTGTGTTCTTGCTCATTTCGTTGCCTCCTACACATGTATTTTAGTAATACCAGTAGTTTCTCATATTTTTTTCTAGTCATTATTTCACTATTCATGATACTTACTATACAGTTGAAAATGTCTATACTATATTACTATAACCCACAATGAGTCTTACGTTAAGTACGTGCTAGAGACTGTACTGTTTCTAATATAAAAGTTTTGGACGGAGTTAATATGGCTAAGATCGCGACCAATGTCAACGTTCAACCCTTCGATCTATAGCTGTTAAAAGATTAAATAATTAATGTATTACAGCAAAGTTCGAACACGTGGCCTACAGCTCAGCAACTTAGCGCTCCACTCCTCTATGAGTTAAAAAAAAACTATTGCATCGCATTCAAATAGTTATCTAAACTTACCGAAACGATAGTCTTTCTTAAAAATATATATATATTTCAAAGGTCCTCACGAGACTCGGCCGGCCACTATAAAGTTTGTGCTCTTAATTGTGGAAAAAGCCTGGCTGGCGGTTGATTGTGGTTTCGATAAATCACCTCCCTGCACAAACGTTGTCGTAGAAACAGTACAGTCTCTATCCCTTACTGGACTCAAGACCCTTCATGGATTTTAGTTAACAACTGAAGGTCGTGGGCTTGTTAACCTTCCAGATGGCCTTAGATTTTTATAAAGGTAGTAAAAAACTCTTGGCTATGCCGTTCTTGGGATGGGACGTAAAAATTTCAGGTACTGATTAAACATATTCTACTTATACCTGGATAGGAATAATGTAGGGCTCCCTCTGTAACATCGCCCGGTTAGCCATAGCAGCATAAAGTGACGTTAAATACACAAAAAAATATAGATTTTGTAATTTTTAACTCGCTTTCTTAAATTATTAAATTTCTTTTCCGATTTTATCTTATGGAATTCATTCTTGGAATATCTGGAAGGTGAGTATTTCTAAGATGATTGAATTTTGAGGCGGCCTGATCCCCTCCAGGGACCTCTTGGACTGATCTCCTCAACCATTATACTCCAGATGTTGGAGGGCCCAGAACAATAAGATCAATAGGGATTCCTCTATCGGTAGTTTACCAGCCAATATTAAACCTCCAGCCTCTAAATTATTGGATCACTTTCAATCTCATTTATCGTTTAATTTTAGTAATATCTAGTTAAAAGTTTTAAATTTAGGTAACCATAAAAAAAAAACAACGCAGATTTTCATTCCTAGATAATCTCAAGTCTTAGGAAAATGTTATATGCTGAAAAAAATACTGGTTCATTTTAAGAGATTCAGATTTAAAAAGAAAACTAAAAAGGCAGTCATGAGAACCGCCGACAGAAGTGAAAAGTGAAAACTCTGGAATAACTGTTTTGTTTTTTAATTATTTAGAATTATAGTCTTGTTTTCAGGTATACTGGAACTTCAAGGAATAGTTGTATACATTTTCAAGTAGTTTATAACATATGATGGGCTGCACAAGCTCAATATAAAATATGAATAATTGAATTGAAATAATAATTAGTATATATTTACATTATTTATAACTTTATTTATTACTTTATATTACATAGATTTTATTTCCATTTTTAGCATTATTATCATCTTTAAGTTCGCGAATACTTAGATTATTTGTACTTTAAATCATTTAAATCATTTCGGAAAACAAGACAATTAACTCTTAAAAATAAAATCTTTTAGGAGAAGCGAAAAGTTCAACGAGTTATTGATGCTTTAAGTTATTATTAGTATATATTGCACAAATATTAAATGGTTTTTAATAGACAAATATAATTAGACTTATATCAATGGAATAGTAAACCTTTGAACTAATGTTGATTAAAATAAATTCTATAACTCATATACAGGCTAGGTCTCCCCAGCATGTTGATTACTCGAACCTACAAGTTTATCCCCTACCAAAAGTTACTAAACGCGGCTAAAGAATCTTTCTCATAAAAAAAAAAAATCCTTTTATTCGACCATTATAGATTAAATATATGCAGAAAAATAATTCTCGGAATCGTAAATAAATTATGGTAATTTTTGATGTGTACATTTAAGAAAGTGGACAGCTTCAAATATCTGGGGGCTTTAGTGACAAGAAAGAATGACATCACTGCAGAAATTAAAGCAAGAATTTCAGCAGGGAACAGATGTCTCTTTGCACTGCGAAAAGCATTAAGATTTCGAAACTTGTCACAGAGGGCAAAATTATTGATTTATAAAACAATCCTAAGACCGATTGTTACATACGCTTGTGAAACGTGGGTCCTGACACAGGAATGCGAAAAGATGCTGCAGATCTGGGAGAGGAAGGTGCTTCGGCAGATATTTGGGCCAGTATGTAATGAAGGCCAATGGAGGTCTAGAAATAATAGAGAGCTTCAGGACCTATACAATGAACCAGACCTAGTCATCTATGTCAAATCTACACGTATAAGATGGCTTGGGCACGTAGAAAGAAGGGGAGAAGATAGGTACCCAAAGAAGCTATTATATGGCAAACCAGGAGGCAAAAGAAGAAGAGGAAGGCCCAGGCTGCGATGGCTAGATGATGTAGAGAGCGATCTGCAGAGGATGGGGATCAGACAGTGGAGAGGTCGAGCTGCTGACAGGGAGGACTGGAGAGGCGTTGTTGCGGAGGCCAGGGCCCTACAAGGGCTGTAGAGCCATGGGAAGAAGAAGAAGAAGAATTTTTGATGTGTTAAAAGCAAGGTATGGGCAGGTATTAGTGATATTGGCAGAGGTGGGGAACAAAATCAGACAAATGTTCCTTTGTGTTCTGTGTAGTCCTATTTTACGTGTTTAAACTTGGACACACGACAGCCAAATCTGCAAGAATCATTACCATATTACTCTAACCAAAACAAATTATTTTTTTCTTTTTGGTGGTCAAGGGCAGGAATAATTCAGTTATCCTTTCAACCCAGAGGTGAACCCATCACATCCCGGGATATTGACATAATGAAATGAAAATGTATCAAAAAATTTACCTCCATTGGTGGTTTTGAAGGAGCTTATACTCTTACGCAACGCCAGATCCTATGATGTTAGCGACAACGAAGGAAGTTTAAGACCTGGGTTACGAAGTCCTCCCATACCCACCTTATTCCCCAGTCTTATCTCCAACAGATTCTATCTGTTTTGGAACGCATCATAAAACCCTTAATCTTTCAGCTTTGAGATTGGAAATTTGATGACACATTGAACAAAATGAGGTAAATTTTCTGAATAAAACTGTAATGATTTCATATTGTTGTTTTACTAAATAGTTATCAAAGAAAAGATAACTGGCATTTTATATGAATCGATCCAATATTACCTTCTAGCCCACGGTAATATTTTTAAGTACATTGATTTTATTAGTTACTTAATTTTATTTGATCTGAATATTATATTTTATTAATATGCTAATACATTCACTGAGACTGTAAATAGCGTAAAAGTGGCTGGTGATTGTCCAATTACCGACGAAAATTGATATAGAGTGAAATCTATCGATCTTGGCTGATGGAAGACAAAATAATCAAAAAGTAATTCAAGGTCGAATAGGATGGTCGTCGAAGTTGCGAACTGGAATTGACTGTTTGGTCTTAACTTCTTAATGTCGTTATCAAAACTTTATTGTTGGTCTATTCCGCTGTAATACTTTTTTTCACCTCGGATTAACTTTTGTAATTTCATTTTTTTTTTCAAAATCACTTAGTCTTTATTTCATATATTTTTTTAGGCTTAAAAATGCCCTTTTTAAAATAAAAGAATCACTACTATATATTTATCTTTGCCTTCGATCCTTTTATTCGATCATTCGCTTCGATTTTTTTCAATTTTCGATTGATTCAACAAATACTTGATTTTCTAAGAATATCCCAAATGGTGTCAGTTTTTTAATTATTTTACTAAAATAATTTTTAACTTATTTTTTATGAGAAAAAACTAATCATATTAAGCTAATTTTATTTATTTTTTTCATTATAGCTAAGGATCAGAAAAATATCTTATTATTGATTTCTTGTATTAGTCTCTATTAAAAAATATATATACTAGTAAATAGTATTTTAAACCTAGAAATATACTAACATAGATATTTTAACTCCCAACTTGCTTTAATCTCTGTCCTCCAAACCGATTCCTCTCTATTCGGATGCATTTAGTCTTTCCCCGAGTTAATTTTCATATTTATTCATATGTGAGGTATAAATAATAGAACTGCATACTAATTATTATTTCAATTAAATTATTGATATTTCATAATTGAGCTCTAGCATCCCATTATGTTTTAATTAATAAAAAACCTACTTAAACATTTATTTAATTATTGTTCGGAGCGTCAGTATTGGAAATCCGGGCAAATGTTAATAATTTAAATTTATAAATTTGATATTTAAGTAATTCAGACTATAATGGATCCAGAAATTTAAAAAAGAACAGAGTTTTTCCAAAGTTTTGTATTATACTTTTTTGCCATCAGTCTTCATGACTGCCTTTTATTATTCTAATATTATTTATTAATAATTTATTATTGTTATTATAACAATTAATATATATATTTAATCCACTTTCCCTGACCTCAATGCAGTTAGAGGATCGTTTTGATCCAGGAATCTCTCCCAAACCATCTGTCTTCTTCTTCTTCACCCTAATCCTCTTTCTTCTGTCAAAGGTCTCCCAGATTGCACTGTCCAACGTCTTCTTTGGTCTTCCCCGTGGTCTCTGACCCTCCGTCTTTGTCAGTATTAATTGTGGTCAGTTTGGTCCATAAGGACCGATATTCGGCAGTGAAGAAATTCTGAAGCCCTTCACAAATTTTTAAGCAAGTCGTTATTTTAATAACCTTTTGGGCACCTGGAAAGGACTTGTTGGGAGACAAGGCACAGTCAAGATGTTGTAGAGTTGGGAAAGAAACGAACCCAAGACATAATCAAATCTACCGAACCGAAGATACACAGAACAACGGTAAATAAAAATAATCATTATAGCAATAATAAAACCAATAATAGCTTCAATCTAATTCAGGATTTACAACCCCATATTGCAAATAATCGAGTAGTTGCAAAAAAAAAAAATAGCTGTAATAGCTGGTAGCTAAACATTATCATTTTAAACTGCCATCTTGCTACACCCATAATATAGACTACAGATAAAAAAAAATCTACCTTCAGAGTTAATATTTCTTCCGGTCAGATCAAGGCACCATGCCTGGAGTACCGGTCTTCGAACTATTTATTGGAAAAAATCAGCTCAATTCGAAGGTTAATTCCTGCTAGCGTAAATATATTCAGTACACTCCTGTACGCTACTGCGCCCTAGAAGAGCCATTCAGCTAATTTCTTTCGATCTAGAGTAACAATTTTTACAAAAACCTACAAATTCCGTTAAATTAGTCTGCATAGTTTACCTCGTTTTGGTTGGGAAAAACTTGTAGGTTCGCGTCACCGACGTGCTCGTAACTTATCGCGCGAGACTGGCAACGCCTAGTGGCCTGTGCATTAATTATAGCTTTTGTTTTAACCAACTTTATTTTAAAATTTAGAATTCCATTGATATACGAATAAGAATAATATTTCACTAACATGTACTCGCCTGGAGTACCAGTCTTCGAACTATTTATTGGAAAAAATCATCTCAATTTATACGTTAATTCCAGCTAGCGTAAACACGTACTGTACGCACTACGCTGCTGCGCCCTAGTGGAGCCATTCGACTATTTTTCCGTTACACGTGTCTGCAACGTTCATAAAAATTTATTGTGTTGCAACGCCTCTATCACTGACACTGACGAGATTTTTTTTCCTGAATTATACAATTAGTCCAGGATCCATGGTCCATTTTTGCACTTGATTACTATCGAGCTGAATCTTCGTGAATATCTTTGTTTCGATAAGACGCCCAACAATTTCCTGTGCGAAAATTCTCGATTGTGGTAGCTAACAGAGGTAGCAAGGATAAAATATGTCGATTTGATGATTATCAAAAATTCATTACTAACTTTTTTTTTTTTGTTAAGTATCCAGATAATTATCTAAATTATTTGAAAAAATATTTGTCCTACAAAATGTATGGTTTGATCAAAGAGTCCCCTCCTTCCAAGATGTATCGATAACGAGGTCATCAAAAATGATTACTAACCAGCTGATTTTTTTTTCTTCATTTATATTGGAAGGAGGGGACTCTTTGATCAAACCGTACATTTTGTAGGACAAATATTTTTTCTAATAATTTATATAATTATCTGGATACTTAAAAAAAAACAAAAAAACAGTTAGTAATGAATTTTTGATAATCATCAAATCGACATATTTTATCCTTGCTACCTCTGTTAGCTACCACAATCGAGAATTTTCGCACAGGAAATTGTTGGGCGTCTTATCGAAACGAAGCTATTCACGAAGATTCAGCTTGATAGTAATCAAGTGCAAAAATGGACCATGGATCCTGGACTAAATGTATTTTAATCTTATTACCAACTTATTAATCACAACATTACTTTTACTTCCAATTAAAATAATATTAATATTTATATATTTTAATATAAACCTTTGTGAATACTCGGCTAGAATAATGGAATTCGTAGAGCAAAGCTAAAACTTTTGCAAGGGCCCACATTTATGCGAACGGCCCTGTCAGAACGGATCGGGCGGCTGAATGGCGACTTCACGGAATGACAAAAAGGACTAAAAGACCCTCTGACCAGGCTTGTTCCTCCACCCACGCCCGTTCCGAGGATAGTAAAACATCCTTTGTTATTTTCGATTCCTTGAGCAAACACTTCCTTCTCGAAGGATATCCTACATTGTGTCATTTTTTTAAATATCTTATAGAAATAATTGTTAACTTTTTTATATAAAAATAATCTCATAGTTATTTACTTATATTTAGCTAATTTTAATTTTTTGTTTAATAATTAGGGTAGTTTGTCATAGATGACTCGGGTTTCAATGTTATTTAGTCATACCTCTTTTCTACATTCCCTCCTTGTAACAATAATATGCTACTTGTAACTGTCGTATTACTCTACAGGTACATATTCAGTACACCTATGTATCCTGCTGCTCCCTAATGCAGCCATTCGACAGAATTCTTTTGGCCGAGAGTGAATATTTTTACAAAAGCTGACTGTTTCCGTTATACATGTCTGGTTCAAACGACATTGAGTTTGACGTTCTTTTCTACATTCCCCTTTGTGATAATAATACGCTGTCTAGTAATATGTCATATTACCGTGCAGATTACCTCTTTTTCCAAATTGGTTGGAAATTCTTCCTAGAAAGCGTTATTGATCACGTTTTTCAAGAATTCTCCATGTATAGATGCTCTTGGTACCAGGATACTGTCGTGAACTTGCTCTTATGGCAGCTGATATTAATGATCCTACATGATTAACGGGGTTGTACTATACCTCGGGTATTTCATTACTGTACATCCCAAACAATGACTCCATAGTAGTACAACATATAATTTTAAGTTAAAAAAGATTTTAATATTATTAACCAACAAAAATGTGTGAAATCTCAAAAGAGAGGCATAAAATAATTATTGAAAGCATTTTGAAAACTTCTAAATATACAGCCTTATGTTTCCTAATGGTTAGGTTTTATTGTTTATAGGCGCACAGCATCCATGGTCGTCAGCTTTTTCTCTCTTTTGGTTCAAAATTTATTTCCACTTCACATATAATTATTATATACTACTGAACATGTTATTATGCTTAAGAAAAGTTGACACTTTTTCTATATTTGTGGTGTTATCACCTAGTATATATGTTTCATACAAGGGCAGACCTCCAAGATGTGGGTGATAGCTAATTGCACTCTGCAACTTCCGCACTTTGGTGGTGCATCTCTCTCAAACAGATATCCGTGCGTCAGACGCGTATGACCGATTCTTAGTCTTGTGATGACTAATTCTTCTCTTCAGTCATAACCTTCAACAGCCCCACTCACTATTTCCTCTGAAATTAAAATAGGGTTTCATAATGTAACTGTCAGACAATTCATTTCGAATCCGACCCATTGTTATGTATGTCTACAATTTGGCCATACAAAAACAGTATGTAAGAAAGAACCACTAATATTTCGTTAACACAATAAAAACCTTTATCCAGTCATGTATATTTTTTCCATAAAACGTTTCGACATCAATGTCATTTTCAATTAGCCATGTAAACATTTTTTTTATCCTTTCTTCTTTGTTAATAGCTTGAAAAAGTTACAAGTCATAAATTTTATTTTTTTTCTTAATTGTCATTGTTACTGTTTAAAATTTTTTACTTAGAGGTAAATTATCCTCCATGGTCCTTTTGTTTAATAGTTTAAACTTTGGTCTATTTAAAAGAACCACTTTGCAGACACCGTGGTAAGACAGCATGAAGGTCTAGAGTGCGTCAGTTCCATAAAATGTGTAAATTGTCAGAGTGAGCATGATTCTTTCTCCAAAAATTGTCCTATTTTTTTAAAAGAGAAGGAAATTAAAGGAACTCAAGCTAGTGAAAAAAAAAGTACTTTGCTGCTAAAAAAAACCAATTACTACAACCAATCAAAATGGAAATGTCTTTTTCCAATATAATACAGAATACAACAGCAGTTAGTTTAATAATTAAAAGTTAATTTACAACTGTTTAAGTTTTCTAAATAATAGCAAACAGCTAGAGTCAGATTTGTTTTTAAAGTCTTGGAGTAAAGATGTATGCTGTATTGTTGTATCTGTTCAATCATTCTGTTTGATTGTTGATGTGTAATATGCTGCATTTGATCTTAATTAATTTAAATACTGTTTCGTGTATGTTCCGATGGTGCTAAATTAGTGAAACGTTAATTGGTTAGTGTTTTGGAATTCTCCGATTGCATTCTATTTTTATCATTAACCTTTTTTTTAAACAACGTTTCCTTGATATTGATAAATTGATTGTATGTTCCATATATACATATGGCACTGGGGTTTTGGCACAAATCCGACTATGACATATTAATTATTTGAGTTTTTAACAGCTATAGAAGGACCTTGCGGGATCTACGAGCTCTCCTGGAGCTCTCAGCCTCCAAAATGTAGGTACCCTTATTAATGGATAATTTTAGCGGTTTAGCACCAAACAAATCATCTTCCTACTTAAGTTTTGTCCTAGAAACAATATAGTCTTTACCATGTACTGAACCGAAGACCCTTCATATCTTGTATTTTTACAGGCAAAAAAAATTCATTTATAGAACCTCCAATGACAGATCAAATAAGAGAGCGCGTTGAAAACGATAGGGAATCGGTTCCTTTCATTGGCAAGTGCTATAATTAGATTTCAGAGTTTAATTTGCTATCTCTCGTTTCTGAACCATCCCAATATCGTCCTTAATAAATCTCGATTCATCGCTGTTCCAGAAGATCTAGAAAGAATCATTTTAATTTTAAATTATACATTTATCTTTTCTTCGACATAATCCGATTATCTGTTTCGTATCATTTTGCTATTATGTATCGAGGCTCATAGTACTTACCTTCCTTCCCTTTCAATATCTATTCCATTGAACCTTTCCGATGTCTTTTAAATGGAAACAGGTCCTGGATAATGGTCTCGGTGGAATATTTCTGGAATGTAATGAGGTTAGAGGTTAAAAAAAAAACAAATCTCCAATTATTTTCCGACAGAATTGTTTAATAATAAAAATGTATCACGATCCTGTAGGAATAGTTTTGATTTTCTTTATTAAAATATTAATGAAAACAACGACAACCAGAAAATGATATTTGTTTTTTTATCTGGAATGAAATATAGGTGTGTTCTCAGTTCGAAACCTTAACAATCAACCTTTATTATACAAACGCTCTAAGCTCTCAATTAATTGGATAAGACTCATATAGATGACTATTATAACAATTATTTGAACTTACGGAGTAGAGCTTATGGGCTCCACTAAGACATCGAATACCTCTCCTATCCAATCCTTAAGGCTCCATACAAATGACCTAAATGTCACATTTGTTGTTGAATTGGCCTGAACTCGATACCCGCCCTTTCATGACAAACTTTATTCCCACTCAAACCCATTAGTTTCAAACCTAGCATCCTCTTTAATTTCTGATAATCCTTCGAGCCGTCTAAAAAGAAATTTGACTCTTATAAGTTGGATTTGTTATTCGAGTACAACCACTGGCTAGTTTTGTCTTTATCCCTTCTGTAGATCATTCGCTTTATTTGCTCGTTGTATTGCTAAATTTATTAAATTATACAGGATCTATATATTCAAGGTATATTAAATAGTTTTATTTTTATATCTTTTTTTATTATGAAGATTTACTTAGATATCTTAAGATTAAAGTTTAACTCTGAAGAAGTTAACATATGCTTATGCCTTCCAGGCATTTATGGAGGATTAATCCACATTTCTTCTTTGAAAATGAAGGGTTTTGTTTTAAACTATATAAATTAAGGGGGGGACGGATTTTAACCGCTTTAAAAGATAGTAAGAAGCTTCTTTTAGATACTTCATTCTCTTTTAATTGTATTAAATAAATCAATAATTTCATTAACAAAAAAAAAGCCTCTACTTTGGCTTCAATTAATATTAGATAAGGGAAATATGATCCTAATTTTAGGACGAAACTAAATGTAAAAATGTTTACTTCATTATCTTTTTCGAAGAAGACTAGCATTTTATAGTATTTTTTAATTGAAAATTAAATGTTAAATTTGTATGAATATTTTTTTTAAATATTGTAAATATTATCAATGTATAAAATGTAGTGATAATTTCAAGGTTCGGGTTCAAGACTGCGGCTGTGTACATGATGGCTATGGCGGACGATTATTCAAAATGTTATCAGCAGGGAATCCACCCTATGGGATTTCCAGATCCTCCTGGGGCTTATCCATCCACTCTGCTGTCGAAACCTGGAGATTCAGCGTAATCCGCCATATTAACAATATACACATAATAAAATTGTTTATTTAATAACGACAAATTTTATACAAAATACAAAGTTTTACTTAAATTTTAATGCAGTAAATACTGAAGCAAAATTAACTGATTTATGTCATTTAGTTGATTATTCAACCTAAAACATGGTTTTTAATAAATAAAAAAGACAAATAAAAATATTTACTGGATAGAAATAATTAATTAACTTTGTTATAGGAAATAATAAATCAAAAAATTCTTGAATAAAACTATGGGGAAAATCAATTACGTATAAAGACGCGATAAATACAAAATAATGTATAGACATTGATTCAATAATTCACATTATTTGTCCAAATAACTGAATAATAAGATATAGATCTATTTATTTCAAAATAAATTAATATTTAACTCACCAAAATATAAGTTTGGATATTTCTATAATTTAGAATAGAATAGAAAAGTAACTTTATTCTGGGACTAGGTCACTTTAGCATAACAAACATGAACAGAAATAGAAACGTAATATACAAATCATAAAGCGTATAAAAAGTGACAGAAAGAAATAATAAAAAAATATTTATATAAAAAATGATAAGCTATTAATCAAACACTAACACTAAAAGTAAAAATAATCTTTTTATCTCTTTCGTCGACTCTAAGAAGGCATTTGATTCGGTAGATAGGAAACCGCTACTTGAAGTACTAAAAGAATACGGGGTTGACCAGAAAACTAGAAAATTGATAAGGATAACGATAACAGGGACTGAATCTAAAGTTAAATTCCAGGAAAGTACAAGTGAACCATTTCAGATCAAAACGGGACTCAGACAGGGAGACGGGTTGTCTCCAGTGCTTTTTAACGTGATACTGGACAAGATCATGAAGGAGCTGTGGAAAATCAACAATTCAGCTGCAACCCTAGGGACTAAGAACAATCACGTCAATGTTAAATGCCTCGCATATGCGGACGACCTTGCCCTTTTAGCAGGGACAGAAGAAGAAGAAATTGCCCTAATAAACACCCTGTCTGAAATAGCGAGGAAAACAGGCTTACAAATATCTTTTGAGAAAACGGAACTGATGACCACAGACTCGGGTTTTAGGCAGAAAAAGGTTGAAACCAAATACGGGACAATTAAAGTGACTCAGAGATTTAAATGCCTTGGAGAAATCATATGCAGCAATGGGTCGGATGGAGAGGGGTCTAAGGAGAGAGCCGCCAAATTGGAGAAATTAATCTATTAAAGCTAGGATACGACATAATAAAACAGTAATCAAGGCGGTGTTACTTTATGGAGCGGAAACCTCTTGTCTTCCCAGCCTAGAGAGGCTTTTGAAAATAGAAAGAAGAATTATCAGAAGAATATAAGGACCTAGGAGAACACCTGAAGGATACAGGTTGAGGTCGAATGTAGGAATTTATAAGGAAACAACAGACTTGGAAACTGACGTCAGGGTGGGAAGGCTAAGGTTCTATGGACACTTGATGAGGACGAATCCTGAAAGACTTTTTTTTTTTTTAATTTAATTTATTGATATTTACAACTATAATATGATTATAACTAGTAAATCTGCTGATATGTACATTATAACATGTGGAGAAACTACCCATCGGCAGCACTCCAATAAAGTTCTATAGTAGATGGTCTCGAAGCCATCTTCTATTCAGACGCCTCGGAGGGTTATCAGGAATAGTATGGGAAGCAAGTTGAGAGACTAGAGGATTCGAGTGTGTATGGAGCTTGTCGTGGAAGGATAGGTATCTAGTTTGGGCCAAATAAGTAACATATGGGATATTAAGATCATGATGGATGAGTTTGTTTGTGACATAATAAGGAGCATTGAGGATTTTGGATTGTAAGGATTAGTTACGAGATGAATTGGATGGTTTAGTAGAGCCCCAAACCTGAAAGACTAAACCATAATTTTTCACCGAATCCACTGTCACAAAAATTCAACAGGATATTTCAAACAACTTAAGGATGATATGGAGCAAGTGGGGCAGACAGACCGAGAATGTTTTGACTGGGATGAATACAGAAGGGCGCTCAAGGGAATAAAGGTTTTTATGGGGGAAAAAAAACGCCCCAAAAAGGGTCTTGCGTGGTCTTTAAGGCCTTTTTGTGGGAAAAAACAATGATAACAATAAGTAAATAAACTGACGAATCCCGACAAGATTAATAATCCTGACAATCAAAATAATAGATAGATCAATAACATCAATTGAATGCATGAGAACAAAATTAATACACATAAATAACAAAATAAATTATTCAATACATTTCATTCTAGGCAATTGACTAACCTGCTTAGAGAGCATCTTTTTGCAATTTAGAATGCTTATTACTTAATTTTGAAAGTTATGACGCTAACAAAGGAATAATTCATGTTAATTGACTAATAATCCTTCATTTAAATGTTCATAGCACAGATTTATGTACGTTGATAGAGTAATATTTTCATACATAGATTGTATAAATGTTCGTATTTACAATTATATAATAACAGCGCTGTGACGCCGTGCTTAAGTTCCCGGTTCAAATCCCGATGTTGCAGATAATTTATTTAATCTGTTAATAGCCATAGATGGAACTTGTAGGACCTGTAGACCCTTTTGGGCTCACCCAGCCTCTATAAAGAGGGAAACCTAAATTTGGAAAAAAACGAAAAAGTTTTGACGTATCCCCAGTTGCAGTTTATAAAATCTTCGTACACCTACCGCCGTCTGAATCTTGAAATTATTGAAGGCTCTAAGATCCTACCTCCGTTTCGGAAAACGCCTCGCCTTACTAGTCCGCTCAGAACTTTTTTTTTGTTTAAATTTAGTTGAATAATCAAATCTTGAGAGTGATTTTCCCGATAATATAGTAAAAATGAAAATAAAATAAAATATTTCTAGCTCTACGATACCCAATAAAAGGGTAGTGTTTTCTTAGTAATAGGTCATTAAGACTGTCTTGCAGCCTCTTAAAAACAGAATAATATTGCTAGAGTTTACAACCTCCATAAAAGTGAAATGAGATTAAGGACGAATACTTATGCTCTCAATGTACTTACTTAATTTCCTAGTTGAATTTCTGGTCATGCGACCAATGCTTTTTCGCTACATCCAAGATAACCCTCAATGGACTTCAATTATTTATCAATTATTAATTATCAATGGTATTAATACGAGAAAAAAAATCGAAACCATAAACCCCAAATTTGAAAGGAGTAATTTTTATGTTATTTAAAGGGTTAGCATTTATTTTTCTAATATAATTGCAATGACTAATTTTGAAAATAATAATCTAACGTTCTAGAATATTTTTTATATATATACTCAGTTACAGGGCGTATTATCCCGTTGAACGGAACATAGGTTAAAATGACGGCATTGTTTCACACTTTTATTGATAAAAGCATGTGCGAGTGCAGCGCAAGTCTGGGTCTTTGTGACATTTCCATCAGTTATCGGTACGTGACTGCACCACTTCGGGAGCCCCTCGCCACCCTTTGTATTGGTGGAAAAACAACCAGCGGGCGGAAAAAAAAAAAAAATAAAGACTGATGTTATCATTTCAAAAATGATGTCAAAAGAAAAATAAATGTTTTATTACTAAATTTGACTTTTTTTAGGCCTTATAGTATGAAATGATAGTGATGTACCAATAGTAATCAATCGAATAACCTTACCCACAACTGTAAGGCTACTCGCATCTTAGGCTACACCTACATTTGATCCGATTCGGTGCGACGTAATTCTATCACATACGATGCTGGGGTGTATACATGTAAGTCGTGAATTCAACGACTTAAACCCAGGAGATGAATGGAACAAATGATAACACGTGGATGCAGTGTGGAACTGTAATTACAAAAAAACATATTTACAATCTTATAAATCAATAAATAACAACAGGTATCTTTAATTACAAACCTGAATCAACACAATTGTTCATATTCCATTCTAACATAAATAATATCAATTTAACACGATAACTACAGTGAGTCTTTCAGTAAGCCAAATCTCTCTCATAACCTTCCTCACATCTGTGCCTAAGGTTATCTTCACAGCTGTTAAGTTTGGCATGAATATTCAAACTTACTTACATTATACATATTTTACTATACATTATAGTAAAATATAAATGTATTAAAAATAATTAATAAATAATCTTAATTTTATAAATTTAAAGAACCGAATGTTATAACTCTCCATATATTTCAGTCATTTGGTTTGCTAGCGATGTCTCATCGTATCACACCGGATCCAATGTAGGTGTAGCCTTAGGTAGCAATGAGTGGTTGTGTCGGGTATCAATAGCTATTATTTTATTTTATTTCTTCCAAACGGATATTTTATTACATTAAAAACCAGATATATTTTTTTGTTTTATATATAATTCTTACAATAGTACAATTTATTAAAAGGAAATGACGAGAATTCTGTGAGTAATTTACAAAACATATGTTTTAATATTAAGTGTTGTTGTTTGTTCATTTTACGTCACTTTATGCTGCTATGGCTAATCGGACGATGCTACAGTGGGAGCTCTAAATTTTGCCTATCCAGGTTTTATTAGGATAGGGATTTTTAACGAGTACCTGACATCCTACAGGCTCGGGACCCCCGTTTAACGTCCCTTCCGAAGGACGGCGTAACTAAGGATTTTTTACTCCCTTTAAAAAATCCTAGGGCCACCTGCCGGGCTACGAACCCGCGATCTTGGGTTTAGTAGTTTGTTACGCTAGACCAACTAGACCACAGGTCGCCCCAATATTAAGTGAGATGTTCGAATAAACAAAACAAGATGAGTCTCAAGACAATTGTCGTGTGAGAAGGTTGTGACTCTACTTGCTACTCTGCACTTTGATTTGTCGCCAATTTCTCGATCTTCTTCATCTTCTCAAATCTCACCAGTAAAACTGTTTGTTTATTTTCACCTCACCTTGGACTTACTGGTAAGAGAGATTTAGTTATTTCTACTCCTCATCATATCGAATTATCATCTCATCTTCAAGAACTCACCTCAAACTTTTCAAAAACTCAGTTATTTTTATTTATTCACTGACTATCAATATTTTTTGTTTTAAAACTCATTATTTTTTATTAAATAGTTAATTTCAATAGTTTTTGTAAAACTAATTAATTGTACGTGCTTATTGCATTCTCTTTTTCATAATTTTTATTTACTTTTTAAGTAACTTTTTTTTGGTATTTCCTTAGGTTTAGATGTGCACATTCATATTTTTGTAATCGTTCTCACTTTTATTTTTACGTTGTATATCTATTATTTACTCATTTTGTATTTCATTTCATTTGTATTTATTTGATTAGCGAATTATTATTAGGAACCCCTTCTTTCACAGGTTGGGAAAATTGCGAAGTCCGTACACATATTATTCGAAAATAAACAGTGTTTTACGCAAGTTATGCAAACTGTATAACGTGAGAATTTGCAAAAAAAAAAATATACAAATTCTCACATTCTACACTGATAGCCGTCATTATGACGGATGTTCCCTGAAGACCACATCTCAGAGATGTTCCGTTCAACGGGTTAAATCGACTTCAGTTTGAAATGAAAAGATAATAGGTAGCGAGGATAGTCAAGGGTTAGTCTGTACATTTTATGCCAGATTTTAATAAATTTTATTTACTAATAAAGCAACAAAACTTAGTCACGATGGCATTATTAATACACACGGGATAGATCAGTTAGTAGATTGCTGAATTACTATTCTGTAAGTCCCGGGTTCAAATCCTGCTGTTAAATAAATTATTCATTTTATTAGCACCCGGGTATGGACACTGTGGGATCTACATACCCCCCCCGGGGGTTCACCTAGCCTCAATAAAGTGGGTATCCTTAATTTGGGGAAAGCTAAACATCTCCCTTCGTAAACGTTGTTCAGAAACAGTATACCCTCTGCCATGCACTGAGCCCAAGACCATTCATGGGTTGTAATGTTACCGTAGTTTTTAATATTAAAAAAAATCACGATTTATTTTTAGTAATTTGGTAAATTGATTCCCCGTATTTTCTAAAGAGTATAAATAATTTAAAGTTTGATTTTTTTTTTCAATTCAAGAAAATATTTGCTTTTCCAAATCTAATTCGTTCTCCCTTGCAAATAAAGACTGAACATTCAAATATATATTCTTCCCTATAAGTCATCTCAACGGTTGTTTTTTTTACGAAAATACAAGCAAATTAAAAATGTGTGAAAGGTTGGTAACGCTTCTGATATATCTTTAATGCATTTTTAACTCACTATCATTTTAATTTATCTTTTTTTCTTATTTCCCAATTATAAATAGCCTATAATAACTTATAGTTGATTCTATAAAATATAAATATAAAAAATGCATTCGGTAAGGTAATATAAAGCACCTCAAATCACGGATAACAGTTGAGATTGGTTTTCGTAGATAAGGTCATCAAGCCTTTGGAAGGTACTCGTTAAAGATCTCTATCTTCATAAAATTTTAGGCCATTGTAGCATGAAGTGATCTCAAATAAATAAACAATCAGCAATTAAGGATATCACAATACGAGGCTATTAAAAATTAATAGTTAATGTTCGAGGGGTAAATCAAAGCGTAAGTGTGATGTTAAAGGCTTTTATAACAGTTTGTAAGCCGAGACTGGTGGTATGGGGATTGAACTTTTGGTTCGCTAAGCCTTATTATTATTATCGAGTTTAGATTGGTAGCTCAACACCCTACTCCATTTCTCTGACTGATACCGCTATCGGACGTGGCTCTGTTGACCCAGCCCTGACAGCCGATATAAAAAACTCCCTAGACCGACTTTTTTTTCCGGATTTCCTACAAATGGCATAATCAGGATTTTCACTTCATTGGCCGCTTCGGTGGAGCGGAGAGGACGCTAGGAAGGCTTACACAATCCCGGACTGTCACTTCCGAGCTAGCTTTCCTAATTATTATGTAAATTCTATCGGGTCCGGAGGCTATAACATTGTAAGCCTTAACAGGAGCAGGAAAGGCATTATGTATATATTAAATTATATTATAATTATCCCCTATAATGTGGGTTCCTTTACCCAAAGGGAAAACCATAGTGGTTGAACGTAATACGTTTATCGGCCATATCGACTACTTCTTTCCATACCAAATAACGGTTGGCTTGGAAAGAGTACAGTCCATGCCATGTACTGAACTAAATATGCTTCGGGATTTTATTTTTAAAATAAAAACTGGAATCAGTTCCGCTGTTTGTCGCTTCGAGTCAGGTCACTACAAGATTTAACTCTTTATCCCTTTCCGTTTTAACCCTGGAATACTAACGCTCTTAGAGTAGTCGTTTAATACTAATGTACGTATTGGTGACGTACACAAAATATTTTTTCTTTTAAGGTAAAATAAAAAGGCCAATTTTAAAAAAAATAACAGTTTTTTATTTCACGAAGCACATTACAAACACAATCATCACAAAAAAGTGAAACCGAACGTCAATAAACAATAAAACTAACCCTCCTTTTTTCAAATTTTAAATCGACAAATTCTTCTGCTAACTCTCTCATATTTTTTCTTAGGGTACAGTTAATTATACAGAATACTCATAAACTAATTGTCCATAGCCAAGTTCCTATTAAGTATTTGATAGTCTCGACTAGCTTTTCCACATAGTAGCCAGGGTTCACTCTCTTTTCTATTGAATAGCATCCGCCATATATTTGGTGACATTGTCACATAGCATCATGGTTTTTAATCCGTATTTGTTCTGCTTGTTACTCATGTACGGCCCTAAATGCTACCAATTGTTCATCTGTTGCACACTAGGAGCTCGGTTTCTAATTATTTTTGCAATTACTTATGAAATCTTCCCAATTAACTTAATTCGAGCGAATTTTGATTTATTCCTCCGTTCCATTCTTGTATCCAAATCATCAAAGCGAAAGCAATTTGCAATGAAATTAAAAACCAACAATACAGTGTTACTAACATACGTAAGGGCGACTTGTAAAAAATATTCTACAGCAACTAATGTACGTATTAAAGACGTATTGAGTTACCTTATCCTTGTGGATAGCACTAAGTATGGCGCAATAACAATATTTTCTTCCCGGGAACCTGTGGCTAACTAAACACTAGAGGCTTACATTGGAGGGGAACTTGAAACTACGAAAAACAAAATTGGGGCAGCCGATTTTCCTTTGAAGCACACGTACCGGAGACGTCCATTAGTATTATAGGGTTAATATTCTCGAAAATAAAAATAATCCTAAGCTTTAGTATGAAGTAAAGAGTTTAATTATGGGAAATGTGTATATTTCTGTAATTATTTCAACGAAATTTTCTAAGCAAAGATGGTATATCCTAAACAGTATGTGTTAGTAGGTTCTTTAATCTATATACAGCCATTAATAAAAGCAATTAGAGAGCGGGGTCCTGGGTTCATATCCCGCTGCTGCATCAGATTCCATGCTTCACCATGCTGGCAAGACTTTTAGAAGATGGACCATATAGGATCTTCGACCCTCGGGGAGCTTACGGAGCCTCTTTAAAGCAGGTACCCAAAATAAGGTAGGAGTCGATCTTGATCTAGAGCATTTGACCTCTCTGCACAGCTATTATCCAAAGAAACAGTACTGTCTCTATCATGTACTGAACCCCAGACCCTTCATAGGTTGTTGTGGTACACTTTTTTAAAAAATATAATTATTTATAATTTCGATAATAATATTAAATAGGAAACAAGTAAAAAGTTGTAACTTGTTGTAACTTAACTGGAAGCAACAACTTAACACTCTACTGATCCCGAAACACTTATTATAGACAAAAATGTATATCGCGTTCAGGTTTTGAATTCATTATTCACCCTGTGCGCTTAAATTTAACCAAATTTAATGCTAAGCTATTGAGATTAAGTTTTTTTTAAATTTTTCAGTTTGCCATGCGAACTTTGATAAATAATACAAACAAACTTTTAAGGTTATCTTAAATTGATGATGAACGTTTGGATTGAAATGTTTACCATCATTTCTAGTTTTAATGATCTTTTGCCAAATTTGAATTAAATCGGCATGGAGCAACACGTTAAAAGAATAAAATTATAATTTTTACATTACATATTACAGAATAATACAATTAATTTTTTTTTAAGTGGCGGAAGATATGACTATTACGTCAACTCCCATTATTTTAGTTTATAATTGGAAGTGGTAAAATAAATTAATAGTCAAAGGTAAAACAAAAATAGTAGTGTTACACAATTGAAAATAAAGTGATTTAGTTATAAATATATAAAATTATATGTGATACGTAAAGTTTGAATTTATGAAATATGAAAATATATAACGGTATTCATAAAAATATTATCATACAAAACTAAATTTATACAATATCTCTTTTACTACCCCGTTATTTTATTACCACATCTAGTATACCCCTCTTTCTTCGGATATACAATATATTTTATAATATAGTCGGAGTAAATAAGTTAGAAAATGTAATGCGTATTACTAAGATTGATAACCGCCATGTTGTATAAACTCAGTCAATTAAATAAAGATTCTGAATTTAAAATAGATTAATAGTGAGAAATGTCAATAAAGAGGAATTTTTATTTAATGATGGATGCGAGGCTTGAATTATGGGAAAGAAAAGTCCTGCGTATAATTTTTGGACCTATCAGAGCGTCAAGTGTAGAACCAGGTCCAATAAAGAGTTAAGGAACCTACACGAAGGGCCCGTTATAGTGAAAATCATAAAGACTACGATGAAGAGGATGGACACAACGAAAACTCCAAGAAGGATGATGTACGAGATACGAAATGATAATTCAAGATTAAGAGGGAGGCCCCGTCTCAGGTGGCTCGACGATGTGGAGAGTGACCTGAAGTCGATTGCTATAAACAGCTGGAGGCGCCTTGCGCCGGACAGAGGCGAATGACAGAAGAAATTAGCAGAGGCCAAGGTTCCCCGAGGACTGTAGAGCCCAGTTATAAATAATTAAATTATACTCACTTAGTAAATTGTAAATCGTATCATCTTTTTTTAAGTTTACATGATAAATACCAATAGATTTATATAAATGAAATGTTTACATATGTAATAATTATTTCTAAACTTTCTTATGGCTCTTATTGGACCCTTGAAAAAAAAAACACCCTTCTTAAAAAGTGTAAATTTGTAAGAAGTATCTCAAGAACATTTTTTTTTTTACGAAAGAACCTGAAAAAACTTTTTCTGAACTGAACTTTTTCTTGTATTTTATAACTCTTAGATAAAAAAAAATTATTTTTTGCGTGTAGCAGAAGTGGAGGATTCTATCTCGAGATATACGAGTAGAACCACTCAAAAGCACTCATGAGGCAATTTCCAGTAGAACCACAATGGAGTTCGGAGCTCAAGTGTATAAGGGTATTTATATCTCTTTCAGGTATTTTTTAATATAAGTATTTATATTTCCGATAATATTATTAAAAAGGAAACGAATAAAAAGTTATAAGTTGTTGTAACTTAACTGGAAGCAACAACTTAATCTACTGATCCCAAAAAACTTATTATAGACAAAAATGTCGCGTTCAAGTTTTGACAGAAAATCCTCATGTTTACTAAAGCATAAGTTGGTAGTTAATCAGACCAAAAAAAAAAAAAGAAAATGTACCGCCACAACCCATGAAGGTCCTTTGTTCAGAGAATGATAGGTACTGAACTGTTTCTAAGAGGTATTGATTGAATTACAAATTCACTTGATAAATTTTATCCCTGAAATAAAATTTATTTAAATAGTTCATCTTCTATAATTCAAGCACATTTACATGATGGAAAGTCTGGATAATTTTTCTCTCTGGGTCAAGTAAACAAGTTTTTAAGGACTTAATATTTTATCTGCGTTGCCTAGCAAGGGATCGAGGAGTTAATTTTTCCTCAGTCAGTTGTGCTCAAACGATTAAATAATAAATATTTTTTTAAATTGCCCAATTACAAAGCCACTGTTCCTGACTGCTTTAAGGCCGCGTATCCACTATGTTCGCGAATCAACGGTGCTCCGCGTTAATCCCCACTGGATGCGGAGCGTGTAGCAGTTCCTGGATGTTAATCTGTGCTCCGCCGGCTGTCGGTTTTTGCCCGAACTCAAAGGGGAGCGCGATAGGTTTGTGGACGGGGTCAGGCTAGTCTGGACGGATTCTGATAAAGACAATTTGCAACGGGTTTTTCCGCAATTTAAAGATAAAGAAAATAACTTTTATTTTTTTGTTTAAAATTTAAAAAAATCATTAATTGAATTTATATCTATTTGGTATTACGGGTTTGGGTGCTGTGGTACTCCGTGGACCCAAGTTTGTACGCAGCAGGTAAAGGTTCCTGCTTTTTACAAAAGTCGGCTTCGGATTCTATCTGCTTTTATTATTATCTCATTATTTATTGCTCAAAACTTGAAAATTATTAAACTTTTACTAAAAAAATAATCTGTACCCGTGCAACCTATGTAGAATTTTGGTTTTAATACCTGATATAGGATGTAATGTTTCTGGGGCAGCGGTTGTGCAGAAAATGATGAATATTATTTGCCCGAGATCAGGCTCAACCGTTGTGTTTTTTTTGCAATTAAGTGTAACCATTTTATAGAGGCTGGGTGAGACCTAGAAGGCCCGTCTTAGGCTACTATTATATTAAATAATTTATAATCATTACTTTAATTTTTAAATATTTTTACTTTGATGAGAAAAGATTTGCCCCCAGCCGGAATTCGAACCCGGATCTCCGCCTCACCGTGGCAACGATCTAGCCACCGGGGTCGCTCCCTACCTAGGACAAGTCTGTTCTCTTTACCGATCCCATATCCTCCGTGTTCTCGCAATTTTGCGATGTATACACGAGGAAGCATGTTCATTTAACATTACTTTTAATTTTAGGATCTGTTTGACATACGTCATTATATTACCTATAATTTATTATAATTTTTTAATCATTGCTTTAATTTTTATTTTGAAGAGAAAAGATTTGCCCCAGCCGGGATTTGAACCCGGATCTCCGCCTCACCGTGGCTACGCTCTAGCCACCGGGGTCGCTCCCTTCCTAGGACAAGTCTGTTCTCTTTACCGATCCCATATCCCCCGTGTTCTCGCCATTTTGCGATGTATACACGAGGAAGAATGTTCATTTAACATTACTTTTAATTTTAGGAACTGTTTGACATACGTCATTATATTATCTATAATTTTTTAATCATTGCTTGAATTTTTATTTTTTATTTTGAAGAGAGAAGATTTGCCCCAGCCGGGATTCGAACCCGGATCTCCGCCTCACCGTGGCAACGCTCTAACCATTTGAGCCACCGGGGTCGCTCCCTACCTAGGGCAAATCTTTTCTCTTCAAAATGAAAATATGGGATCGGTGAAGAGAACAGATTTGTCCTAGGTAGGGAGCGACCCCGCTCAAATGGTTAGAGCGTTGCCACGGTGAGGCGGAGATCCGGGTTCGAATCCCGGCTGGGGGCAAATCTTTTCTCTTCAAAATAAAAATATTTAAATAATTTATATGTTACAGCCAGATTTGAATCCGGGACCTTCGGCATGGCAACTTACTGGACAGTGACACCAAGTTAAAAAGATTTTTGAAGTTGGAGGAAGACATTTTCGCTAAATTTGTGAAGTGGCCACTCAATTCTTGAGTTCTTAGTTCCAACAGTAACTAGCGTTTGCCTGAAGGAGCGGCTTTCATTCGCGCACATAGTGGATACGCGGCCTAAGCCGTTAGATAAAATATAGCACTGATTTTGAATTCAAATAGATTTCATCGATTTAAAAAATTAAACTGGATACTTATTGTTCTAATATTTCGATTTTAGGACTGTTATATCAATAGAGAAAATGCAGTGAAATTAGACAAGACTTTTTTCTTATAAACTATAAATTATTTTTTTATATATACATAAAAAAAAAACTGTGCCGCTACAACCCGTGAAAGAGTCTGGGGTTTAGTACATGGTAGAGACTATAACGGTTCTGCAAGGAGGTGAGTTGTCCTAGATCACGGTCAAACGCCAGATCTTTCCCCCTTATTTTGGGTGCCCTATTTTATAATATTTTATAGAGGCTGGGTGAGCCCCAGTAGGGTCCTAGGTATCATATGATCCATCTCCGGCTGCAAATAGACTATTAGTGCAAATAAAAGTGTTGCCTGCCGTGGGATTTGAACCAGGACTTCCGGCATGGCAACTCAGCGCTCAAACGCTGAGCCACTCCGCTCCTTTTTATATATGAAACAAATCTAAAATAAAAAATAATTATTTTATTTTATGTACCAATATCTCAAAACAATACTTAGTGGGTTCTTATATTTTATCAGGTTCACTAGGGGATAGATATAAGTACTAAACTGAACTCCAGTTTATAGAATAATATCTGGGTACCTCTACTAAATATCTGGGTACCTCTACTAAATATATGGGTACCTCTATTAAATATCTGGGTACCTCTAATAAATATCTGGGTACCTCTACTAAATATTTGGGTACCTCTACTAAATATCTGGGTACCTCTACTAAATATCTGGGTACCTCTACTAAATATCTTGGTACCTCTACTAAATATCTGGGTACCTCTACTAAATATCTGGGTACCTCTACTAAATATCTGGGTACCTCTACTAAATATCTTGGTACCTCTACTAAATATCTGGGTGCCCCTACTAAATATATGGGTACCTCTACTAAATATCTGGGTACCTCTACTTAATATCTTGGTACCTCTACTAAATATCTGGGTACCTCTACTAAATATCTGGGTACCTCTACTAAATATCTGGGTACCTCTACTAAAACTTAAAGTACTTACAGTGTTATAATTAAATGATAAGTTGTTTAGTTTTTATGATGGGTAATTTTAAGTTTAAAAAATAAATAAATAAACCAAAAAAAGGGCTTTTTATAACTTTTAACGAGTGAATATTGTAATGAACTCAATTAAAATAGGAACGTGAAGTTAAACCATCGATATTGGGTTTATTTGTCTTTCAATTTCCATGCCTTTATGTTCCAGAATCTAAACTGTGTTTTAAAAAAAAATATTAATATTAATTTTGAATTACTTAATGATTAAAATTGATTTAACTTTGTTTAAATTTGTGAGAACCCTCTTGTTTTTCAGGAGCGTGTGGTATAAACGACTGTGGACAAAAACTCGTCTGAATGGAAAATGTATTTGGTTCATTGCCAAGTCGTTAACACCTGTGCTACTCATTCAGCTCTTTTTATTATTTTTTCCTTTTTTAACTGTCTATTTTAGCGTGTTGCTGAACTGTACCAACAAAAGAGAAAATATACAAATTTAAAAAAATATTATGATGAACAGTAATATAATATCACGATATCAGGGTCTGCAATGCAGATTCGTACTTATTTATTGTCTCGGAGGAAAGCATGCCAAAAATTGATTTATTTCAACCAAACCAGAACCAGTAACTTAAATTACACTACCTTCGCTGGCAGATATATACTTCAAATTGAGCTTTTCTGGTTTGCCTAAAAGTTAGGGAGTTGGCCAAAACATTGAAAACGGTCCGGTATAGATATCTTCAAATTCACGTTACTACTTTTGCTGGCCCCTGCGCGATTGTACTATCCTTGACACCGCTATATCTCAAAAATCTATATATTTATATTAAATACAGATATTAACCTAAATGTACACCAAATGTATGTCTTTGGAGGCAACATGTTACGATTGGGTTGGTACTACCCTGTGTAATAGAATCGGGAAATGCATTGTGGTTTTCCATAATGTCAAATAGTGGTCTTGATGATTTTTCCAGGAATAGTTTGGTTCGGGTAATAAAACAAAATGTCCTCTTGCACATACTAAACACGAGTAACCATAATCCATGGATCTCAACCGATTTGTCACTGTCTCTTTGAACCGAGTGTACGTCGCTGGGAAGGACACTGTGACTGACCAACCCAGGCTGTCAAAATCTACATTTCTTCAACCAGACCACATTATGCAGCTAAGATTTACTTCTTTTGTTCGATAAAAAACGAAGTGATAGCCCTATCATCTTAATATTAGTCATCATTTTTTTTTTTTTAAACATTATATATTTATGATATTGCCAAAATTATTTATTGAAATTTACAACTGTACAATAATTGAATGAAAAATATTATTGTTTTTGGCATTATAGTAGACTTTTGTTTACTAAATTATGCAACTCCATCGAATTAAATATTAGAAAATATGATATTAAAAGAATTCTTTGATCGAGTCTGGGACCCAGGTCTCCTTTACAAAATCCGACAATTCCTTCCTCCTACGTACTTTTTGATCATTCGCTCCTTTCTAACTGGCAGAACATTTAAAGTAAATCATAATGGTTCCTAATCTCCTCTCTATTCCCAGCCTGCTGGTGTTCCTCAAGGTAGCATCCTCGGTCCTATCCTCTACACAGTATATACAGCTGACATCCCAACCCATCCTAACACCTTCATCTCCACCTATGCTGATGACACATGTGTTATCAGTTAATAACGACCCATATATTGCATCCCAATCCCTTCAATCACATTTATCAAGCTTCGAAGAATGGTGTCGGAATTGGAGAATTAAAATCAATTCCAAAAAGTCCCATCAAATTACCTTTACCCTTCGCCGAAAACCCTTGACTTCCTGTCCTACTGTATCCTTTAATAGTACTCCGCTTATCCCTGTTGAACAGATTCGCTACCTAGGACTCAACTTAGACAAACGTCTAACTTGGAACCCTCACACAAGACTGAAAAGACAAGAAACAGCTCGACGCTTCCGACTACTTAAACACATACTAGACAAACGCTCAAAGCTTCAAATCAATTACAAAAGACTTGTTTATGTTACTTTTATAAGACCTATATGGACTTACGGAATTGAACTATGGGGCTCGACCAAACCATCAAATTCCTCTCGTATTCAATCCTTGCAATCCAAAATCCTTCGCAAAATCCTAAACGCTACTTATTTTGTCACAAATAAAACCATCCATAATGACCTGAACGTTCCATATGTTACCGATTTAGCCCATTCCAGATACCTATCATTCCATAATAAACTCCAGGCCCATCCAAACCCACTAGTTTCCATCCTTGGTTCCAATTCCATCCCGGACAATCCTCCTAGGCGTCTGAAGAGAAGATGGCCTCGAGACCTTCTATAATAGAAATGTAATTAGAGTGCTGCCAATGGGTAGTGCCTCTACACGTCCTTTCATGCATTTATTTATTCATACAGCCCTTGTACTAGATGTATATATTACAGTTGTACAATTCAATAAAATAATTTAAAAAAACAATTTTCATTAATATATATGTTAAATAAATTTAAGTGGCAGGAATTAATGGCGAACTTCACTTCCCAATGGAGCTGGTCACTCCGGGAAGTTAGACCTTACTCCCATAAGGGAAGGCCTATGAAGAGCAAATATGTATATATTTTTATAAATATTAGTAGTTTTTTATTAGTAAATATTTCATTTTGTTTATATTTCTCTTTATAATGAAGGCTTAATTCATTCATTTACAAATGTACAATAATAATAATATATCAAGTAAATGTAATGAAAGATCATTATAATGGCACGAGATAAAGGAAAGTAGAGAATACTGGTAGTACACGAATAACAAATTCTACTTAGAAGATCGCGAGTCCAGTCGGAGAATTATAGGGAATTGAAAAGGTAGCTAGGTTTGTAACTAGTTGGTTTGAGTGGAAATAAAGTTTCTCATGAAAAGATTAATATCATTTGGCCAAATCAGCAACAAATGGGCATTAAGTTCATTATGAATGACTTCATTCGTTAAGCTTTGAGAAAGGGCAAAGAAAGGAGCGTTGAGGGTTTTATGGAGTATTTTGGATTGTAAGGATTGGATACGAGAGGAATTCCATTGTTTAGTGGAGCCCCAAAGATCAACTCCATAGGTTCAGATGGGTCTGATTGTCATGTAAATGAGTCTATGAGTGGAGCCGTAAAAGTTTTACTCCGAAATATAAGACCCTACATTTCATACATACATTGGAAGGAGAATCTCGAAACTCTGAAGCGCTGTAAAAAAAAATCAATACGGCGAGGAATTAACATTCTTGAGTTTTCCTTAAATGTTTAGATTAAAAAGCAAAGTGGGTCAATGGTCACGGATTCGTAGTCAATTAGGTTGGTGTTAAGATTTTTTCAATGGATTAGAAAATCCAGTGCGGTGTCAGGTATCCGATATATATACACCTGGATAGGGCAAAACTTCTCTCGCAGTAACATCATCTGATTGTCCATAACATAATATAAAATGTGTTTGATGAATAAAAAAATAAATGAAAATTTAAAACATATAGTTGGAATGAAATATCTTTAACCTAGCAACTCATAGTAGGTGATTTAAAAATAAATATTCCAGTAATTTGATTGTCATTGTCATTCAGTAAGGTCCACAAACCGTAAAGGTCTTGTTTCTGTCAACTGCAGCCAGTGAGTAAGTTTTAACTGTCACAAAAACACGGTTAAAAAAAAAATATGTCATAGCATTCACTAAGTTAAAATATTATATGTCATAGTATTCACTAAGATGATCTTTTAAAGTTATTGTGCATAGAAAAAAAAAACGAAGCCCTTGTAATTAGTGCGTAGGTGGGAGGCACCGTTAATCTTACGCCTTTGAAGTTGGGCGTTACATGGATGGAAGTTCTCCATGTGGATGGAAGGTTTCAATGTAAATATCTGTACAATATCTGATAGACGAGATAAATGAATGCTTCCAACGAATCGGTGAAGTATAATATGTCCTTCAAAGTATGTTCACGGTATTATTCGTGGTATTAAAATTAATTGTAGTAAAATTGAGCGGAGTGGCTCAGTTGTGGCAAATATACTAAATAAAGACTTTTATTTAGTCTATTTGCAGTGGAAGATGGTTCATATAGGATCTAGGACCCTCCTGGGACTCACCCAGTCTCTATAAGTATTATAAAAAAGGGTACCCAAAATAAGGGGGGGAAATCTGGCAGTTGAGCGTGACCTAGGAAAAGTCACCTCCTTGCAGTCTCTACCATGTACTGAACCCCTGACCCGTTTACGGGTTTTATTGGTTTTCAGCAGTACCAGTATTAAAATTTATTCCAAACTGACATATTTCCGAAAAAAATCATTTATTTTATATCAATAAGGAGACCTTAAGCTGATGAACTGCATCCTTAGATAAAATTTAGATATAAAGATCCTCCCACAATAACTCCTTTTCTGATGGTAGGATTTTTTGTCGTTAGAGCATACTTAATGTGGAATATCTAGGATATAACCACGCCCATGTTTTGCTAATTCATGTGATACTCACGAAAACGTTTTGTCCTACGTAATGTGCCTCGTTATTCTCTGGAAAGGGCCGACGGTCCATGGAAAGCGCCTGAGAGTGAAAATAATGATTTGTCCTTTGTCACCCTTCTGTTATTTTCTGCCAGGCCTTGGATTGCCTGATAACGAAGCTACAGATAAATAAGGAGCCATATTTCTGCCATGTTGCCTATGGAATGATATACGACTGGCTTTGTATATTATTTTATGTATAATAATTATAACACTAGTGATAATAGCGATATAGAAGGCTCGATGCCGATACGTCTACGTACCATAACCTAAACCAAATTACGCCAGATCACTCTTAACGTAATCCTCCCACTACGCCTCGGTCTACATCTCAGACGTTGATTATTTTATGTATATATTTTAGAATAATTGTATATTTAAATATACCTAAAAAACTATACCACTCTAACCCATTATGGGCCTTGTGCTCAGTACAGGTTACAGACTGTGTCAACGGTTGTGCAGGGATGAGATTTGCCCTAGATCGCTTTGATGAGGTAGGTGAGTCCCAGCGGGCCTCCGTAGTGAGGGCCTCCAGGTCCCACAGGGTCCATCCCCGCCTGTTAGCATATTAAATAAATTATCTGTCGTTGCTGGATTTGAACTCGGGACCTTCGGCACCCTAGGGAGACCTAATATGAATATGGAGAACTATAGGAATAGCTACTCCATGCCCATGTATAAATATATGTAGATTTTATTTTTCTTTCAGTTTTTGTTTTTAAGTTTTACATATTCTTGAGTTTCATTCAATAAATATAAAACTATATTGTACCCGCGTTTTTATTGTTCTCATGCAAGGGTGTCTCATAAATTTTTTCTTCAATAAATACTTTGTAATAAGTCTCAATAATTTTTTAAAATTTTGAGGGTTCCTGAAAGATGGAAAAAAGTACTCGTAATAGAGGTGAGCTGTTCATAATTGTATTTAGTGGCCAACATAACATCGTGCTATGTCCAAGATCGCCGGTTCCATGGCCAGTTCCAAATGTCCAGTAAACATCCAAGGTTATGCCGCTTTTCTGAATGGGACGTAAAATGGTGGTCCCGAGGCTTTGCGGTGTTTGGTACTCATTAAAGTCCCCCTTTACTTATTATACCTGGACAGTTTACATTTAGGGCTTCCACTGTAGCATCGTCCGATTTGCCATGGCAGAATTAAGTGATGATAAATGAAACTAACAATAAAATCAACCTTCATCAACAAATATCGTCTTTTGATTTCGCATAAAAATGCTATCTCTTTTCCTAATTATTTATAGGAATCATTTAATTATATATTAAATCGGTTATAATTTATAAAAGAATACAAATATTAAAAATCTTAATTGCGTATAAATTAATATTCTCCGTAATTCTGAATCTGGTCGCATGTTTCAAACTATTAAAATTATAAAAAGTTGATGAATGTGATCCGGCAAATAAATAAGATTTTGTTATATGAAAAATAATATTCAGCCCGTAGAAACCTGGAAGAAGAAAATATTTTTTAAATGCATTATATGAACTATTTCGTTGCTAAAAGTTCTCTTAAACGATCAGATTTAGTTGTGATTTATAAGGTCATTACCCAATGCAAATCAAAATGGATTTATAGAAGCGCAAATCTCTCGTAACTTCCAAAGGGAGAAGATATTGCAGCAGTTACAGATTCTATTTTTAGAATTTACCGAAAGATTCTGGTATGAAGATTCTGGCTCTTGTTTTGTAAATTCGGTCTCTACCATGTACTAAACCTAATACCGTTCATGGGTTGTAATTTTTGTTTTTTTCTTAAAGAGGCCTATTAAAAATTACTCACGCAGTGTAATACTCTCACCCAGTAATACTCCTGACAAATCGGTATTGAAGCTTGTTGCGTCGATATCGTTATTCATATATTTTATTGGGTCGTTTCATATGCAATGTTCTTTTCAAATGAAATATTATTTAGAAAAACGACTTTATGAAATAAAACCACTTTTATTCCAAATATTTATCCCCTTTTTTACCAACTTGGTATCGTATTTTCAAACCGAGAAATGAGAAATTCAGGGTTTTTGACTTGAGAATCATTTTCAAAAATTTTAAGCTTAATGAAGTTAGCCGAAATTATGAACAGATGGAAATCTATTGGAGATGAGTCTGGTGTTTAACAGGGTGCCCTACTGATTAACCAATGTATGTCGTTTTTTGATAAGTTTGTGTCGCATTGTGTCAATATTCCTGGTGAACGATGTGTATGTAATGGTTTCGCCTCTGGGTAGAAAGGAGAAATGAATTATTTATAAATTAATCTGAGTCATCAGCTGAAAATGTATGTATGTTCGTTACAACACCCTTCCCCGAACGCAGTGGTAATGTTTCTTGGTGCATGGTCATATTTGATGGCATACTAAACAATGTTCGTTCAATTGTAGCGATAGTAAGTATTATAAAAAATGATATGATTAACAACAGCTCATTACAATCTGTAAATAGGAACATAGTTAACCATACAAGTCCAGTTATTTGAATTTTACAAATAATATATGGGCACTCACGAGGACTGCTCTCAGAATAGAAAACTCAAGACTTCGAAATAACTGCGTTCTTTTTTGCATTTCTAAATCAATTTTAGTCTGAATTATTTAAATTTCAAATTTAAATTAATAACATTAGTCTGGTTTTCACATATATTTACAGTCGGAAGAATTATTATATACGTTTTTAAGTAGTTTATTTATTAATATAAATAATAATACAAAAGCAATAATTTAATTGAAATAATAATTAGTTTATATATTATTTAAACCTTGTATTTGTGTTAACATAGATTTAATGTTCAATTTTAGCATTGCTATTATCGTTAAGATCAACAATACTTAGATTATGTGTACTTTCAATCATTTCAAAATGCAAGACATTTAACTTTGACAAATTAATGTTTTTTTATGGAAACGAAAAGTTATTATTAGTAGGAATCGGACTACTATTAAACAATTTTTATATACTCTTTCAAGTTTCCACGGCCACTATTTATACAAAAAACTTCATTTGTTTCTTCTGGTTTAGACCGTGTCGGTGAATTTTCTGCCAACGTTTCGCCAGACATGCTGCTGACTTCCTCAAGGCTCAGAGGAGACTCTGAGTCTCAATTAAGCCTTGAGGAAGTCAGCAGCATGTCTGGCGAAACGTTGGCAGAAAATTCACCGACACGGTCTAAACCAGAAGAAACAAATGAAGTTTTTTGTATAATTTTTATATAAATATAATTATTCTTATATCAATGAAATTCTAACCTTTATACTATTGTTGGTTAAAAGAAATTGGATAAATCATGCACAGGAAGCTAGGCTACTCGAGCATGTTGTTGACGCGATCCTACGAATTTACCCTCTACCAAAAGTCGCTAAACGCGACATCATCTCTAAAAGATGATCATTGCATATTAAACGACACGATAGCAAAAACAGATCTGTCATACGTCAACGATTGGTAGTGAATGGTTGACAGCTTCGATATGACGAATAACTTGAATATTTTATCATAAATAATTTTCCTTCCCATTTCCCCCATTTTTTCAAGATGAATTTCCACTTTCTGCGGTTTCCCATGACCTAGAGCAGGAGAGGCAGTGCCCGGGACCAATTTGCGGTTTTCTGCTGCATTTCTTCATTGATTCTACGACCATGACCAAGAAACACTATTATCTCTGCAGTCCGGAGTTCTTGTTAGGACCGATCCTTTTCTTTCTACACTTTCCCGAGAGGTCTGGACGGGCCCCGCCCCTTTTCACCAGAAGCTAACCAATTCATGTCCGCCTTATTTTTATGGTCAAAGAGTTTCCTTTATATTACGTAAGTTTTTCTCTTTCCCTCATCTGCGAAGGATACCTTATATCCTTAGGGGAGGGAAGGAAAGAATATTTTATTCCTGAGGAAAAAAACTGAAGCACTACAACCCATGAATGGTCTTTGGTTCAGTACGTGGTAGAGACTGTACTATTTATTGGATACGGTTGTGCAGGGAGGTGATTTGTCCTAGATCGCGTTCAACCGTTTCCCCAATTAAGAGAATCCAAGAGAGTTTGAAAGGATTGATTTATAGCTTTTAACAAATTAACAAAAAAAAAAGGGCACCTTCTTTTCTGACGTCTTGGAGGATTATCAGGAGTTGAATAAGTAGCTAGGTTTGAAACTAGTGGGTTTGAGCGGGAATAAAGTTTTTCATGAAATGATTGATATCGGGTTCGGGGCAAAAACGCAACGAATGGGGCATTGAGGTCATTATGGATGACTTTATTCGGAACAAAATAAGGAGAATTAAGGATTTTAGATTGTAAGGATTGGATGCGAGAGTAATTCGATGGCATAGTGGAGCCCTAAAACTCTACTCAATTTCTTAATTAATTTTTAACTCCTAATAGAAAATTGTTTTGTATTGGTAAGGTGTTCTGCTTATTTTTGTTTTACCTTGTACTAGAAATTGTCGTATTTTAAAGCACGCATTGAATTATATTTTCGCTAAAGTACATGTATACTAAAGTATAATCACCACCACCGCCAAAGTTGTTTTTATATTTTATACAATTTTATTTTTTACCTTTTTTAAAATGTATACAGGTGTACAATGAGTAATATGTTTGTTTCCTTCATTGGCAGAAACTCGATTTTCTTTTCTATCATCATCCTTCATAAACTGACAACCTATTCCGTATATAGGTTTGAGTAAACACCTGGCGATTCTCTTTAGGTAGTATCCAGGGCACAATCTGTTTCCTTGTTTAAGTTCATCCTTATAATGTACTGCCCCGAAGATGAGACTAATGTTACATAATTATTTTTTTTTATGATTGCTTTCTAGTAATTAGAAGTATATGGATAAATTATTATGCCAATAATAACTCCAAATAATAAAATAATAACTAAATAGGAATTTTTTAAGAAATAAGTTAATTTAAAATATTAACTTATCTGATCAAGAAAAAAAAAAGAGTCTTCTAAATTACAATTAAATTTTTGTTTAATAAATTAGTTGCACTCAGTATAATCTGCTCTGCGAGATCTGTAGACTGTTCTAGGGCTCACCCAGCCTCTATTAAGTTGGTAACTTTAATCGAGAGGCAAAAACTTGACGGTTGAGCGTAATCTCTATTTGATCACCTAGGTGCACAATCGTTGTGTTGAAAACAGTATGGTCCATACTTCATACTGAACCCAGTACACATTATATGTTGTAATGATAAAGGTCTATATTATTGTTATTATATGCGTTACAGGTCTATTATCAGACCACGCGAAGTATCCATGACTACCTGCTCTTCCACTACTCCTTCATTCCTTCACTACTTCGTTCAGACCACTTAGGCCTCTGAGCTGTAAGTGGTGTCTTCTCTGACATGATTTACCACATGTGTATCTTCTGTCCAAAGACGCTTTTGTCCGTGATATCCTCTAAGTATACCTGGGATTTTTCTAGATCAATTTTGACTAATACGTCCAGAATTTATTAGTAGTCTTGAGCCGCTGTTTATATCAAGCATTGGTGAGTCTGGTTTGTAAGAGCCTGCTGATGTGGCCGTAAAATATTAGTTTAATATGTATATAGGTTTATATAAGTTTTGACTAAACTTGTATTTTTAAAGCTTTTCCCCTCCCCTTTTCTACATTCCTTTAGATGCGGTAGCCACCACCTGATACCGCTGCGATCTGCTTCAATGCTTCGGCGATTTCGCGGCTTGGTCCGTGACATTGGCTTCTTCGTTCCTTACAACCTGAAAATTACTTCCTATTCGGTCTCAGTGAGCTTTTCACTCAGTAATGTGCTTTTTATAGATTGGTTAATTATTTAATTATATTTTAGCATAACTCTTATATCATTAATAGTTGTAATGAAGGCTAACAGACAAGATAGTTCGTCCGAATTTCGCTAGTTTTTCAAATTCTAAAAAATCATCTATTGTAACTTTAAAAATCCTCAATAGTCCAGGATCCATGGTCCATTTTTGCACTTGATTACTATCAAGCTGAATCTTCGTGAATAGCTTCGTTTCGATAAGACGCCCAACAATTTCCTGTGCGGAAACTCTCGATTGTGGTAGCTAACAGAGGTAGCAAGGATAAAATATGTCGATTTGATGATTCTCAAAAATTTATTACTAACTGGTTTATTTTTTGTTAAATCTCAAGATAATTATCTAACTTATTTGAAAAAATATTTGTCCTACAAAATGTATGCTTTGATCAAAGAGTCCCCTCCTTCCTATTAAAATGGAAAAAAAAAATCAGCTGGTTAGTAATCATTTTTGATGACCTCGTTATAGATACATGTTGGAAGGGAGGGGTCTCTTTGATCAAACCATACATTTTGTAGGACAAATATTTTTTCAAATAATTTAGATAATAATCTGGATACTTAACAAAAAAACAAACAGTTAGTAATCAATTTTTGATAATCATCAAATCGACATATTTTATCCTTGCTACCTCTGTTAGTTACCACAATCGAGAATTTTTGCACAGGAAATTGTTGGGCGTCTTATCGAAACGAAGCTATTCAGGAAGATTCAGCTTGATAGTAATCAAGTGCAAAAATGGACCATGGATCCTGGCCTACAAAGGTTAGGTAACAAATAAACTATTTTTTGGCCGTTAGTTTATTTATCAGATGATTGATGACAGTGGGAGTCCGAAATTTTTCCTATTCAGGTATAATTAAGGTAGGGATCCATAACGAGTACCTAACACCATACAGGCTCTCGACTCCCATTTTACGTCCCCGTCGAAGGACAGCATAACCTAGGATTTTTACTCCCTTCAAAAAATCTTAAGGCCACCTCCTGGGCTGCGGATCCGCTATCTAGGGAATGTATTTTATGCGGACCACCACACCGTAGTTGACCCCATAGATAAAGAAATTTCTTTAGTTAAAAAGTACATGAAATATACAGCAATCCTCCCATCTATGATTCTATCGGATTGCCGCGGATTACCTCTTTAACAGTTTGTTCTCTATTCAATGATCTCGTCAACACAATTCGCTGAGTACTGGTACCTCTATTTTTCACTTCATGTCACTTAAACTCTGTAAACTTTTCCTTCTTTGATCCAAATCTTACAAAACGTGATTTGCAGAAACCGTAAAGGCCGATTTCTTCGGTGACCCAAAGGTTCGAATCTAGCTGCGGCAGACAGATTGTTTATCTTTTTACAGCCACGAATTTATCCTGTGGGATCTGGAGAATCTTCTGGGACTTACCCATCCTCTACAAAGAGGGTACCCTTACTTGGGGAACAGCCTGGCGTTTGAGCTTAATCCCTTACAAATCCCCTCCCTGTACAACCGCTGTCCTTGAGACAGTACAGACTTTCCCATGTACTGATTCCAAGACCAATCATTGGCTCTATTGGTGCAGGCGAAAGGCTGTGAGGAGCATAAGCGTTTTGTAAATCTTACCTTTTAAATTGGAGGATGGAAATGGGGGGGGTGCAGTTAAAAATTTACACAATAAACCTTATTTTTATTTGTGCCAACGTTTCAACTTTGTATGTCATCTTCTCAGGGCTATGAGAAAAAACAGACAAAAACAAAAATGACTATAAAAATACATGACATTAATAAAATTATAATAATAATATAGAGATATAGAAAAATCGAGCGAAAAAGTGAAGGATATATTATGAAAGGATATTATAATACAATAAATTATAATGCTCAATAAAATGAACTCTTTGATTAAAACTATGATGTATGCTAAAGTGATGATGGGAGAAATAGGTGTGAAGAAAGGAGATGGAGAAAGATGAAGAGAAGATATAAATATTAAAAAACTGTACGAACCCAACATGAATGGCTGCGCAGTGCAAAATGTATTTTATTTTATTTTATTAATGTCATGTATTTTTATAGTCATTTTTGTTTTTGTCTGTTTTTTCTCATACCCCTGAAGATGACCTACAAAGTCGAAACGTCGGCACAAATAAATAATAAGTATCCACTTATTTATTGTGTAAATTTTTGACTGCACCCCCTACTATTTCCATCCTCCATTAGTACTTACAGTCAACGGATTTCCTCTTTACCTTTTAAATTCTTGGATATATGAAGTTTTATCCCAAATACTTGAATACCTATGCGATTATTCGTATTTTCTGTTGCATCTATGTCAAGGATATAATCTTCGTTTCTGATACTAACCATAAGGAGTGACCCCTGAATAAAAAATGAAACCTATAATATTTTTTTAAGGTCTTTATTACCTATGATATTTTTTATTTTTAATTACCATATTACAAGACATAAATTAAGCCGCCCCCTAACAGAAATCTGGCATCTGCTTAAAAAATAAACGTGTAGAAATGTAGACCTAATCGTTTGATATTTTATGTAATAATTAATATTAATATTCGATATAAGATAATTCGATTTAAAAAAAGCAAGAAAGTTATAATGGATTAAGCTGTTTTTAAATGTGTCTTGATATTTCATTTGTAAACAGCAAGCTAGATTAGTTCAAAACTTTCAATGTGGGGGAGTAAGTTCTACAAACTTTGAGAAATAAAAAAAAAATAGATTCAGATTAATATTTGTTACTCGCCCGAAGAAACTTGGAATTAAGACGCGGAAACTGCAATACTTTTCAACTTCCTTGCTATCTATAATTTTCAGGGCTTGGACTCGTTATTGTTATCGGCATAATATTTCTTATTTACAGCTTTTCAACAATAAAGAAATAAATAAAAAAAATTAAGTGAAAGTGAACAAAAATACAGTCAAAGACACGTAACAAGAGCTAATAACGGAATTTCCCTTTGTGGTGTAATGGAATAAAAAAAATTAGATATTGTCATTAATTAAGAAATATAATAATAAGTCATAACATAATTATTAATAATTTTTATACTTTTTATTTTGTCGAAAACAGATATATTTGTTCTGATCCTGTCGGATGTACAGACCCTCCTATGATGGAGGTAACATTAATTGGGGAAGGAGCCTGCGTTTCTCAAACATTGTCCAAGATACAGTCTCTACCATGTACAGAACCCGAGACACTGTGATACGGTTTTTTTTTTTGCTTATATATTTTTGTTGAGCTTCGCGTTGGAATTAAACAAATTTATAAATAAAAAGATAATGCAACATATAACATGAACTAACATTCTACATGCCATCTCAGAATAAACAGAAATCCAATTTAACTTCTGCATGACATACATAAAGGATTCCTGATAAGGATTTGGACGTGTGGTTCATTTCAATCAGGCTTGTGTTATGAAGTTGGGACAAAGTAGTTAGAGTCGAGACTATGGTTAGTTTAGAAAACCATATGAAATATCAGATATACAATTTTATCTAACTAAATGATATGACAAATTAGACATTCCAAGGTTAATTCTGTTTTACGTATTTTCGTCAAAGCTTTCCACCATTCACCAGCAGCCGCTGAAGTATATGCATCCGGAAAAAAACTCTGCATCGCTATAACTCGTGAAGGTTATTAGGTTCAGTTCATGGTAGAGACTTTTCTGTCCCCAAGCCAACCGTTATGATGGGTGATTTGGCTGAGATCACACTCAATAGGAACCACCGTTACTCAATTTAATAACCCTTGAAGTTCTATGTGTCCAGCGAAAGCAATCGTTGGGGACTATGAGCGGATATAAGCATCACTTAAAAGTCACCAACAGGTATTACGTGCGCATATATGCGTTTTTCAATGTTTTCTGTTTTTCATGTGATAAATATGTGGTATTATGAATAAAATATTACTTATAACTATATTTAAGTTATAACGTATAAGTTAAGGTGCATCATTAAAGGACAAAATTAAAAGTAAGACAAAATATTAAAGAGTTCCAATTAGCTAAAATATACTAATAACTTTAATCAAATCTATGGTTGGTCATATTAATATATTGTTCGTAATCGCCCCAGAATGCTGGGAAGGCATTCTAGATTTTTTCTTATTTTTATGTTGTAACAATTACGTATTACTCATTTTAACAGATAATTGATGTTTGAAAATAACGTTCTGTTGCTTATAGAACTTAGTGCAAAAGAAATAATTTAATAATAATTTACTAGTCGTTACTTAACCTTCTGATCAAACAATGGAGCTGGCACGAGTGAAAAGTATTCAGCGATCGCAGTCTCTCTGGACCGCATCGCCCGAGAGTCGCTCGCACTTTAAGGGCTAAAAGGAAGGAAATCAGTTTATTGAGACTGGATGAGCCACGGGAGGATCTGCAGATCTCACAGAGTTCCCTTGATTTTAACAGAATAAATAGTATGTACTGCACAGTCATGAACTCTTTTGAACACAGGACCAACAGCTCAGTTATTCTACGCTTTAAACGCAGTGCTAGCTCGTCCCCTTGTTCATCAATAAAACCGGTTATAAACATGAAAAACAGTTTTAGTTACTACAACACCCGTCCTATATATGTACAGTCTCCTCCAATTCAAATCCTATGCCCAGCACCATGAAACAAATTCTTGCCTTTCCGATCTCTATAATCTTACCACAGAACCAAAACACTCGAGCGTTTCTCTCTCGCCCGCTACACCACAGTGTGGAACTCAATCCCTCTTATCATCCGCCATGCTTCTTTCCTATCTTAATGTGTATCCTTGCTTCATCTCCTGGCTTCCCAAACAGGTGCTCTCTATGTAGGTTTGTCATTTTCTTAAATGATTAAGCATTAAATAATGGGTTTTCTTCGTTTTGTTTGTTCTTTTTTTGTTAAAAAGATATCCCTTATGTAAAGAAATTTGTTTTTTCTCCATAGTTACTTAGTATTTTTTGTACTAAATAGTACTTTTTTTTGGCTCTTTATGATTTTTATTACGTAGATTTCTGGTCATATCTATTTTACTTTTCCTGTCCATCGTTGTGATTCTAATGGGACTTAGTCCCAGAATAAATTTAATTTTCTATTATATTTTTTCTAAGCGATAATAGTCCTGACTACGAGAAAGCAGCATTATGAAATGCCTACTTTTACAATTCGTAACAGAAAACGACAAAGTCGCATAAACTATACGAGTTACCTCTGCATTCCTCCGCATTCGTTACCCTCAGCATTCGCGCTTTCCTTTTGTCCTTTCGGTGCATGCTTAGTCCCCATTGTACTGGTTGGTCCGTACCTCTTTCGGATCTGGACTGTCTTCTGTAACCGTTACCAATCATTTCTAATACGGTATCTCTCACCTGTTATTTTGAAATACATTTGATATGGCCTACTGCATGCTTATTCAACGCAAGACAATTTCTTTTCTTCGTGTGAAGTCGAGTCTGAAGTTGGTAAACCCCGAAGTCCCAATAAATTCCATGAAGTTCTTCAAATTTTGGCCATTGTTAAATAAACTGGCGACATACTGACGACATCCCAACTTCAATTTTAGGTTTTTTGTTTTATTTGTGTCAATCGTAATTCAATTGTAAATTTATTGTTTTAACTGTTTTTTTTATTAAGCAATGCGATTCTGTTTTCTGTGGTTTTAAAGTGTATTGTATCGCGAATTTTCTCTTATATCGATTTTCATATTATTTTCGAAGTGATTAAGTGGCTTGATCAGGAAGTCGCTCGAAAAGAAGTTATTGTTTATATTAATACTCCACTTCAAGCCTGGGGTTCCTCAACTATCTCTCTCCTTCTCTTGAGAGCCAGATTATGATGCCGAATTCTAAGCAAGTTCTTTATCTGTACCTTTACAACCCATTAATGGTCGAGAGTTCAGTACATGGTAGAGACTATGTTGTTTTAAGGAAAGGAGTTGCGCAGGGAAATGATTTCACGCTCAACTTCCAGTTTTTTCCAACAATTAAGAATACCCACTTTATTTAGACTGGGTGAGCCCCAGGAGGGTCGTTCGATCCTACAGGATCCTGCTACGACCATTCAAAGATTAAATAATTTACCTCCCGAACCCGGATTTGAAGCCAGAACCTTAGATATAGCAACTCTGCGCTCTACCTACTGAGTTACTCAGCTCCACAAGTAAACATAATAATTATTTTTCTTAAAGATAATGCGACCAAAGATCTTCAAGGAGATATCAAAGTAATGATAAGATTTTTAAAAAATCTTAAAGATTGAATGATTTTCACAGACAAAACTTCTCTAACAATCGTCGATATTTTCATTACCTCCACAAGGTATACTTTCAAGATTTCTTCGCTTCAATAGAAGTTTCAAAATATTTCTGAGGGCTTCGAGGGAAGTAATAAATTATCTTCTTTTATTATGGATAACAATAGGTCGACAAACAATAGGTTCCTCATTACGGCGTCTTTTTGGCGTTTCAAAGAAGTTTTTTCTTCACCAGAGACGATATCTAGTCTCCGGAAATAATTGTAACTTTAGATATTATTATTGATTTATTATATTGTTATTTTTCATAACAACTTTTAAGGGATTAAATAGTTCTTTTTGATTTTCGTATGTTTTAATAGATTTAACTCATCGCTACAAAGACCCCTTTACATAAATAAATAGTTGAAACTCAGATTCAGATCCATTAGATTTTTTTTGTCTATCAACTATATACATTATTAAAAAAACTTTACCACTACAACCCATGAAGAGTCTTAGGATCAGTATATGGTTAAGACTGTACTGTTCCTAAAGCAATAGTTGTAAAGAGGAAGGATTTTTGTGTTTCTCCCAATTAAAGTTACCCGATTTATAGAGGCAGGTTGAGTCCCAGGGTCTGTAGATCCAACAGAGTTCATACTTGGCTGTTAACAGATTAAATAATTTATCAGCTACAGCTGAACCTGAAACGTTCAACACAGCGACCCGGCACTCAACATACAGAGAAACCCTGCGCTCTTTTATCTTTTATATTAATTTAAAATAAAACAAGACGTAATAGTTCTGGTAAGAAACAATAATAAATTAATCATCAGACTATACTTAAGCATTGGGGGGTGCTGAACAATATCAATGGTACCATAAAAATTACTAAAATGTAAGGATATTTCAATCAATTCGAACACATTAATATTTGACTTACATTTTTTCTTTACCTCACTAACTGTATTTATTTAATTTTATCTATTTCAAACTTAATAGATATATAATTTAACCATACAACGTAATATATATGAAAAATAAGATATAATAACAATAATAAATTCTTTATTTATTCAGGGACAAGTCCCTACAATACAGGTTTCTATACAGGGTATTATTATGTCCTAGAGTATATTAATACAGGGATATACAAGAGAAAAATCTCAAAATTGACATAGAATACTTGTACTTGTATTTATAAAATACTAATCACAAAACCAGAAGACAAGAAAACCTTAATTTCAAAAAGAAAGTTAAAAAGGAATTTTTAAAATGAAGTTTTTCTTATCTTGTGAGTTTGTAATTTATTAACTTTTATTTCCTTTGTGCTTTTTGGAAGTTTGCTGTGTATTTTCTTTGATTTTTTATTTCATCAGCTATTTTCATCTAATCATTTCCATCCGTTGTCCTTATGAATCAGTAGTTGCATTAAATTTTGAAGTTAGGATGTCCTTTATCTGTTCATTTCCTTTTTTATGTTTCCCTTTATGCCTTGAAGATTCCTGACGAAGTATTTTTTTACTTTCAGACTCACGGCTTTAGGTTCAGGAAATTTTCCACATACGTGTTTAAAAATTAATAAAACAAAATAATCAGTTTTTTGTCTTGTTTATAAAGGCTACAATGACCATCTGCAATATTTTACCCGAAAAAATCGAACCAAAACAAACTAAATTTCCTTATATCTTCTAAATCTGATCGAATCTAGAAGATATAAGGAAATTATTACGTAGAAATGAGAATTGCTGTCTTATTTATGAGTGTAATTTCTGTTATCATCGGGGAAAATGTCTGGTCCTTTTATTTCCAAGCATCTGCTGAGGCGGTTATGAGTTTTCCAGCAATTATACTTAAAGGCGATGAAATATTTCAATTAAGTCCAATATGAAACTTAAAGAAAAAGTTCATTATCTGTTATTGTCGTTTCAATAAAGACATTATTTAAGCAAGAATATTTTTTTTATTTATCATTTTGGAATAGTTTGTATTAATTTTGAAAAATCTTTTTACAACTACAACGGGTTTAATACTTGAGACTGTTTCTAACATAGTGAAGTTAGAATTCTGTTTTTTTTTTTATAGAATGTTTCTAAATAAAAAATTCATCAAGGGTATGAGAAACAAACCGATACAATTGAAAATATAACCTTTTATAAATTCTATGAGATTTAGATTCTCAAATACTAATATCTACATTAATTTTTAAAAAATGGGGTTATAAGACCTATATGGACTTACGGAATTGAACTATGGGGCTCCACCAAACCATCAAATTCCTCTCGTAAATGTTACCGATTTAGCCCATTCCAGATACCTATCATTCCATAACAAACTCCAGGCCCATCCAAACCCACTAGTTTCCATCCTTGGCTCCAATTCCATCCCGGACAATCCTCCTAGGCGTCTGAAGAGAAGATGGTCTCGAGACCTTCTATAATAGAAATGTAATTAGAGTGCTGCCAATGGGTAGTGCCTCTACACATCCTTTCATGCATTTATTTATTCATACAGCACTTGTACTAGATGTATATATTACAGTTGTACAATTCAATAAAATAATTAAAAAAAAAAAAAAAAAATGGTTAAAATAATGCATAATTGTTATAGAGGTTTCGAAGACCTATATGCTTGTTATTCATCCTTGAGTTATACACATTTACCATGTCTGTAGCTTAGTTTAAAAATGCTAAAATATGTTATAAGCCCTGGAGTAAGAAACCCTAGAGGCAGTCTAAAATAATTTATGACACACCCAAGTCGTGCAGCTGGTCTCATGAGACTTCGTTAACCAATGCAATTTTTGGTCTAAACTCTGCACAGACTATTTTCTCTCCAGAGAAATAATGCACATACATACATACATACATACATACATACATACATATATATATATATATATATATATATATATATATATATATATATATATATATATATATATGGGTAAAAGTAGCAATCACTAAAGTAATACCCCACTACGCCTACAGGAGTAATTATATAAGTAATAACCCTCATGTCCAAGAAAAGTCACGAATCCTTTAAATTCATGGATTATGACTTCTCAAGGTCAGCCTCATTTACCGAACTCGTTTGTGTGTCAAAATCAAAAGTTTATCACTTGAGTATAGACTTATGTTCCAAACTTTGAGTAAAAAGTGTTCACTGAATTCTGTTTATTTAAATAACAGTCCTAAAATCGAAATTTTCAATGTCATGTAGCTGATTTTATTTGTCGAATTGATGGATTCCATTATTTACATTTTAATTCAAAAACAGTGCAATATTTTGTGTAACGCCTTAAAGATGTCAGAAACAGTAACTTTGGGATTTGTCAAGTTTTAAGACTATTTATAATTTCAATGATTGAGCACGACAAAATACAATGCAAAAAATAGTTCCTAGATACTTTTGCGAGGCAACAGCGGAAAAATATTACAACAGTAAACAATAGAAAGACTTTTTCGTTCACTTCTGATTATTTTTTCTAAAATAAATATGAAAATTATTATTTTAATTTTAATTTATCTATACGATTCGTCAACAAATGTATTCTGAAAATCTTGAAACTATTGTCCTGAAGCAAAAGAATGTGAGCCAAACTCATAGAATTTGCTTTAAGTGAGAAATTTGATGTCTGGTAAAATTACTTGCTTACACTTCGAATGTTCGTATATTTTGGTATACCAACGTATAAGAAAATTGTCCGCCAAGCAGAAGGGTCCTTTTTGGAGTTCTTGCAACTTTTTATTCTTTAATACATTCGTGGTTCATTATATTCTTTTTTATCATAAACTTTGTTGCTTTTTTCACCATAATTTTTCCATTATCTTCCGCTGAAGAATTAATAAGAATTCAGGCTTATTAAGATTCTTTTTGTTATTCTTTTTGAGTCGTTAGAAAGAATCTCTTAATTATTCATCGAGCTATTATCATAATTTTTACTTTGATATTCATAAATCCAGTTCTTAACAACCAAAAGTGAAATAGTTAACTAATCGCAAAGCACTATTTGGGCAAGCAGTAATTAGCGAACTTAATCTCCTTCAAGCCCCTGGACTTGCATTAGTGAGATTCATTGTTAATGTTCTGTTAAGCCGATTTAATGCTATCCAACTTAATGCTACTTTCTTTTTTCCTTAGGAAACGATTTTTATATTTAGCCCGCGGTATGAAAATTTTGTGAGGTGTAAAATCGAATTTTAGCTAGCGTTACGTTCCTTTCTCGATAATATTGTATTATTTGTTTTACATGATAGATAGAAATTAAAAGTTAAATACCGAGACTAATCGGGAAGAGATACGTGTGGTATCTATTATGGTAACAGTGTATTCTATTGCTTTATTCCCGAATTGTTGAAATCCGATAATTTTTTAAAACCTAAAATTAAGGTTAGCTTTGTTTGAACTAGTTAAGAAAATAAATATATAACCTCAATGTTACCTTTGAGCTTAGATGTTTTTTATGTTTTGTTATTATGGGAATAGATTTAAAAATGTTTTAAATGGTCAGGGAGGAGGTTTAGTCGATAAAGTTTACAGTAAAATATAAATAAATTGAGAGACATTACGTTCCTTTGCGCACCTCTCACTTCGAGGTTATGTATGTGTGTAACACCAACCTGACCGTCAATTTGTGTTGTCAAATTGTAAAATTGAAAATACTTACTTACAGCGAAACCAGTTATAGTATGAAAAAGTAAAGATGAAAGTTTACACTTAGTACGTCGGAGCTGACACACACATTTTTTAAGTATAATAACTTGATCTTAGTAGTATGGAATGTTTTTTTTCTACTTACTTAATTTATTCTTTAGAATTATTGAATAAGAATTAATAAGAATTGAATAAGAATTAATTTCTTAATCTCCGCTTTTAGCTTGGTGGTTTCTGTTCATCTGTTAGGTTTAGAATCGCCTTCATAGCTTCTTAGAAGTGTGTGGGGTGAAGATAAGTTTAATTATGAATACTAATTCTACTATTACAATTACTAATGCTGGTAATAAACAATCAAATTAATTACAACAATATTAAATATTATCTAGTACTTCTTAATAAAAAATTATGTACTCTAAACTAACCGGTATTATATTTCAGAACTTTCAAAAAATTATATTTCTTTATATCTGTCTTTTTAAGTAAGAATGTGTTTTATTATTCGTTATTGTCGCTCATTTTATTTAGAGTTATTACCTATTTTTGTCCTGAAGCGTGCGTAAAATAATCCGTATTTAAAATTTGATTTGCTCTCTTAAGTGTTGCTCTAGTACATAAAACTTAACTACGTTCTTATGAAACCATGAAATAAGAGTTAAATGACAAAAAAAAAAAGGGTTGTTAAATAGTCGTGTAAACTGAAAATAATAACCCTTAATTAATCTTTAAAAATCCAATTCTGTTAAATTATTATGGGTTTTTTGAAAATCTAACAAAAATCACGTATTTTACTTTTTATAGTTTAAACATTTTAAAATGAAATAATAATTGGTGGCATCCTGGCGACCACGCAGGCCGCTCCGCATGATACTGTACGAAACGCGCTGATCACTCTTAGAGCACACCGTCGATATACCGACACCATCGGTCTTCTATAAGCCGCAGTGTCCAACGCATCCTTCCATATCGCAGCTGCGTAGAGCAGGATGGATGGGACCACACTGGATATTAGCAGCCTGCGGTTGTTCCTTGGTCCGCCTACGTTAGGCATTAAACGTGACAGTGCGGTGGTCACTCGAGCTGCTTTATCACTAACCCGCTGGATATGTTCCTTGAACCTCACCCCGAGATAAGTCAAGGAAGGCTTGGGCTGAATCTCTTGCCTACCAACTCTCAAGGTGATACCTTCTCTTCTTTTCCTGCTACTGACAAGAAGGACCTCTGTCTTAGCATCTGCTAGCTGCAAACCTACATACGCAACCCAATCTCGAGTCAATGCGACACAATGGTTGGCCTTTAGCACGATCTCTTCTTTGTACTTTGCCTCGACTACCACAGCGATATCGTCAGCAAAGCCCACAATTTCAGCACCCTCTGGTAGTTTAAGCCTAAGGACTCCGTCGTACATGACATTCCATAGAAGGGGTCCAAGCACTGAATCCTGGGGTACCCCGCCAGTCACCTTAAACCTTTTCGAGCCGTCCTGTGTCGGACATATCATGGTCCTGTCCTTGAAGTAGTCACAGAGTATACTTCTGAGGTATTCAGGTACGTTCATTGCCCGCAGAGCATCCAGAATACAGCTCCATCTCGCTGTGTTAAAGGCGTTCCTTACATCCATCGTGACTATTGCACAATAACACTTAGCGCCTCTACTCCATCTCTTCCCCGCTATAGCTTTCTTGGCCCTTTCCACCACCAACGTAATAGCGTCTACCGTGGATCTTGTTTTCCGGAAGCCAAATTGGTTCCTGGAGAGGCCTGCCCCTCCTTCCGTGAACTCTTGCAGTCTATTTGCTATTATCTTCTCCAAAGCCTTCCCAGTTGTATCCAACAGGCAAATCGGTCGATAGGCCGAAGCTTCTGATGGTCTTCCTTTGCTCTTCCTCTCGCTCGCTGGTATTTCCCCCTTGCTGCATGGCATCTTTTACGGTGGTCGGCTATAAGGTCGTTCCACCAGTAAGCTGGAAATCTACCACTACCTCTATTGGAACGAACCATAGCCGCGTCGCACGGATTACTGACCAGGCCTATTACCTGGCGAGCCTTGTCCTCCGCTGTGCCTGACTGATTACATTCGGCCTCCATCATGATTTGGAACGATTCCCTGTCAAACGTCCTGGTTTTCCAGCGAACCACACCCCTGTCATGGCCAGTGAACCTTGGTTCATGATTCCGTCGTGTGGTCAGGATAGCTTGATGATCACTGTGAGTGTACAGGTCGCAGACCTGCCAGCTAGAATTTGGGTGGAGGCTGTCACTAACGAATGTGAGGTCGATCACCGAACTCCTACCTCCCCTCACAAACGTTGGCTCCGACCCAGTATTTGCCATCTGGTAAATCCAGGTTTTCTATCTGGGCAAGGGCTTCTAGTAAGATTTCACCACGTCGGTTAGTTACCTGACTACCCCACTCCGTCGCCCAGGCATTGAAATCTCCGGCAAGGACCAAAGGTCTTCTCCCATTGGCATCTTGGACTACGTGATCTATGAGACCTTCGAATACCTCAATTTTGCTGTTTGGTGGGGCATATCAGCTATACAGGTAAATGCCCTGTATCTTAGCCCAGACAAACCCACAAGTAGGGTCTTGCGCCGTTTCAGTTATGGCCTGTCGGTTACATGCCCATATCGCAGCTCTTCCTGTGGCGTCAGATATCCAGGAGACGCTATCCAGATTTTTATATTGTTCACAAAGGATGGCAACGTCAATCCTTAAGTCTTTCACAGTCTGCCAGAGAAGGTCTTGAGCAACTTCGCAGTGATTGAGGTTGAGTTGTAAGATCCTCATTGTGAATGATTTCCCTGCCTTCTTTGCGCTTGCAATGCATGATGTAATGCCGGACATTTATTTCCGCCATAAGAGTGCCCGTTGTCGCCTTTACCAGTGCAAAGTGCACAGCTAGGACTCTGTGTACAGTCGGCGGCTAAATGCCCTTCTTTGCCACATTTCCGACAACATTTTGTTCTGTCAGGTCCCTGACATCTTCTGGCCAAGTGTCCGAATTCCCAACACCGGAAACAGCGTTGAAGTCGCACCTTCTCTCGTACACGGCTGATTACTAGCCCTACTCTGATCTTGCCTTTCGAGACAGCCTTCCAGGCCAGTAGGACTGGCAGAGCAACCACTGCAGTCTGTGTTCCAGCATGCGCTACTCGCATTGATCGCACTGTGGTAGGGTGGATCACTTCTCCATCTAAAAGGGCTGTGAGAGCCTCGGCAATCTCTTCTTTTGACGTAAGCGCGTCTAAGTCCCTGATTTCAATCAGTGACTCTTGAGTCCACGCTCTAATTTGAGCCTCTGTTCCCAGTGCACCCTCTAGAGTGCGCTTCATGGTCTGCAGGGCCCCACCAGACTTCCGACCCAGCTGGATTAATAGATTCCCAGCCTCCTTTTTACGGACCTTTGAGATATTTGCACCTAGGTTTTTCAAGGCGGGGTCGTCTCGGACCTTCCGGAGAGTATCCGCATAGGTGCTGGACTCCGAGATCTTAATGATCAATGCATCCGGCCTTGGTGGTTTAGGGCGCTTTTCCTTCCTAATGTCCTTTTTCTTCCTGGAAACTGTTTCCCACTACTCACCTTTCTGGAATTTACGGTTTTCCACAAGTTGCCGGGGCTGATCAGGCGTCCTTCCTTTTGTCGATACCTGTGTTTTCTCCATAATGCTGGTGGGCTCCAGTCGTGGTTTTGAAGGCACTGGTTGCCTTGGTGCTCCTTTCTTTGAAGCCTTCGACTTCTTTTTAGTCGTAGCCCCCTTCGTTCTTTCTTCCTGGCTTCCAGCTGGTAAAGATGTCTCCTTCTCCCTCGATAGGAGTGTGCCTGGTAATGGCATCACTGTCTGAGTGCCTACGTCTGCTTTCACACTCTCCGCTGTGTGTTCCCGTAGTTTGCTTTTCATCGCTTCGAGGTAGTTCTGTGTCTTACAGACGTATTCCCTTATTTCACCGTAGACATTATGCCTTTGCTGAATGTACTTCTGTAGGTCATCTACCACTCCAGTTAGCTTCGTCCATTCTTCTTGACGATCTTCAAGACTTGTAGTACTGAATGCCACAGCAGCCAAGTTGACCACCACTGCGGCACTGCGGTCGTGTGATAACGACGTCCGGGAGCCCGCTTGCTCACTCCCGTCAGACGCCGGTACTGGGGATCCGACCCCCTGCACCGTAAGGTATGTCAGATCCTCTTTACTACCCATGGTTGGTTTATTATTCGGGGTTCCTTCCCCTAGTCTGTTTGGTCCGCGGGAGGTATTTTAATTCCCTCCTGCCCTCTATATCTAGCGAGCATTCCCGTATCCGCCACCTGGGGACGCGCCACATATGGGTTACAGACTCCCACAGTGGTGTGTGTGTGTGTGTGTGTGTAACACTTAATAATACTTGATTGATATTAGCCATTCTTAAGCTATTAAATAAATATTTTAATTATACGATAGAAGTTCTACGGTCATCCATAATCATTAACGGCTTAGAACTGAATAAAGTAAAGTAGGCGAAGTATAAGTATTTATAAGGACTAAGTTGGAATTACAAGTGGCTCTAATGAGACACCATCCGTGTTTCCTTGCGCGATCATTCGCAAAAGAGTGACGAAGTCTCATTACAATGGACCGATGAGCCGAACCGCGATGTTCCTCTCCGACTGTTATGGAGAAATGTCAATTTCGATTTTTACAGATGAATAATTGAATCAAAGAAAACGATTTGTTGAAATGAATGAACAAGGAAAGAAAACTAATAGTGCCGGGACACTTGTGGTGTAGTGGTTAGCATAACAACCTACTATGCCAAATGTCACGGGTTCAAATCCGTGGTTATGTCTTCCTTCTAAGGAATGTAAAATGGAGATGCTAAGCCTGTGCTGTGTCATGTATTCGTTCAAGATCCGTTTCCTAATTACATTTCAATTAGGCCGAAAATTGGGACTCCCACTCTATCGTCCGATTAGCCATTGCAGCATAAATGAGGCGTTAAACGAAACAAACTAATAATCCAACCCATAAAGAGTATTGGGTTCAGTTTAACCAACCCAACGGGTGTAGAATGAGGTGATTTGACTCACGATTAACCCATTCGAGACCGATTGCAACCCGTTTGAAACATTTTCTTTGATTTATATTATGTACTTTATTATTGAAAGCAAAATAACGATTTTATTTTATCTAGCTATTTTAGCGCAAAATGTTTATAATAAGTTTTTTATGTACTTTCATTTTTCCTTAGATTGCATACATGTCGTTCAATCCGCTTCTCGCAATGAAAGTTTGAGGAGCGAGCTGCACACCCGGTGTGCATTGATCTCATTTATGTGAATTCACTTACGAAATGGGTGATTTCCATACAAAACATGTTTTTTAAAATTAAAAATGAACAATCTAAAGAGAGAGAAAAATCGCTTCTGGGGACCGCGTTTGAAAAAAAATCGTCGTCTCGAATGGGTTAGTTGGTAGGTCATACTAATCCTACGGTAACCAGTTTATAGCGATTGGGTTAGTCCAAGGAGGATCTCCAGATCCGGAAGAGTTGATTAATGGCAGTTTGTAGAGTGAAAGTTTTATCTGCCCTATAAATCGTATAAGCCTGTCTTAGATGCAGTGGTACAGGACCTTATTACTGCGCTCTACAAAAATAAATAATAATTATTATAAAAGGTTCAGCAAACCCGAAGGTTCGATAGCAGTACATAAGCCCATCTCAAACTTCTTCAAGTTATCACTACTAGTTATATAGTGCATATATCTTATCATGGAATACAAGATGACAGTCAGGTTTCACATCCTTATAGAACAGTTCTTGACAGCAGATATTTTATTGTGATACATTTAATTTGTAAATCTATTATAAATTAAATTAGGATTTCTATAATGGTCATGCAATGGGGCTGGTATGTAAAAGAAATTTTTGTTTATATATATACTCTGATGTAGTTCTCTAGTCCTGGATCATATGAAATTCTTAGATCTTGATCTTAATATTTAGTGAATGTTCCCTACCTCATCAACTGAGATAAGTGGGTAAACGTGATCTCTCAACTTCAAAGACAACTTTCCGATGTAGAAATTGATTGGAGTTGTAACTTTGAAGTTAATCGTTGTCCTCAAAGCTACCTGCTATAGGTTGGTAACTTCACCTCTTATCGTTATCATTTCTCGTTAGCTTGAGGATCTTACCAAGTTCTATTCAACCGATGCTAACCAATACCCGAGGATTATTGTGTGTCATTCAATCGAAAGGATAAGTCCAATTCATTGAAATATTTTTAGTATTCATAATATTAATAATCTTAATGTAAAAAGTATCAAACGCTGTTGGAAAGACGGATTTTTCGACTCTTTTATTCGACTTTATTCATTTTTTTTGTTAATTATCAATGAAAAAAAGAAAGTCAAAGAGCTTTTTTTGGGGAAAAATGAGTCAAATATTAATGCATTCAATTTAATTGAACTATCCTAATATTATTAATATATGAAGTTGTTATGGCCGCACCCTTAGCTTGGAATCCTCATACTAGACTGAAACGACAAGAAACTGTTCCCAGTTTAAGGCTACTTTAACACTTAGTAGACAAGCGCTCCAAGCTCCTAATTAATTACAAAAGATTCATATACATGACAATCATTAGACCCATCTGAACTTACGACGTAGAGCTTTGGGGTTCCACTAAGCCATCGAATTCCTCTCGTATTCAATCCTTATAATCCAAAATTTTTCGTAAAATCTTCAATACTCCTTTCTTTCGTACGAACAAAGTAATCCATAATGATCTTAATCCCCGAATCCGATGTCAATCCTTTAACGACAAACTTAGTTCCCACTCAAACCCACTAGTTTCAAACCTTCAATTCCTGGTAATCATCGAGGCATCTGGAAAGAAGATGGCTTCGCGATCTTCTAAGTTGAACACGTTATTTGAGTACTATAACTGAGTAATTTCTCTACATGTCTATATTCATACCAATATGTACCATTCCTGCAATTTACTTGTATTATTATAATACAGTTGTAAATTTCTATTAATAAATTCTATAAAAAAATCCGGCCGTAGCATTAATTTAATCTGTTATTATCCACGGATTGACCTTGTGTGATATACGAAGATATACCTCCTTAGGCTCACAGAAACTCTATTAGGTGGGTGTACCCATAATTTGGGGAAAACCCTTAATTAAGCGTGCTCTCGTGGTCTAGAAACAGCACAGTTTCTACCAAGTACTGAACCCTTCATGCGTTGTAATGGTACAGTTACATATTTACATTAGGTGATTGAAACTACACCTGTATGTATGATGTAGTTGACATGGTGCTATCGTACTGCGTATCAATTAATTATTAACTGCAACTAAAGTACGGTAGCATGTGATGAGTATCTCTATTTCAGACCAACTTACAATACTGTAATCTTTAATTCTGAAGTTATACCCCTTTTTTTAAATTTTAAATGTTTTAGATTTAATATACTGTTTAATTATGCTCACATTGATGTTTTAAAGAAGTAATTCTTCGTCGACTCAGACTTGGGGGGTAGTGAGCACAATATATCTGTAAGAACCAATATCAAAGTCGTAGATGTAGGTAATGTGTTTAAAAAATATTACATATTGCCTGTGATTCGCTTGTTAAACCTTCCTGTAGCATTAAAACCTGCAAAACGTATTGAGCTCAGTACTTGGTAGAGACTTTAATGTTTTTAAGCCAACGGTTGTGCAGAGAAGTCATTTGTTCAAGAGGTTCTATCGCCAGGTCCCCCAATTTATTTTATTCTCTTAAAAGCTTTTGAGCGTTGCCTAACAGGGTCGATCTACACCTTTAAACAGATTAGATAATTTATCTATCACAGATAGTTTCAAAATCGTTACCTACCCGGGACAGTTTAGCAATTAAGGAATCAACACACTGAGCAATTTAACTTCATATTAAACCTTCATGTATTCAACTCATTAAAACTTTTGTAAGTCTATTTAAGAGTATCTCGACGCAAAAAAATATATTTTTGAATAATACTATTTTATATCTTGAAATGTCCATTCCATATTAAAACCGTTTAAAAAAATTAATAAATATTTTAAGTACAATAATGATAAGGAGTTGACTGGATATAGCTCGAGATAATGTTGATAATGGCCGGAAGGTGCAGTTAATAAATTTTACACAAATAATTACTACTTATTTTATTTCTGTACAGTCTAAGATGGATTAGGTGCTCTTAGACTCTAAACCCCTCTGCATCTGATGATGTCTTGAAAATTAGGCCGAAACGTTGGCATCTTCATTCATCTCCTCCAAATTCCCACACTTTATTAATCTTTTCTTCTCCCTTACTATTGATTCTAATTGATTTATTTATTAATATCTGAGAGAAAAATTGAATGGAATCCATCGGCCATTTTCCTGGAGCGTTATGCCGACTGGAACCCCTACCCTGCCGCCCCTCCAGGGGAAACGTTGCTCTCCAGAACGGTATAAAAGGCTGGAGAGCGGCTGAGGATTCTGCTCAGACCAATGTTAGCAGCTTCGCCTTCGAGACCTTAGCATCGTCTGGAATGTATACTCGTAAGGATGCACGGATACACCATGTAAGTAGTGCTGTGTAACATGAGTGATATCGTGTAATTATGTATTGTGTCTTGTGATAGTACAGTTTCATGTAAGTGCACCAACTTACGGTTTGCGGGTAATTATAGAGACTAACTAAAAAAACTAAAAAAATGGCATTTTCGAGTTAAGCCTTGGTTGTAGCTTTTTAATTCAGGACTGACATATCTGATATTCCGATTTCCAACATGTTCATTTTTATAAGGCCGTGTTTTTTGTTGTACAATGTTTAAACTTGAAGTTTTATGGGAATAATGACATAAGTTAAAATAAAAAAAGTTCCAAGCTTTTAACAATTTTATTTAGCAAAGAAATACTTTGCTTTACCAATACCCAAATATAATTTTTTTAACTCACAAGGAACTTTCAAATACCTTCGCTGAAATATTGGATTTTTTGAGTTATGACGTGGCAGTTATTTTTCTGAAGTAGTCAGGTTCGTCTCGTTTTTTTAATTTACTCAACGGGACCTTAAGATTCTTAGTTGGGTTACCCAAAACTAAAAACCTAAACCTTAAACAAAAAGAAATGAAAAATTATTGTCTGCCATCTTTAAAAGCTTTATAACAGATGTTCCGTAAAAAAATTCGGATTACTCCAAAATTAGAAACATTGTCTTTATCACATTTTTAGCAAGTTAAGTCATGCGATTTTGTCTAACACGACATTTTTCTGCCCTATTTTTCATGGGTTTATTCCGGTTCTGCACCTAAAGTTTCGGGATAATGTTTTAAATTTGAAGTTATCCGTTTTTTAACATATCTACAGCGCCAGTGAATAAGTGGTTAAGTCTGCTTTTGTCCAGGTAGAGTTAACTGCTTTTACCGTAATCGTACCATTATCGTAGTTTTTGGCTTTAAATGAAGCTGTAATAAAAGCAATAACATCTTCTCAAGCCAATGCCTTACTTAGCCTCTTGTTAACTACTAAAATAACTCGATTCCGCTTACTTAAGTACAAGAAGCTCATTTTGTAGATAATTATATTTAACCATTTATTCACTGAGGCTGTAGATATAATGTTTGTCTCATCATCTTCCGGGTAGTTTTTAATTTTAAACAACTAATGGGAATATAGTGGTTATAACCTTTATCTCAAATTCCTTTGAATGTGAAGATGTTTAATATTTCAGATTGTAAAAAAAAGTTGAAAATACGAGGCACGTATCTACCTTAGACATTTATTTTCAGTTTTGTTAAGTTTTTCGTTTTTGGGCTTACAGAAAATAAACAAAAACAACGAATAAGCTAGTAAATACATCATACAACTTTTTTTGGACACATGAAACACTAAAATTTACTTTAAAAAAAACGTGAAAATATCTTTACTCGGAGTTACATCTCTATATCCTTGATTATGCTGTTCTGTGGAAGGGACGTAAAATGGGGATGGCTTGTGGGGTGTCATGTGCTTGTTAAACATCTCTATCCTGGCTAACCCCGGATTGGCAATATTTATGGAATCGGAATCTTGTTATTTTCGTTATGATAAGTGGATAACTCAGTCATATCCTTGAAAAAGAGTTATTGGTTATATTAAAACTCTAATTCAAGCCAAAAACTACGGGAATGGCACCATTCTGGTTTCCCTCAGTACAGTCAACTTATTTTGGATAAAATAAGACAACCATTTATTCACCTGGGCTAACCTTTATAAGATATGACCGTTATTATTTAATTACATGATTAATGTAAATTTATATTATAATTTAAATTTTTTTAGAAACGTTGTATTTAGATTAACTTCTCCAGGCCATGTTGCGGAAGCTAAACGTGAATAAATAGTGAGGCTCTTACATAAGCAAATAACCATCGGCCGTCAAACTTCCGTTCGAGTTAAGTACTGGCAAACCTGCCTCTGTAAATACTAACGGGTTAAATGTTTATTCCCTTTAATTTAATTGATAACATTAAATTATATATATAATTTATACTTATGATTCTCGAGCTTCAGTCAATTCTTCTCTTTGGCGAAGTTCCGAGACTATGTTGGTCTCATAATCGTGCCCTAACGGTGAAAAAATGAGCTTTTAGTAAATACGTTAAATAACACATTACTCTAAATATAAATTGACACGTGTAAGATGTTAATACCTAAGTGGTACTTACAAATTGATGAAGAATGTGTATTGATACATTAATCAGTCAAATTCCTTCCAATACTTGCATCTAGTGTAAATATTGTAAACAGTTGTGATCAATGAGTAATGTTTAATTTTAGGACCAACATTTTATTTTATTGTTAAATCATTATAGATTTATTAGTTGATATTATTATTTTTATAAAGAATTAATTAAATTTGCATAACACGGACTTAGAGCTTGAATATCCGATTTTTTTACTTCTCTATAATTATAATTTCTTTTCTATTCAATTTGAAACTATTTTTCTCTTGGTGTATTATTTTAGGTTTTTCAAATTTAAATTTATGTTTTATTTTTCTAAAATGTGTAGTGAGAGCTGTTTGATTTGGTTTGTTAGGGTTTTATTATCGAATTACAACTATATTTGTGTTGGTACACGTATCAAGTATTGTTTCGATGTTCCGAAATAGAATGTGCCGCATTTATCTTCACACTCTATCGCGTACAAGACCTTTGATTATAGCTCTAATTTGTCCGTATCTTTGGTTTTAGTAAATTGTCTTGACACTGTCGCTGTGTTTTTGAAAGTAATTGCGGAGTCACTGTTACTTTTGTTACTGGTGAGTGTTTTTGCTAGTCTTTCGGAAAGTGTTAGTATACAGGGTATAGTATTGGAAAATCTGACTAGAATACGAGAATCACGAATATATATGTATTTATATATATATATATATATATATATATATATATATATATATATATATATATATATATATATATTCATATATTCGAGAGAGATAGAGAGTGATAGTGTCGGATTGGAGTTAGTTAATGGAAATTACCGTTTTATAAAGCCTTAGAATTTGTTTTCATTTAAATTAATCTAGAGGCTGGACCGTGAGTTTACTTATAGACTTTAGTATACTTTTCAAAGTTAACTCAGGGTTTGTACACCCCGCAATGCAAAGTTTATTGCTCCTAAAGTACACAAGCAGAAGTAAGTTACTACCTCTACAATGAAATGAATGAATATGTAGATCAGATAAAAATGTTAAAAATAGAATAAAGCGGAAAAGAGGAATAAATTCCTGGAACATGAAAAAGAAAGAAATTTTCACTTAAAAAGGTGCTAGAAATAAATTATAAAAGTTCCTATCTAGTTTCCATCGGAAATCAATTTGGTTCTCCTGGAAATATTTATTTTAAATTACATGAAATTATTTACAACGACAAAAACTTGTTAAATAAATTTACTCGCTTTTCTTCAACCTTCAAACTGCTCTATAGGCCTGAAATCATTTTTTCATCTTTTAAATGTAGGGAAAGGTTTTCTCCCATAAAAAAATAACTTTGATCCAATTCGTGGTAGAGACTCTACTATTTTTCTATTTCTCGGATAACGAGTAGTGTAGTGATAGAGCTGAGAGATGATTTGTCAGATATCAAGCCCAACCGCCAGATCCCCCCCCCTAAATTGGGTAGTCACGTTTTGATGCTGGGTGAGCCCCGTGGGAGTCCCTGATCCCAAAGTGCCCATCCCCGGCCTTCAACAGATTAGCCGGATTCGAACCCAAGACCTTCAGCTCGGCAATTCCAGGCTCTACCACTCAGCTACCCCCGCTCCTTATTTTCTGCTATAGTTAAATATAGCATAAATATGTATTTTAAATTTATATATTTTTTAGTACAGATAGTATAATTATTTATAATAAGGTTAGACTTATTTTATTTTATTTATAAATATAAATATGCATATATTTATACTATATAAACTACTTCAATAAGTATAAAATATAGCTTTTATTTAATTTAATTGTTTGTTGTTGCTTAGAGGCGTAAAAACCTAGGGTCATCAACGCCTGTAGATTTTTTATTTTTATGATTATTTATCTTTAAAAAAAAATAATAAAAAAAATAAAATAAAAAAAAATAAAATAAAATAAATAAAATAAAATCGTCATATACACATACATACTAATAAATAATCCAACTATAATAAAGAAAAAAATAAAGCAATCGGAAAAAACAACAAATACATCTATAGCAGGGACAATGGAGGATCAAATATTGGTTATTAATTTACAGTTTGTAATGAATTTCACCACTTTGTCGATTTCAGTTTTGTTGTCTCTAAGTGCTTCTCTAACATCGGGGTGTATTTTGAGCTGATTAAGTAATTTTTTATAGGAGTAGCATTCCTCAAACATATGTCTGATTCAAAGATTTTTATTACACCTAAGGCATATCGGTGGTGCATCTCTTGTAATGAGATGTGCGTGGGTAAGCCGGGTGTGTCCTATTCTAAGGCGAGCTATAGCCACCTCTTCATGGCGTTTACTACGATTAGATGTAGCCCAGGGGTTTACTTCCCTTTTTATATATTTCAATTTACTGGCTGGACTTTCATCCCACATTGCTTGCCATCTTTTGTCTATACATTCTTTAAGGGGGCAAGCAAGTTCTTGGACGGTTAGAATAGCTGTGCCTCTACCTGGGAGGTTTAGAGCTGCTCGAGCAGCTTTGTCAGCCATCTCGTTCCCGAAAATACCCACATGTCCCGGGGCCCAGATGAAGAATAGTTTTTTGTTTATGTGATTTAGCATTATTATTATTATTAATAATGCTATTTAATTTAAGAATATTACTTTAAATAAATAGAATCAGTTTACTCATTTTTCCTTTGGTTTTTAAGTTTTAGTTAATACTTGTTTGTCTTTTAGTGACATTTCAAGACTTTATTGTTCTCTTATTCATCCTGTAACAGTGAAATTACTAGCTTTTAGTGAATATAACTTTGTTTAAATATATCGGTGAATATAATCATTGAGGGGATATTTTTCAATATCCATATAACGTAATGAAAATAGTACAAATTTATATTTACTTTGTATGTTCACTTGTTATATTTAGATAAAATTGAAAATAATTAAATTTAAAAAACTTATTTTTCTTGAAAATCAAATTAATTGCTTTAAGGATGGTTGTATAATAGAGTGTAGTCATGATTTTACAAACTGTTTAAGGACATAATAATAATAAATTTTTATGAGGAATATAATAAAAAATTCGTATTGTATCGGTGCTCTTCTTTTGAAAACCTCCCCTAACGAGTTCACGTGGAAGCGTGGATGGAGAAACCTCCCATTGAAGGCACGAGTGTGTTTGATCTCCAAGTCTCCTTGTCGAATCTGTTGTAATGTGTCTGTCGGTGATGTGTGTCCACTAGGTGAGTCATGGAATCTTTTGTGTTTTTTTCTTCATTGTGTATGTCACGAGTGTTATGTCCAGGTCTTTGTGTACTGATTTATTAATAGCGATTTATTATTAATAAATTGATTAGGTTGGACAAGGGATATACTAAAGGAATTTCGAATGGAAGATTTGAATTGTCTTTAAGTGGGAATTTGTGGGATTGAACTTGAGCCCCACAGTTTAACAACACTGAACAAAACTGAGGGCTGCCGACAGCAGAAATACCTTAATAACTATATTATTTTTTGAATTTCTTAATTCAATAAACTTAATTATAGTCTGGATTATTTAAATTTCAAATATGTAAAGTTAAATTATTAACATTAGTCTTATATGCACATATACTGACACTCCGAACAGTAATTATACACATTCTCAAGTAGTTTATTTATTATTCAAAACATGTGATGGGCTAAACAAGGTATATACAAAATACCAATAATTTAATTGAAATAATAATTTTATACAGTTATATAATTTATAGGGAGCGGAGTGACTCAGTGGTAGAGCACTGAGTTGCCATGCTGAAAAACCTGGGTCAAATCCCGCTGCTGCCAAGACTTTTATTTAATCTGTTAGCAGCCGGAGATGGATCAGATGGGATCTAGGAGCCTCCTGGGGCTCCCTCAATTTCTGTAAAGTGGGTACCCTAAATAAGGGGGGGAAATCTGGCGGTTGAGGGTGATCTAGGACAAATCACCTCCCTCCACACTCGTCCATGAAACAGTAGAGAGTCTACAATGTACTGAAACGCAGACCCGTTCACGAGTAGTGTTACAGTTTTTTTAATTTTTTAATATTATTTATACCTTGTATTTGTATTTATTTGTTCGTTAGATCACTTATACTTTCAATAATTTCATAAAACAAGGCATTTAACTATTGCAAATAAAATCTTTTAGGGGAAACGAAAAGTTCAACCAAAGTCATGTATGTTTTAAGTTATTATTCGTATAGATTGTACAGTTATTAAATGACTTTTTAGTTAAATATAATTATTCTTAGACCAGTGGAATTCTAACCTTTAAACTTAACTTGATTAAAAGGAATTGTATAACTCATGCACAGGCTGCTAGGTGTCGCCAGTATCAGCATGTTGCTGACGTCAACTCACTATTATACCCTCTACCATAAGTTGCCAAACGGGGCTATAGAAGTTTTCACTTGAAATAAAAAATCGCTGTGATTTTTATAGATTTGAGAATCGATAGACTATTATTTATTTTTCAATACATTTTCTTTTATACATTCGTTTAAACTCCTGAAAAATGTTACCTTAGTGTTCCGAAAGAGTTATCAACGCAATTGATGACAATCGGAAACAAATTCAAATCGATTGTTTCGAACTACTCATTTATCTCATTCATTTAAGCGTGAAAACTTCCTCATTGCTATTACGTCGTAGCTTTCCTTTTTTTTCCCGGAGACGAGCAATTTTCTCGGTTTGCATCAGTTCATTCATCGCTCCGCCCAACGGATCCTATAAAAGCGACATAATTCCTCAGGGAGCTTGATTATTTTCGCTTCCGGAATCCCTCCGTTTATCGAAGGATTCGAAGTAAAACGCTAAACCGCAGAGGATATAGCTCCTTGAGTTTTCCCAACTCAACGGGATCTAGGATCAAAGGATGGAACGCTTTTGTGCTCAAGTCCCACAAGGATGGATTTTCCCAGAAGCCGTTGTACTTCTGTTGACCCCTAGGGGCCGCTCTGTTTGAACTTAGTTTTGTAGACTTCATCAGTGCTTTAGTGTTGCTAAAATTCTCGAATCTCCGTTTGTCGACACAAAAAAAAAATTATTACATAACTTAACAACTGAACAATAGCTAGGTAAGATAATTAATGACTATTTTTGGCAGCATATGTGAAATGATTTTGGGTTTTTTCGCACAGATTATGTACACATTAGTCGATGATCAAAATATTTTTATAATATGGTCTCCAAAAAGTTTTTTTTTTTCTGTGCAACGTTATGTATGATCTCGTATGTATTTGTAAAGAAGAAGGCTTACCTATCAGTTTTCCGTTTATGGCACTGATTTTAGTAGTCGTTTCGTTGGCGACAGTCTCTTTATTTAAAAAAAAAAAAAAAAGGTAAATACTTAAAAAAATAATTATTTTTATGGTAATTATTTTTGTAAATATTTTAGTTTTGAAGAGAAAAGATTTTTAAAAAAATTAATTTAAAAAAAGTCATGTTTTTTCCTCTGGTAACTTTTCTGATAGACGGATTCCTTAAAGTTACTCTGCCACATTTCAATCATATTTCAATTATTTAATATCAATGGTTTTTAAATGATATAAAAGTTAAATTATTAATAAAATCATTGCAGCTCATTCAAGCAACTTATGGTGTTGTTGGCGAAATGCTTCAATTCCATGTGTTACACGTACTTGATGTCCTCACCACACTATAGACAGTCGAAACACCTTTGCTTTTAAATTTCGGAGAAGGAGGATAGTATGAATATAAACATCAGTTCACTTTAATGTGTCTAAAATTAGCGCGATAAAGTGAAAAAGGAATACTGAAAATAATTTTTACATTATTATTAATCACTATTATTTTATTATGCTTCCACTCTTAGGGGCATAAAGGAGAAAGATGAAGAAAGAGATTTTTATACAATAATAAATAATTTATGTTTTATTACTCAAAACAAATGGTGGGACATGAATATATTATATTTAAGTAAAAACTATACCAAATACCAAAGGAAAAAGTATGTTATTTATAAATAAAATAACATAATATATACAAAAAGTAGATAAAAATTTAATAATAAAACAAAATAATACAAGTTTTACTACGCAATTTATGACTTGAATTTATTAAACCTATAACCAATTACCCATAGTGGTTAATGACCTAGGGGTTAATGATCTTTAAGCATAAACAAATAACAATGAACAAATGTGTATACTTCAACTAAAATATATACCTTTTTTTGGTATAAATTAATATTAAAAGAACAAAAGAGTAATGAACAAGAAATGAAATGTATTTATGATGAAAAATAAATAATAGTAATATTGTAAATCGTAATTTAAGAAGGCAAAAGGCACAAGTAACGATTTAATAACTTTGTTTTAATTAATAGTAAGAAAAAAGAGAGAGAAACTAAAAGTTAAACTTTTTTTATTTTGAAGAGAAAAGATTTCCCCTGGCCGGGATTCGAACCCGGGTCGTCCGTCTCTCCGTGACAGCAGTCTACCCTTTGAGCTACCAGGGGCCGCCTCACAGTCAGGAAAAATCCGTTCTTTTCACCGATCCCTTTTCTCTTCGAAATAAAAAATTACTTTCACATCCTGGCATTATTTGAAATAAGATTCCTTAGGATCAATGACAACGGTGAAATTGCTTATTTTGTAACAAAAGATCATCATTATTTTTTATTTTCCTATTTTAATATTTTTCTTCAAAGGCCAGAGTAATATGTGTTCCAAAATTATCCATTAGTGGTATTTCTACGCTAAACAAATGTATCTATAAATAAAATAATTATGTTTTTCACATATTTAAGTTTAAATAATAGTTATTGATAACTCTCATAGAGTGATAGATATAATTGATGTAAACAAAGCGCTTACATTTTGTGAAATTATCCTTGTTATTCACAGTTTTTTGTGTTAACACTGTTTATTACTTAAGGCCTACCTTCCATGTAAAGGGCTTTATTGAAAGAGAATCACAAAAGGCTAAGTCTGAAAAACCTTAAACAAAAGACTAATGCTATTGTATTCATCCCTATATAAACAACTCTCTTAATTATTTAAACGAATCTTCAGGTACTCGTTAAAAATCCCTATCCTAATTAAACCTGGATAGGAAAACTTTAGAGCTCCCACTGTAGCATCATCCGATTAGCCATAGCAGCATAAAGTGACGTTAAATAAACAACTAACAACTGGATATTTAATATTACTCGATGGAATGTTTACGCATAAACACCTAACGGTTAGCAAGCGTTACCAAACGCTATCGCTAGAGTTAGGCAAAATGTAATTTGTGTATTTGTAAACTTGCGAATATTTACCCTGTATATAATTTTGTGGAATGTGTCGTATAGGAGTATTGTGATTGGTCATTGCGATATTGATATACTATACATTATACAAAATTACATACATGGTAAGTGTAGCCCATATTTTATAATAGGTTTTGTCCAACTCTGTTTATGGTGGGGCAGTAAGGATGTGACCATAAACAAATATATCGATTATTTTTTCTTCTTCTTCTTTTATGACTCTACAACCCATCAATGATGCTTGGACTCCTCAATACGTTTATTACCTGTCCAGTGCAGCGGCCTTCCAGTTCCGGATGTTGAGTACGGTCTCCTGGGTCTGGAATAGACTTGCCAGTTCAGCATTGGTACGTCTCCTCCATGCTTCCCCTCTCTAATAGGTCCATAAATTCGCCGTAAAATTCTCCTTACAAATGCCTGAAGCAATTTTTCATCTGATTTCTTTATGACCCAGGTTTCTAACCTATATAGAAAGACAGGCCGTATGAGCGTTTTATATAGAATTAGCTTTGTGTTCCACGACAAGAGCTTGCTTTTTAAATGTCGATTTATCCCAATGAAGCCTGAGCCACTCTCTTCTTGACCTCTATTGAGACATTATTGTCGCTCGTAATGGTGGTGCCCAAGTAGGTAAAGGAGTTTACTCTTTCAATTTCAAGGATTCCTATCTTAATAATACCAGTCAGCTCCATTGGTCCTCCTGTGAGCATGTGTTTAGTTTTGGCATGATTAATTACTAATCCCACGCCCTCAGCAGCTCTGACCAGATTAAGGAATGCTTTCCAGTTCGTTAAAGGAAATTTCTACAATGTCGACATCATCTGCGTTGGCCAAAATTTGTGTCGACTGGTGGAAAATTGTGCCGGTTCGTTGTATGCCGGCTTTGCGGGCCACATACTCCAGAATCCGATTAAAGAGTTGAAATGATATGGCATATTCTTGTCTTCAACCTTTTTTGGTACCAAATTCAGTTGAGAGGTTATTTTTCACACGTACTTTACATCGTGCGTCTTCCATTTTCAATTTAATCATGTTTACCACTTTATGCGGAATGTTCATTTCAGATAAAGCTTTGTACAACTCTTCTCAACGGACACGGTCATATGCTGACCTGAAGTCAAATAAATGGTGAGTTTGAAGGTTGTACTCCGTGGGCTTTTCTAGAATCATCCTGAGGTTGAAGATTTGATCTGTAGCAGATTTGTTTTTCTGAACCCACACTGGTATTCACCTATTTATTTCTCAGCATATGGTATCAATCTGGACGTCGGAGAAGACCTTGTATGTGCAGTTGAGTAGAGAGATTCCTTGGTAATTATTGCAGTTAAATTTTGTATATCTCCTTTTTTTATAAATTGGTCATATTACTCCATTCCTTCAATAGCTAGGCATCACTTTGTTGCTACAAATATCTAAAAACATCTCTCTCAGTTCTTTTATGATTTCTTCTTCGCCATATTTAAATAACTCCGGGAGTAGGTTGTCACTCCCAGGCACTCTGCAATTTTTCATTTTCTCTATGGCTTCTCTAATCTTTTCTTCGTCTTGTGGCTCCATGTCACTTACTCCTTGAGGTGCTAGTTGGCTATGACGTTCTTCTGTCTCCTCATTAAGCATTTTGCCAAAGTGTTTTGTCCATCCTCCAACCTTTGACGTCATTGTACCATCATCTAGTCTGTAAAAACTTGTTTTCGGCTGAAAGGGAGCTCTTGCGCTGTTAAAATTTTTGAAGAATGTTCGTCTATCACTTGCCTCTTTTTTTCTCTCCAAATCTGGTATTTTATTTTCCATCTCTCTTTCGATTATTTTTTAGTATATCAAAACAATTGTTCAATATATCGCAAAAAAATCAAAGTTTTTACATATCGGACCTCAATATTTTTTAAGTATCCTGTAAATTACAATAGATTTAGCTTGTAAATCAATCTTATAAATAAATATAATAGAATTATAATAGCTGTTTGTAAACTATCAATACTTAATACCAAAAATAAATGTTAGCATAAAAATATTATAGTTTTTCCAATATAAACAATAATTTTTCGTTATTGTTTTATAACGTTTTTTAGGTTTCCTTTATCTCTCTATTGTCTAAAAAAGTTTTAGGTGATGTTGTATTTTATCAGCGTTTCCTAGCAACCGATCAAGGAACTGTTTTTGTTTAGTCTATTGTCGTGCTCGATCAGTTAAATTATAAATATTTAAAAACATTAGCGAATCACAAAGCCATTATTCCTTACTTCTTTGAGACGTTACACAAAATATATCACTCTTCTTAAACTTTATTGGAAAAAAATGGAATACATCGATTTAAAAAATAAAACAATCTATATTTTATAACAATATTTCGATTTTTGGACTGTTTTTTCATTACGATGAATGGAGTGAAATAAGATTAAGGCATTTTTCCATCTATTTTATAAAACAAACATATAATAATTCATTATTATTATTATTACTTTCATTATTTTACGTCGATATTCATATTTTAATAAGCTCACTAGGGGATTACAACATAAGTACTGAACTTAACTTAAATTTCTATAATAAGATAGGATACCTCTAATAAAACATTAAGTACTACTCTAGTAGAACAATTAAATGAACTGTTTCAATTTGTAAAATGGAGATTGGTCCACCGTTAGGTACGCCCTAGTTTTTATTATTTTTATTACTGTTATTTTTTACAAGATTTGTTTTTTTACCAACAAATGGCCAATGGGTACCCCAGGTAATTGAATTTTCTTCCTTTATTATAATTTATTTCTTATCCCGAGAATTTTAATTCATTTTCTTCTAGTTCTTAGTAGTAAATATTTCTAATAATAAATGTTAATATGTACTTTGTTAGGTTTTTAATAATTCCTTCAATGTTGGTTCTCTTCCGCTATTTTTAATATGTTTATTTATATCTAAGCAGTCTATTAATTGTTTTAGCTAACTTCTTGGATGTTATTAGTTCATATTATCAAATCGATACTTTTTTTAAATTTTTTTTCCACTAAAATAACACTTACATTTAATAAAATAACTTTTTAAAGCTATCTGTGGATATTCAGTTGTTGCTATTGAAACTGATTTTTATTATTATAACATAATTTGAAGCTATTTAAAAAATTCATATTGAAGCTTTGTTGAGTTATATTGTTATTGTCTTATGGCCGAGGGGAGCACTGAGTTGGCATGCCAGAAATCCTGGTTCGAATCCCGCTGGGGGCAAGACTTTTATATAGTATGTTTGGAGCCGGAGATGGATCATGTAGGATCTAGGACCCTCCTGGGGCTCTAAAATAAGGGTGAACATCTGGTGGTTGAGAGTGACCTAGGACAAGTCGCCTCCTTTCAGAACCGTTGCCCATGAAACAGTACAATCTCTACCATTTACTAAACCCCAGGCTCGTTCACGGGTTGTAGTGGTACAGTTTTTTTCTTATCCCCGAGATCTACTCCATTCCAGTTAATAAATTATATTTATGGATATAAAACAGCAATGCCTAAGATTGCGGATTCTTAGCCCGGCAAGAGGCCCTAGGATTTCTAAAAGGGAGTGAAAAATCCTGGGTTGTGCTGTCCTTCGGAAGGAAAGTAAAATGGTGGACCCATTCCTTTATGGTGTCCTGTCCAACCTTAGTTTTGTTTCAATATTATTATTTTTTTACACTAAATGAAAAACCTAAAAACGTATACGAGTTTTAGTTTGCTAAGTAAATTTAACTCGCTATTTTTTATAATTTTTTAAAAGGAAAAATTATCTGCTTATGATTCTTTGATTTTAATTTTAATATCAAGTTAAATTGTATAAAAATTATTTTTCATAATATCTATATTTTTATAACATCCCGAACGGGTAGAGTTCACATTGAAATTTTATTTTATTTTATGTTCTCTCGTTTTCATCTTTTACTGTTCTAAGTATATCTGTCAATTTCAACGTAATTAACAGAATATTTCAATATAATTTTATTTGAGAATAATCGTTAATCTTTTTTTTTGAAATGAGAAAGAATTAAAAAATGTCTTAAAAAATAATGTTCGATAATGGAACTCTGCATAGCTGTCCATATTCGAAAAGAATAGTGGAAGTTTTTGGACAAAGTAGTCCTTGAGGGACACCTGGTCACTTTTTGCTATTAAACTTTTGAAGATGAGTAATGGAAACTTTTCTTATTCTCTTTCTTTCTCAGTTGAGAATTGGTTAGAAAATTTATGAACATTTTCTCTCATAGTTTTCTTCCTTGTTCTCCGCAATACACGATGTTGTGTTAACTGATTCTATGTGTGTTTCAATTCAGATCCCTTAAACTACTTTGTTAAAAGAAGGAAAAGGTGGAGAAAGTTTCAAGTCTGAAGTTATTTGCAGTTTGACAAACAATGTCAGCAGTCAGAACTAGTGTAACAATGTCAGGAGTCAGAACTAGTGTAACAATGTCAGCAGTCAGAACTAGTGTAACAATGTCAGGAGTCAGAACTAGTGTAACAATGTCAGCAGTCAGAACTAGTGTAACAATGTCAGCAGTCAGAACTAGTGTTACAATGTTTATATGGAAAAACAATTTGGATGTCAACGCAAAGACATAAAATTAAGGCTCATCTAAAAACCCGTGTGTACAACAAGAGTTCATCTTGAACAATAAACATAATTTAACGTAAATACATTTGTGAAAAAATTCCAACTAAAAACCTTCATTTCCGAATTTCAGTTGTTCATGTTTTGCTTTGCTGTTGTTCTCTTTCTGCCCTGGGGGTGCCTGGGTGGGCGGGGTGTTGGACGGTGTGTTCGGTTTCCTGTTTTGATTTGGAGGCTTGGGGTTTTTGGTTGGAATTTGTCCACTAATGTGTTGACATTTGTTTGGTGCCTGTGTTGACTTTTCCCTTCTTATATATATATATATATATATATATATATATATATATATATATATATATATATATATTTTGTGGAATAACCACAAGTCCACTGCTTTTTTGATAATTTTCCCTTTTTTCTTGCACTTTTACTTAATTTTTTTCATATGGTTTTTTGACTTCTGTTCTTGTGTTTTTTGTTACTATTATTTATTTTATTTTGTTTTCCTGTTGTGTTGTTTGGGGTTTGGTGAGTGTATATTGATGTTTCAAATTCTGAAGTATTGATCAGCTGTTTCTATCTATCCTCAGCCAGCTGGGAATCTAGTAACCTTCCCTATGATTCAGTAGTTGCTTTTGAGCTTTGCTGTTATTCTCTTTCTGCCCTGAGGATGCCTGAATAGGCGAAATATTGGAAAGATATTTTCAATTTCCTGATTTAGTTTAGAGACTTAATGTTTTTAGTTGGAATTTTTCCACTAATGTATTATTATTACCACATGTTCACGTAGGCTTCCACGGTCTTTGGTATTGTGGATATGTTATTCTTCCGGGATGGACCGAGTGGTGTTGGTGTTGTTTGCCAAGCTTTCACTCACCGTGTCGTGAGCTTCTTCAGGGCTAGTCAGTAAATGAAGAGTGGATTTTTTTTTCCAAGCCCCTGGAAAATGTAGAAACACCTGAAACAAACTTACATACTAACGTATATTAATACATTTATATATGTACATATGTACAACTCTTTTACTGCACCGGGTGTATTTTAAGAGGATTTTTCAGATGTTAAAGGATTGAGTTTATGGGGTGTAACCAGGATCATATATCCAGTGATGGGGCTCACTGGTTGTTTTGAGAAGAAGAGTGGATGGTGGTGTCGGGGTATATGTACCTCAAGGGCGTGGTCTCGTTCGAAGTCTGCCTTCCCATTGGCTCGCTTGTGCCGAGTCCGTAGGTCGTGTTGTTTTCGGGTGTGTTCGGTATTGTCGTATGTGTGTGGATGGTAGGGTAATGCATGAGTCTTTTGTTTTATGGCAGGATACCACTTTTTACTGAGTTTGTAACCGTCTTCCTTATTGAAATCATTGGTTTCTTTGATAATTTCAATGACCTGTCTTGTGTTGCGGAGATGATAATTATTTTCTTTAACCAGTTTATTAAAGACACAGCTATACTGTATATATTACCCTACCATCCACACACTTACGACAATACCGAACGCACAAGAACCCACCCGAACACAACACGACCTACGAATTCGGCACAAGCGAGCCAATGGGAGGCAGACTTCGACCGAGACCACGCCCCTAAGGTATGTATACCCTGACTCCACCATCCGCTCTTCATTTACTGACTAGCCCTGAAGAAGCTTACGACACGATGAGCGAAAGCTTGGCAAACCACGCCAACAGCACACGGTCCATCCCGGAAGAAGAGCATATGCACAATTATTACTATAGTTGTTGATAATATATATTCTATTATTTTAATTAAAATTTTTTTTTACATTTTCATGTTTTGTCATTTAAAAGCTTAATATTTTTTTGTACATTGTTTATTCCAACTATTATGTTTTTTTATCTCGATTATTCAGCCCTGATTCAACGTAGGCCAATTGCTCAATAATTAAGAATTCATTTTTACCTCCACTCAGACTATGGTCTCTTCCGAGATATTTTTATTCAGCTTATCCATGTTTTTGTTGTAATGCCAGTAAATATATGCAGCCTTGGTTAATATGTGGTTAACTGGAATTTTGTCCTTGGAGAGTTAACAGTACTGAGGGAATAGGAATCGTGTCAATCTCGTAATATTTTTCTTGAAATGGAGTTATAATTAAGCAATAACCCCTTTTCGAGACAACTACTGACATAGACACTTATGTACTACGAGAATACCACGATTCCGCTTTCTTAAATGTAAGAAAATCATTTTGGAGTTCGATTAAACCATATTTTTACCAGGGGATGTAGATTTAATAAGCCTAAATTGATTTTATTGAAACTTATTTGATTCTGCTCCTTGCTAATAATTCAAGTTCCTTCGAAAAATCTCTCCATATAGATACATTAAATCAATAAATATCTGAAATCTCCTGTATAATGCCTTATTATTATTAATGATAATATCTATCTGATAAAGAAAATTCAATATTATATCCAGCATTTTGGCTACATGGACACATTTACAGTATAGTCGAATTGAACAGGAATAACTAAATATAAAGACGTGGGAAGCCCTAGACCTCACTAATTAGCTGATTTGGAGTCAGAGGGTTGATTGTAAGATAAACCAAGGGCTAATTTCCCCTGAGGTACACTTCCAATTTGCCATTATCACTTTATGTGTATTCTTCTCTTTATCATTATTAGTTCTACAATAAGAACACAAATAGACCAGCGGGCAGGTGTTTGAACGTCGCAATAAATTGAAGAGAGTTGGATTTTTGATATGTTGTAAGGGCATGTCTGACTAGTGGAAATCCAAGTTTGCTACCGAAAAAACTGATAAGAAAACTTTGGCCGAAAAACATCGAAATTTTCATGTTATTTCCTTGAAATTTCGAGTTATTTCAGTTGTTGGCCTTTATGTCCTAAGTAGTGCGTTTTTGATAAAACATATCAGTGTCAATTTTTAATAAAGATTAATTTTGCTATGATTTGAGCCCAACCGCAGCTCTGTAGCTCTGACTTAAGTCCCTTTGAAAAATGGTAATTTTTTCCAAAAAATCCAAATTTTATGTTTTGGCCCACTTTCGTGAGGAACACCGGCCGAAGGAGTGATCCTACGATGAAAGTCATGGAAAATAAAGCTGTAGTAAATTTAATTAGCTTTAAATTAAGCAAAGATCGAGGCGTGTAGTTTTTTTATTTTGTTTATTAATAAAAAGGAAAATCGGGGAAAATCACTTCACACCGACTGTTCCTCAATCGGTTTAAACTTAAAATTTGGACTTTTTAGAAAAAGGGACCAATTTTGAAAGCAGCGTAACTCAGAATCTATTAGACCTACAGAGCTGCGGTTGAGTTTAAATTGTAGCAAATTTAATCTAATTGTATAATAAAGTAAAAGTTTTCCCATCCGTTTTTCGGTTGAAAATTAGGATTTACACTCCTCAGACATGCCCTTACAACATATCAAAAATGCAATTCTCTTCAAATTTTTGCTACCTTCAAACACCTGGCCGCTGGCCTATGTAAGTGTAACAGAATCTGAGTTACGCCTCTTTGCAAATTGGTCATTTTTTCCAAAAAGTCCAAATTTTAAGTTTTGGCCAACTTTCGTGAGAACTACCGGCCGAAGTAGTGATTCTACGATGAAAATCATTAGTAATGAAGTTGTAGTAAATTTAATTAGCTTTAATTTAAGAACAGGCCGAGGCTTGTAGGTGTAATAGATTCTGAGTTACGCCTATTCTAAAAATTACCAACTTTCAAAGGGGCGTAACTCAGAATCTATTAGAGCTACAGAGCGGCGATGATTACCTGTGTTTCTTATCAAAAACGCACCAATTAGGAGATAAAGGCCAAAAACTGTCGAGGTTTTTCGGCCACTAAAAGTTTTTCTATCCGTTTTTTCGATAGCAAACTTGGATTTGACTAACTTACAATTTAAACAGAATTCTGATTTGGATTATTTTGATTAGTACTTTGTATGACTGTTTAAATAAAATTATATTGTTATTCTATTCTACGTACTTTTTATCTTTTTTATTCAGTAAAGATAAATCACCATGAAAAGGTATTGAATTATGGATAATTTAAAACTAGTGCAAAAATACTTTTTTATTATATTAGTATTTTATTTAGTACTATTTTTGAAGCATAGCGTTAACCGTACTTAAAAAGCTAGTATTAGTAGAATCCAGAACAATTTACATTGATATCTTATGTTCTTGCATACTATGACATGTGTACACCTATATGCATACATTTTGTAAGTATCTTGATTTTTTTTATTGTAATTTAAAAAATGAACATAATTATAATCTGTGCTATTATATTATTATTATTGTATGTTTAAGTTCGCCTTTAAATAATCACTGGCTACCTAATCAATTTAATCGGTGCAATATAAACAATTATGTTCTTAATTTTTAAAAATAATGGTTTTTAGTGTGTTGCTTAGTTCAATTACAATCATGCTAGGTCAGTTTTGTTTAATTGAAAATTTTAAATGATTACGTTAGTAGTAAAAATTAAAATGTATTCGAAACTTTAGAGATATATATTGTATTTCATTTTTCAGGTTGGGCTTTTGATCATTATTTTCATAAGGATTTTCCAGACAACAAATGCGCGGACGTACAAGGTAAAAAATATTCAGAATAAAATTATTTTTGTTACTCATTTTATTCTTTAAGAAATTGAATGTATCTATGGCTTTGTGATTTGTGTTTGAGTGGTTTTACTTTTGTTATTATTAATCCGTTCGCGTTTATATTCTCAGGTGAAGGACAGCACGGAACATGTGTCGGAGGAGGATCCGATCCCTTTTTCAGCGGAGTTTCCATTCTTCGCTGAAGAACACCCGAAGGAAAGCGAAGAAAGCTACGGTTTCTCGAAAGAGCTCAATCCCGATTTCATCCCCTATTCGGAATCGCGAAACGTGACTCGATACGTGAGCCCTACTGAAACCTACCATGCGGTGAAGGACATGCCAGGGCATGGTAGAGACCATCCTTCGGCGAGTTACAAAGGAGAGGACGGATACCGCAAAGATTACCGAAAAGACAACCACCGAGCAAAAGACGACTCCTACGATAGGGATGAGCCGTACCGGAGGCAGGACCCCTACAAGAAGGGAGGCGACACGTTTCGGAAAGGAGAGAGTTATCGAAACAGTGACGCTTACCACAAAGATGGAGGCTATCGTAAGTCAGACTCCTACAGAAACGAAGAATCTTTCAGAAAAGAACAACCTCGTCAAAGAAGCGGGGGTAACAGGGACTACCACAAGGAACAATCAGGTCACAGGAAACACGAATCTTACAGTAGAGACAGCGACCGTCCCTCTTACCGCAAGGAGGAGTCTTCTTACCGCAAGCAGCAACCGTCCTACAGGAAGGATGATTCAGGATACAGCAGAGAGCACCGGGAAGATGGTTACCGGAAGAAACCTATCCAGAATTTGTACGATGACTGGTCTCCTGAGGAGGATAGGTCGATATCTGGAGAGAGGGAAGAGAGCTCTGACGAATCGGAGCAAGAAGATGAAGAAGGAGACTACCCGGAACGTGAAGAAGCCCCGCCTCACAGCTACAAGGATGCCGCCCCCAGGAAGGCGGTAACCACAGCAATGAAGCCAGGGCCGCCGTATTATACCCCCGACTTCAAGAGGCCAGGCAACAGCAAAGCTCATCTCAGCAGTAAGCAAGGTCGGGCCGAACACGCTCCCACCCCTACACCCCAGGCATTCTACACATCCTCTACCAAAGCTCACGATCAGTCTAAGCAATTCCAGCATCGAAAAGGTCAACCGGTTGCAGCCAAGAGTTCTCAAGTAGACAAAGGGTGGTCCGAATTCCGTCCCTCTCCTCCCGATCCAATTCAGCCATCTCGAAGCAAGTCAAGGGAAGAATATCCGGAGAGAGGCTACAGCAAACCGGCGACAAAGATGACGATGGGAGCCACCACCCCCATGCCCATCAACAGGCAGAACTGCGTTAAGCTGAAGAAGATGGAGAACCCTCCCAACGCCAATGGGAAGTACGTTAAGAACATGATGACCTGCTACATTTGTGTCGATGAAAAAAGTGGCTCCAACTACGAAGAGTGTTCCTACGAAAACGACTCCAAGGGTAAACCCTATGTGCACACAGCGGGCCAGGAGGAGGCGTTACATACCTCGATATCGCACAGGCAGAAGCGTGACGTCTCGTCAAAAGACAGGGTGAATAAGGGAAAAGATTATTACCAAAGTAGAAAGGACAAACCGTCATATCGATTCAATTCCGACTCGTTGGACGAAAAAGACGATATCCCTGATTCCTCTGAAAAAGACGTAGATGAAGATCCTCCGGCGGACTACGATTCCGATGACAACTGCTATCGAAAGAAGAAAGGAGACATGTCGTGTATTGTATGCGAATCGGCCAACAAGCAGGGCTCGTACGAGCAGTGTTCATACCAGTCCGATCCTAAGAAGAACAAGTACGAGCATTCCCTCGATAAGGTTTATGGTTCCTCACGCCTTCCAGAATCCGACAGCAAGTACAACAATAAAAAGTCCAGTTCTTACGCTGCTAGCGATGAATACGATTCTAGTCAAGAAATTCCATCCAAGGCAGAGTATTCGTCTAGCGAATACGAGGCCTCTCCAACTGCTGAAAGCAAATCCAAATCGGAGAGCTTTCTCCCAGGGGGCACCTTCGGTTTCGGATTAGACAGCTTCGATTTTTCCGACATTGAAGGGGACTTTGGGAAATCCGGAAAATCCAAATCCTCGTTCGACTTCGGTGATTCATTTGACTTCGACAGCATTCCGGAACCTGCAGACAACGAGGGGAGGTTTTCCTCTAGGCATGACACATTCAATTTCAAATCAGACGAAATGGCCGATATCGATATGAGTAAAGATATCGGGGGATTCGATAAAAAAAACAGAAGTGATTGTAAAAAGGTTGTAAAGAACCAGATGACATGTTATCAGTGCGCAGGTGGAAAGGGTGCAAAGGAGGAAGAGTGCATGTACGTGGCGGCTGCGGAACCCAAGAAGAAGCACCTCAGCTTCAGTCAGGTCCAAGAGTACAGCTCAGATCCTCGCAACACCTCTGACATAGACGTGGATTATTCTCCGTTTTCTTACGGAAAGAGAAAGTACAAGAAGTACCATCCCGATTTGACCGATATAAAATTCTTTAATAAGCTGAAAGAAAAAGCAACGATGGAGGCATCCAGGTGGCCTAGAAGCGCGGATTCGCATTCTGCTTCAAACAAACTGAACAAAAGCGATCAAGATGGGGCAGCGTCTTTAAGTGACTACAAAAATGAAGAAGGAGATGAAGAAGAGGAAGAAGACGATGAAAGCGGAGAAGAAGAAGAAAGCGAGGAAGAATCCGAATCAAGCGACAACGAAGAATACAACGCTGTACCGACGGAACCTCCAGAAATAGATTACAAAGAAGCAGAAAAGGGAGAGTTTCACAAAGATACGGAGTCGGCTTGGGACCCCAAGCTCGGGATCTCGCTGCCGAGGTACATGCTTCAGAGATCAGAGCATGAATCTGTATTCGACGAGGTCCTTGCCTCAGGCTGAGTGAGCCCAGGCCAGCTCCGAGCTGTCTCTATTTAAAGACTGATTTATGTGTTTAATTATTATTATTTTCAACAGTAACCTTTTATATGTGTGTTTATAGAAATTATTATGGATATATATGGTTGTAATTTAATAAATAAGATAGAAAGAAAAAAAAATACTGTTATCATTTATCTCGAATAATAAAATCGAATATATTTATAGTATCGATTTTCAATAATGAAATCACGAACAAAATGTAACTACCTAATAAAAATACGTTATTTTTTAGATGCTTTTTTATTAGGTAAACTCCTCAATGTTTACAGGAATATCTTTATACTTGCCCAAATAAGAGATCACTATTGTTAGATATTAGAACAATCATTCCGTAGGTTGTCGCTTCGAGTTGAGTCATAAGTTTGAACTTATCACTCGTTCCCCTTTTAATATTTTCCAAAAATTCAAGTTATCACGAGTATTAGTATGGAATAGAGAATTTAATTATGGAAAATATTTATACTTCGGTAATCATTTCATCTAGATATGAAAGTTTCATCAAACACATATGAGCTGTTGTTTTTTAAAGTCCATTTTTGCATATTGGCGATATCAAAGTGCTTTAAAAGTGCGAGCTAACCGGCAATTTTTTTTATCACTTGGAACTTAGCGAAGAGTGGCAGTTTAAACCCTATACACCTTTTAAATTTTATTACGAAATAATAATCATTAAAATCACTTAAAAAATAATCGATTTTTTTATCCAAATTATACCACTTTCAAAAATAATAGCTGACATCATCTGTAATTCGAAGAGTTAGTTGAATCTTTTATTTCTTGATGAAATGATTACCGATATCTACACATTGCCCATAATTACTTTCTCCATTCTATACCAACCTCATGATAACTTTTATTTTTGGAAAATATTAAAAATGAAACGAATAAACAGTTAAAACATTTTATAACTCAACTCTAAGTGACAACCTGCGGAACAGATACGAATTTCAGTATTAATTCTGTACCCCGGAGGTAAGGGATAGCATGTCATATCATATATGATTAATGCTTTAAATTACTTATATATGCCAATAACAATGTGGACAATTGTCTTTAAGTTGCTTCTATAAGTAACGAAAAAACAAATTTTAATATTTAAAAGTTATGGAAAAATATCTTTCCTGAACATATACAAAAATTAGAAAAATGTGACATGGTATGCTTTACAGGGTTACAGAATTGTAAATGAACGTAACAAAAAGTTTTACGAAAATTATTGTATTTAGTTTAAATAATATATAATTACATTCATATTATTAATTTTATATTTTGGATCACTCTATTTTTAATTATTGATACAATTTTTACATGCGAAATAAAATTATAGGGTGAATATATAAAAAAAATTGTTTCCTCTGTTAGCATAAAAATGATTTGACTCCAGTGGATGTCTGGAATAAAATGCAACACGTCGTGGATAAATATTGTATTATAATATATTTATTATTAAAATTTATGTATAATTGAAGAACTTGATCTTCTTTCTACCTTAGGAAGTTCTCTACCCACAAAAGAAATTAAGGAAGTCATCGGATGCTCTTCAGAAAGTTTTAACCGCAACTACTTCGAGATTGTTTTGAAAATTGTAATTAGAAAAGCTCTTTACAACCCTTCCTAAAAGTTAACCATCCAACTTCTTAGTTCAAGATTTTAAAATGTATATTTCAGACTTTAAAATTATAGAGATAAAACTTATTATATTCACTTTTCAGCTGAGGAACAGTATTTATACTCTTGTATATTCTTGCAGCTGGTAAGCTTGAATATGGTTGCGTTTTACTTATAATTTAGATCTGTTTGGATTTTTTTAAAGTAAATTATTATTAAAGGAACGACGAAAAAATGGTAGTACACATGTCCTAACGAGTATATAATAGGCTAAAACAAAACCTCTTTTTTTATTATTGAGATAATAATATACATTCACTAGGTAGTGTACGAATTTTAAGAAATTTAATTTCCACGATCAAGCTACCTATATATCTTCATAAAATAATAACATTACACCTACGCCTGGACTAAGTTTTAGCACTTATCAGACTTGAATAGAGCACTTACTGGACAAGTTTAATCACTTACTAGACCAATAAATAGCACATACTCCGCTTGAATGGAGAACTTTTTAGGCTAGTTTTAGCATTTAATGGATTCAGATATACCAGTTATTGCGCTCACTGGACTAGTTTATGGCACTTACTAGACTCCTGTCAGCACTTACTGGATTAGTCAGGGTACTTACTTGGCTAGATTATTGCACTTACTGAACAATTTGTAGCACTTACTGGACTTGGGTAAAGCATTTAATGTACTAGTCATGGCACTTACTGGACTAGCCTATAGCACTTACTTGACTAGTGTTTAGCTTTTATTGGACTTGTATTGAGAACGTACTATACTAGTCTTAGCACTTGCTGGACTAGATTATGACACTTACTGCACACGTTCTATCACTTACTTGACCTGGGTGGAGCACTTACTAGCCTAGTCTTAGCACTTATTACGGAAGATTATAGCACTGCGTAAGCATGGGTGCGGAACTTACTGCATTACTCTTAGCATTTTCTGGACTATTCTGGGCACTTACTTGACGAGTTATATCGCTTACTGCACATGGCTTGAGAACTTACCAGATTCCTCTTAGCACTTGCTATACTAGATTGTGGCACTTGCTGATTCCCTCGTATACAATCCTTACAATCCAATATCCTTAGTAAGAAAGAAGATAAAAAAGACCTCGTGATCTTCGTCATTGAATTGTCTTTTTTGGTAATACCAGTTGGTCTTTTGTTTACTTGACCTTATCTCATGCCATTATGTATCTTACAATCTGCATATATTTATTATTGTAATAGAGAAGTAAATTTTCAATAAATACATTATATACGTATATTTGAATCTAGTCTATTTGCCCTAAAGAATCCCACCAACGTTGGTCGAAGCGTGAATTGCCAATGATTACTTTTTTGTATAATAATTAATAATAAATAGTCTTGTAAATTCAAGGAATTTTTAGTACCTCCGCCCTTTCTATTCTCTTCTCCAAAAATTCCTCCACGCCAAAATATTAAGTTTTATTGATTTTTACGAATTTCAATTAATTCTACGGTACCGCTCTAGGCGAACAGATATCTTTATTCAGCATCAGATTGTTTAGTGTTGAATTGTTTACGATAGAGCCGAACTAAACCTTGTCATTAATCATGTAATTACCAGAACGCTCGAAGTGAATTACAACTGAACATGATGAATGAATGGTCGTCGTATAATTTGAACTCGTAAATCGCAAGGCAGTGAATCACGAATAACAGAATGGTGCGGTTTCGTGATTCATTGTGTTTGCAGATCACGAAATATTCCTGTATCAGTTACTATCATACATTTGTTATATCATTTGGGATATTGATCTCTATTATTTATAAATCCTATCTAAGGCTACATAATTCAATATTATAATTATTTTTAATTATTTAGGGCGTTTCGCTCGTCTTTAGTCGCTTACTTGTCGAGAAATATACTAATGGATTCCTTTGTATTATTGTTTGTTTTTATTTCTTCTTATTGACTTTTTAAAATCATTCCCCGGAGTCTTTTCAGTTATATGAAAAAATGAGATCTAGGAACAATTCTGGGCTCACCCTGTCTCATAAACGCGGTAAATTGGGGGGCTGATCCGCCTGTGGCTGATAAATGATTTAATTAGTTTGCATCCACACGTTTTGGGATCTACATACCTTCCTTGGGTTCTTCCAGCCTCCATAAATTTTGGTAAAACCTGGGGTTGAGTATAATCTTCCCCTAAACACATTCCTGAACAACCGTTGATTTACAGTAACAGTATTCCCTACTTTAGAACTGAGCCGAAAACCCTTCATGAGTTCTAGCGGTGCAAGTATTTTTTTTTCCCAGCTAAGCCATGCAAAGGCTTTATCTTGAAATATAGATATATATAATTTCTTATGAAGATTGTGTATTACCATACACGAAATCATACTTTATTTCTAGTTATAACGTGTACATTTATATATTTATTTATATACATCAGTTAAACGATAGTAATTCTATCGTTATAAACTATGGAATAGATCTAAAAATTAGAATACTGACTATTTGAATTAAAACTATATATATACAAAATGCAATAATACAATATACATACAAAATAATATACTTAATACATCTTATACATTATTACAAAATTCATAAATACCACAGCCATTGTTTGCACACATACATATAATTGTATAATTTTTAAAAAAAAATTTTTGAAATGTAAAATAAAAAATAAGGATAGTAATAAAAAAAAGTGAACAATTCGAATATCAATTACTAATTTCTAATTTTTTTTTTGGTAGAGAGAGCTCTGCGCCCTTTTGAACATGGTTACAGGAAAGACTTATATTATTATATTTGATTAATAATAAATTAAATACCCGTTCTGTCTCGAGCAACTTCGGAACTGCGTGAAATTGTACAATATTTTATAAATCAATATATATGTATATATATTACTTTAGAGGTATGACACTTTAGGGAATGATTGATTGGTTGAAGAAAAGGTAATTTCGGTTTTTTACAATGGCTCTACAGTCGCACATCTCCAGTAAATGAATGAAGCCTTACTATAGCGCAATTGAAAGGTGAAAATCCATGGTAATCCAGATTAGAAGAGAGCTTCATTAGTTATTAATTACTCAGTAAAAAAGATATTACGCTTTGAAAATTGTGATCACGGGTTCATTTTCGTCATATTTCGCTCTTACTAACGAAAATGGAAAAATACAGCGCCCATTTTTCTTTCTTTATGGTAATGAGCGCTTAAGTAAAAGTCAGTCTCAAAATTGGGTTGCTCGTTTTGGTATCTGTTTCGCATTTCGTCCCTTCTAGTAGAGTTACAACAAGTTTCAACTGTTTATTCGTTTAATTTTTAATATTTTCTAAAAAAAAAATTATCATGAGCTTTAGTATGGGAATAGTATGTAATTATAGACATTGAGAAGAATTCGGTAATAATTTCATCAAGAAATAAAAGATTCAATAAACATTTCGAAGTATAGTTGTAGTTTGTTGAAACGTTCATTTATAGATGATAAGATTACCGAACTATACAGGTTTTTAACAGTTACAATCTCTTTGCCATACTAAAATTCATGATAACTTGTATTTTTGGGAAATATTAAAAGGAAAACGAATGAAAAGTTGAAACTTGTTGTGACTCAACTCGAAGCGAGAACCTGAGGAATAATTACAAGATTTTCGATCCGGAAATTTTGAAGTTTAAGATTAATGTGGGCCAATTGTTGACAAGATCAATAAAATTCCTTAAGCAATTCAGATACGCCGACATATTTATCTCGCGGTATCACTATGGAATTAAAAATCGCCCATAAAACCATTTACTTAAAACTGGGTACCAAAAGAAAGTCCTCTTGTGTCCCCAATAACTTAACAGTGAAAAGTTGATGGGCTGAGTTTATATGTGTGAATCGATACTTTCCACGTTGCTATCTTCCTCAGCACTTAATCTGAGACTTAATAATGTGTCATATCAAGCTCTGAGGGTGCTTGCAGTATGACCAGCGAAACTTCGACAAAAATCTTGAGTACACGGTCGAAACCAGAAGGAATACGTGATGAATGGATTAAAAATATTGGCCGTAGCAATTTAAGATAGTATTTAATGTAAAAGTTCATCGCCTAAGCCTTGATAAGCTTCAAAAACTGTCGCAAAGCCAATTTGACGCCAAGGAAGGTAATTCTGAGTGTTTGGTGAAATTGGAAAGGAATAGTTCATCACGAGCTGCTCAAACGTGACCAAGCCATTAATTTCACCATCTTCTTTCAACGACAAATGCGATTGAAGCAGGGAATCAAAACAAAAAGGAGAAATTTATCAATAAGAAAGGCCAAACATATTTTTAGTTGCTCGTCAAAAATGAGAGAGCTTGGCTGAGTTTTGTTGCATCCACTGTATAGTATGGGCATTGCCCAGTGCGACTATCATTTGTTTCGGTCTCTGCTAAACTCTCTTACTGGCTTAAAGGTTTCTTCAAAAGAGGCTTTTGAAAAGTCATTTGGTTTTTCGCCTAGAAACCTCAGAGGTTCTACAGCGATGGAATTATAGTTGTATCAGAAAAGTAGAAAGATATCATCGATCTAAACGGCACATATATCATTACTCAGTATTTGAATTGCAATTGATTAGATTTAGTTCGAAAATATGAAAAAAATCGCTATTACCTAACCTATCATTAAAATATGATACACAATACTGAACGTTGAAACATACTTCCTTCATTTTTTTCCCATTTTTGTCTTATAAAAACGGAGGTGTTATTGACACATAAATATTTTGTTTAACGAAACATTTAAATTAATATCTTATGTGATATAAACAATAAAGATATGAATGTAATCTAATGTAAGATGTGAATAGTCCATTCCACATTCCTCATTCCTTAGGTCCACGCGGAATGTATGCACATTAAGTTAATGTATGGCCTTAACTTCTCAAAGTCCTAAGTCCTGATTCACTGGAATCATCATTCACCGTTGTAGGTTTGGGTTCATAAATTAAGAACCTAAGAACTTCTAGAAATATATACATGGGGTATAGTGGTATAGTTGGATATAGTGGTAGAGGTTTTTTCTATAGGTTTCATGACTCTTTTTTGAAACTTTAAATGTTGGAGACCTCACGAGTAGACTGTTTAATAGCATAGATCATATCGTTGAAACGAATGAAAAACATAGAAAATGAAAGAAACACAATTTTACAGAAGAGTAAAAAACTGTTTCTAGATTCATTCAAAATCAGTGAGTATCGTCAAAAGTATTTTACCTATGTCATTATACGTGGTTTTGTTTCTTATAGACTACTATATGCGAATGTTATCGAATAATATATCTTAATTAGTAAAAAAAACATCCGTTAGTTTGATTATCTATAATTTATAATATTTTTTCTACAATGTCCAACTTCATTAGTATTATGTTAGAGAGGAAAAAGTTGACTGGAAGAACTAATAGAGGATGGAAATAGTTGGGAGTGCATTCAAAATATACACACAAATAAGTGGAAATTTTTTTTTTCCCTACGTTTCGACCTACTTTGTAGGTCATCTTCAGGGCCAATAGGAGTGGCTGCTCAGTGAAAATGTAACTGACAAGTAAAATACGTTACAAAGTAAGATAAGTTACTTTGGCCCTGAAGAAGACCTGCAAAGTAGGTCGAAACGTAGGTACAAATAAGAAATTATTTGTGTGTATATTTTGACTACACCCCCCCCCCAACAATTTCCATCCTCTATTGATTAGTATTAGTTGACCTTATATAAAGAAAAAAAATGGTTCGAGTGGAGCTCCGTGAAAAAATGTCTTAAAATTTTAGAACTATTTATTTGAATAGTACGTTTCGACCCCATTGGAGGTCTTCTTCAGGGCTGGTTAGACAAGGTACAAACGATTTGTAAAAAATAAAAAATAATAAAGCTATTGGAGTAAACTAAAAAAAACCTGTACCACCACATCCCGTGAACGTGTCTAGGGTTCAGTACATGGTAGAGACTGTACTCTTTCATGGACAACGGTTCTGCAAGGAGGTTACTTGTCCTAGGTCACGCTCAACCGCCAAATTTTTCCCCCTTATTTTGGGTACCCTATTTTTATAATATTTTATAGAGGCTGGGTGGGCCTCAGGAGGGTCCTAGATCCTATACGATCCATCTCCCGCTGCAAACAGACTAAATAAAAGCCATGGCCTGCAGCGGGATTTGAACCAGGATTTCCGGCATGGCAACTCACTGAGCCACTCCGCTCCCTATTGGAGTAAACTAGATACAATTCAAATCATATTCTGTATCTAGTTTACTCCAGTAGCATTATGTCAACATTTATTTTATCAATTTTTATATATTATTTCTTTATGTTTTTTATATAGTAGTGGTAGTATCTTGCCAATCCAGCTCGGAACAAGACCAGCAATGTGGGTCGAAACGTTGGTTTTAAAAAATATAGTCCAATATGATATCTTTGTTAGTTTGCAATGTATCATTTTAAGTAATTTCAAAATAGCGCAATTGCTAACTGCTGAATATGTTATCATCGAATGTCTCCTTTAAAACTCTTGTTTTACTAAAAATAGCAACTCCAAACACTCGGACATAGCGTACTCAATACTTTGCCGTGCAAAAAAATTTATTTTGTTGGTATTCGAACCAGATCATATACGCGAATGTGGTACTCTCGAGACTCTAAAACTCCCAGTTGAAAAACTAATTTTTTATTCGTAACTTAGGTTTTGAACATCATCAAGAAACCCTTTACCAAGCGAATTCAGTTTCAAAAATTTACTATAATATACATCAACCTTTAAGTACAGATAAATAATAGATAAAGATAAATAATTGTAAAAAATATGTTGTTTTCACATTCTATACTATGCATTTGTATCTAGGGTATTGTGTGGGCTGTGACGTAGATTTGCTGGAAGATACTGGAGAAAGCACAAGTATTTGAGAATAATGTTGTTGTTTTTAAAAGACTTTTTAAAATCAAATTCATGCTCCTAGTATTCGTGATTCACCCATTCATTCATAGACAGATTAGTAATAAAACTTCAATACAAATAGTTTACGATATAGAGACACTGTTTTAATTAATTTACATTATATACTCACCAGGTCGGTTTAAAAGTTGTAAAACGAGCAAATAAAAATAAATCATGAGCTAAAATAGAAATCACGAGTAAAAAAATATAACTATATCTTTTTTTTCCATGAAAATTACATATTGCTTGAACAAATAAGTAAATGATCTTGATGAAGCTGGTGACTAAACGAATTGTCCACCAATCTTATGATCCACCAATTGTCCACCAATCTTATGATCCACCAATTGTCCACCAATCTTATGATCCACCAATTGTCCACCAATCTTATGATCCACCAATTCGATATTGTTTTCTGATGATACCTTCTTCGTGTATCTAGAGGATCTTACAGATTCTGAAAAAAAAATATATAAAGAGAAACATTACTATTATATAAAAATCTATAATAAGAAAAACACCTTTCCTTCAAAAGGACAATCTCGTAATTCAAAAAAACTAATTTTTAAATAGATGTCTTTGAATGTTCTATGAGAAATAAATAAAAGAGAAGTTGGGTATTGGTAAGGATTCCCATTCTACTGCTTATATTGAATTATTTTTAACCACTAATATTATTTTAAAAGCTTGATTTTTTTAATTCTAACGTTTTTAACTCAAAGGGTTTCCTCAGATTGAGGTTTCCTTCAACCGAAAATTTCCTTTAATTGGTTTTTCCATTTTGTTTTACATTGTACATCTTCCTCCCTCAGACCATGACCGTCCATACTTTCCTCAATTCTATCTATCCCTCTTTTTCGAGGTCTCCCTCACCGTTTCCCTCCTACAGCTTTCCATTTAAAAATTAAATTCGGAAATCTTTCCTCCTCCTTCAGATCATACAATATTTTCTTCTCAATATTTTGGAGGACATTTTGTTGCGTTTGCGTTCATTCTCTAATTTCGGCATCAGTCCTTTTTTCTAGTCCGGATACTCTGGCAGCTCTCCTCCAATAGTCCATCTCAGTAAGTCCATCCCAAGTAGTACTTTTCCTAAACCAGGGCTTATTTTTCATCTCTCTGCTCCATATAGCAATACGATTTCAATTATGGACTTATAGACTTAGCTCCTTGTGTACTACGAAAATGAAACGGTATAGTTTCCTTCATTATAATTGGCTCATATTGGAAAAATTCGACTTAACCCACTTATTTATCACCACTGCAGATACACACATGCTAAGCATTCCTATTGCAATGATAGTATTGAAATTCTTTTATTATTTATTAGAAATTTTTTCTAACTTCAAGATGATACAACTCAGAATATGATTTTATCAAAAATAATGTTGGAAATTGAATATCAGATTTGTCATTCCTGAATTAAAAAGTTTCAACCAAAATAATTGCTCCTCAATCATCAACTCAAAAATCCCAATTTTAGAGTTATATCGTCATTCTATTAAATAAGCAATATATAAATCATTTGTCACTAAATCCTGTACATTTTGCTTATTAAGTCCTTAAAGGTTCTTGGTATAAATGATGTAGCCTTTTAAAATATTTACTTACAAGTAATATTGTTTCGTTCTTTTATTTAATTTAATCGATTTACAATAGAAATTCCAAGACATTAGTTCATACAAGATACACCTGAAAATATAAATAAAAAACATGTTTGAAATGGAATATCAGATAAGTCGTTCATGAATTAAAAAACTTCAACCTCTACTGAAGGTTTAACTAAAAAATGTTTGAGTTACGTCGTTCTTTTGAAGGAGCGATATTAATAACAGTGTTTAGCTTAGTAATGGAGAGTATTACACATATTATATTTCCCCAGTTTTGAGTTTACAGTTTGTTTTAAAGCTAGAGAATTCCTGGTACCTTTCCGGCCTTCATGTGGGTTACCTTGATCATGGAAAAGCTCCAATGGTCGAGCGTGGTCTAGACCAAATCGCTTTCCTGAACAAAGTTGGCTTAGCAACAGTACATTCCTTACCATGTAGTGTATACTTGACCCATTATTGGTTCTACGGGTTTTTATTTATTTATTTTTTATGGAAGACTATAGAGGATTTATATACATTTTGTATTTATTACAATAAAATATTTTAAAAAATTAATATTGCCTTGGCCCAATCCTTTATACAGCTGACATCCCAACTCATCCTAATACTATCCTTACCACGTATACTGATGATACATGTGTATTATCAGTCAACACCAATCCAATTATTGTATCCCAAAGCCTCCAAACCCATATCACTGATCTTGAAGAATGGTGTCAAAACTGGAGAATTCAAATAAATTCTCAAAAATCCCATCAAATCACTTTTGCCTTACGTCGTAAACCAATGACTTCCTGCCCTTCAGTATACTTTAATAATATCCCACTGGTGAATGTAGAACAGATCCGATATTTAGGGTTGCATATCGACAAACGATTAACCTGGAATTCTCATACTAGACTGAAAAGACAAGAAACCGCTCGTCGTTTCAGGCTACTTCAACACTTACTAGACAAACGCTCTAATCTCCCAATTACCTACAAAAGACTCATCTACATGACCATCATACGACCTATTTGGACTTACAGAGTAGAGCTTTGGGGCTCCACTAAGCCATCGAATTCCTCTCGTATCCAATCCCTACAATCCAAAATCCTTCGTAAAATCCTCAACGCTCCTTATTTTGTTAAGAATAAAGTCATTCATAACGACCTTAATGTCCCATTTGTTGCTGATTTGGCCCGAACCCGGTTTGTTATCTATCCTTTCATAACAAACTTCATTCCCACTCAAACCCTCTAGTTTCAAACCTAGCGTCCTCTTCAATTCCCGATAATCCTCCGAGGCGTCTGAAATGAAGATGGCCACGTGACCTTCTTAGTTGAACTAGTGATTTGAGTACTACCAGTGGGTAGTTTCTCTACTTGCCATTAACTCATGTCATTATGTATCACATAGCCTTACTTTATGTATTATTGTAATACAGTTGTAAATATATCTGTTATAGATATATTGTAAATATATCTAATATACCTTCAAAGCAACGTCATAAATCAAAATTTAGTATTTTTGAGTTTAGCCTTCAGTAGCAATTAGTATTGGTAAGACATATCTGATTTTCCATTTCCATCATGTTTTTTTTTTTGTTTAGGCTGGGAGAGCACCTGGAAGGTCCCCAGATCCCACAGGCTCCATCACCGGCTGTTAAACCATTAAATAAATGATCTGCCTCAGCTGGTTATCAACCCAGGACCATCCCATGGCAATTCATTCTACCACTGAGCTACTGAACATTTCGTACAACAATAAAAAATTAATTTCTCGATAATCGTTAGCTGTACAACGATTAAAATTTCAGCTAGAATTCATCTTTAGTTCAAGGATACAAGTTTTAGACTCATATTAGAGGCCATTAGAGTATTTCCGATGAATATTTGGCCTATTTAAATTAATGAAATTAAGAAACAAATATCCTGATTAATTGCTTAATTTCATTATATATGATATTATTTGATTTATAAATTACTTTCCCTATATTTGATATCAAAATATATTTTCAAAGCTACGCTCTTTCCAAATCTTTTAATAAATATGACAGAAAATGTGTTCTAAGAGTATGCCGAATCTTAAAATCGAACTTTAAAATTTTTTTTTTAAAGTAGTCGGTTTCGTTTGTGTTTGTTGATGTCTCTGAACGACTGTTTCGACTGCTGATGTGTTCATGTTTAGATATTTTACTTATCTTTAAGCTGATGTGACCAATCGGACGATGTTACATTGGGAAATCTAATCACCAGGCTCGTGACTTTCATTTTACGTCCTCCCCGAAAGACGGTTTTTTCACCCCCCTTAAAAAATCTCAAATCTGTTGATCTGATAAGAGCTGCATTTGATCTTCATTGATCAGAAATCGTTTCTGGTTAGTTACTTTCCATTATTTTAGAGAGTTAAGGTTTTTTTCAAATGTCTAAATCGATTCTGTTGAAAGTTTTAAATTTACGTTGGGATTACCACTTTGGACTTTCCGTATACCTTTGGACCGTATATCCAAATAGTATCCAGATGTGAATTTATAATTTCGGTCTAATTTTCGTTCTTAGATAAACGGAAATAAATATATTTAATAATTACAATGGTGAGACCTAATCTTAGGGTTAACCTTTTCGTTTTCTTTTTATTTGATGAAGACATGGACGGTATGTCTGGTATTCTGCTCTATCTGTCTGCGGAATTCGATCTCTGTCGTGGTTTATTGGAGAGGATCATTCTTATCGCAGGGGGAACTTAATGTCTCGAAATCTCTCTTGTAAGTCAATTAAATTAAATAATGCAACAATATACCTGGTACAGTAATAAAGATAAATAAATATTTTAAAAGTCAATTTCCTGTATACCAAGAACCTTTAAGGATATATGAAGGAAAATGTATAGTATTAAGTTACAAATGATTTGGTTATGTAATCTAACCTTATATTCGAATTGAATAAGAACTGTAATTATTAACTTTATTTCAACAATTGATTTAAATATCGCTCCTTTTAAAGAACAACGATATAACCCAAAAATTGGTATGTTTTAGTTAAGTTCTCAGTTGCAATTGTATTGGTTCAATCTTTTCAATTCAGGAACGAGGTAGCTGGTAATTCAATTTCTAACAATTTTTTGGGGGTTTTATATAATAAAGTCGTATTTTACCCAAAGAGATTAAATAAAAATATCTTCTATAAAATGAGAGGATACAAGAGAGCTGGGGGTACATCAAACAGATGAAGGAAGAAACTGAGAGACTGAAAATAACAGACCAAGACTGTTTCGATAGGGATGATTATGGGAAGAGACTCAAAGAAATTAAGTTCCTTGTGGAAAAGAGAGATGCGAGAGAAGGAATAGCGCGGACCGAAGAAAGAAGGAAAGAACAGTCGGAAAGAATGAGGAAAAGGCGGTTAGAAAGAAGGAAGGAGAGAATTAAGTGAAAATTATGATATTCGCGTGGTTTCCTAGGCCGTTCCGTGATACAGTCATATTTTTAGTTGTATCAAGTTTGAACTTGAAGATTTATGAGAATGCTGGCATAAGGAAACACAAAAAGTTTCAAGCTTTTAAATTTTTTCTAATGATTAATAAAATAATTTCAATACTATCATTGCAATAGGAATATTAATGTTTTTTAACTCAGATGGTACTTTCAAATTACTCAATTCAAAAATAAGGCTTTTTTTAGTTATGGCATTGTTCTTTTGTTGAAGTGATGTTATAAGTCTAATTATGTACATAAAAATATATTTTTATATATCTGTAGCCCCAGTGAATAAGAGGTCTAGTCCAACTTCATCCATAACGAAATAATTTTACAGAGGGAAGCGGGATCGCTTTATTCTCGTAGCGTATAACTGGCTAAATCTGTTTTAGGCTTGAAATGGAGTTACTGCTTATATTACGATTCCATTTCAAGCCAAAATTTACGAGAATGACATGATCTAGTTTCCCTCAATACAATTAACTCCTTCTGAATGATTACCATATATGATAACCATATATCGTCCAGTCCTATTCTATATGAAATGGAGTAACGGTGTTAGTAGAACGCTTAGTTGCTGTGATGAAGGCCCCAGGTTCAATTCTAGCAGTGGCACATAATTTAGTTATTGCTATATAACAGCCGTAGATGGGCTCTGTGGGACGTGCAAACCGTGTTGGGGTTCACCCAGCCTTCATTGCAACTATTACGTAAAACAGTAAAAAAAATATATATATTTATAACCGTTTGCTAATAAATTACACAAAGATCTCATCATACATACCACTCGTGACTGATACAATCAACAAAAACTAAAAAAGATTTCATGACTCACTTCCTGGGCACCCAATTCCTGAGGGTAGGTTTTCAAAAGAAGATCGCATATACAATATGCACCAAATGGCATTTGTATAATAATTATTATTATATTTTTAACCGCATTTGTTGAACTTTTACAATTATTCCTGTGATTTCAAAAACTTATAAATTAGATTCATAGTTATAAAAATAATTTAAAACTTTAAAACACTAATTGACAAACAAATAAAGTTCCCAGTTATAAAGCTGTTTAAGGCGATTAAAATTCATGCATTTATTTTCTAATATCATGATAGCCCGCACTGTTGGCTAGATCACTATTTAGCTCTGTATAACGTAAACATATGAATTATTTGCTTCAGTATCTGTAAAACAAAAAGGTTCAGTACATGCTAGGGAGTGTACTAGCAGGGCTTTCCAAAAATTAAGGGTTCAACCCACATTAAGGTTGTAAAGAAGGGAGATGAGGAATTTTCTCGAACAAAAACAAATCGTAAAATCAACAGGATGTAATTATCTTCCACTAGCAAGTCATAAATTGTGGCTGTGTGTGCCACAGGACGTGTGTAGGTCTGGAGATCCTACACGGACAGAATAAGTACTTTATCACAACTGGATACGAACCAGCACGGTAACTCTGAGCTACCCCGTACTACTTTTTTTTTGGACAGAGAAAAATATATTGATTATTGCTATAATACTAGTAAATATCCAGCAGTTTTTTTTAACGTTTCTATACAATAGTTATGAGGGAAGAAGGTATATATTGCGAACATATGGTGGCACCAAAGGAAGTATATATTCGATTTGTAACAGCTTGTAGAGCAGTCAATAGTGGGACTGGTGTGTAGGGAACTTTATTTTTAACTGGAATACATATTCCACCAGATGCTTTAGACTAGGAACAATATAAGCCCTACATCCAAGTAGGGAAGTTGACTGGTTTGAATGCCTAATTGAAAAAATATTAAACATATGATGTTACTCATAGGGTAATTTAGTTCTTCTGAACCTTGAGAACATACTCAGTATGACCTTAGAATATCGTTTAATTCGCGAAATGAATAAAGAAGATTTAGTGTTGTGGGAGCACACATTTATAACAAAGAATATTTTAAAAATTAATGTAAAAAAACTATAATAATATCAACGGTGATGTTATAAAAGATAATTAGATTCAATTGATACAATAAAATAAAAAATGTTCATTACTCTGATTAATTAGTTTATAACATAAATACAAAGGCTGCGGGTATTTTTTGTTAAATAAAACAAAGTTTATTGTAGGAATACTATGTATGTGAATGTGAAATCGGCAATTTGTATGGTTAAGTAGTTCTGTATATGTAACGGAACATGTATGTGTACGTGAGTATATATATAGCCTTGGTAGCTCAGTGGTTAGAGCACTGCGCTAGAGATGCGGGCGACCCGGGTTCGATTCCCGGCCAAGACTTAATCTTTTCTCTTCAAAAAATTTAAATAATCAAAAAGAACCATAAATAATATATATATATAAATATAGAATTTATATTTAAATATCCTTACAAGCAACTATGTTAAACCCTAAGAAAAGTAAATATTCAAATGTTTTTCCCTTTTTTTGTAAAAAATATTGCATTAATCTTTTTTTGGAAATCTCAATGGATTTCAGCCTAAATATTTAATTTATTTTATTTTAAATTGGCTATTCAAAGCCATCACTATAATTGATTAATTTTGAAAATATTTTAAAAATTCATTAATAGAAAAGGCTCTGTGCAAGAATCTATTGAAAATGAGAAGAAATATATTTTAATGTAATTTTATTGTGATTTCCAATCTTATGCTGAAATAGTATGATTAGCCCCTTCAGTAGATGTAGATACATTACCGCACAAGTAAACTTAATTGCGGTTTTGTGGGCCTTAAAAATGAAGGGGTAGATGTAAGACAAAATTAATTATTGAAATTAAAGCTTCCTTTGCAAATTAAAATCTTGATGGTTATTTCAAGCGGATTGGTAGTCATTTAAGTGTTTGTTAAAAATAACGGAATATCTTTTTTTCAACTAAAATCGGATGGTTTCATTTTTAGATAGAGAGAGTAAAAAAAAATTAAATAATTAAGTGATTCTGAAAACAGAACATGTATTTGACTTTGAGTACATTATATAAGAGAGTGAATGTGTATGTGTGTGTGAGAGAGAGAGAGAGAGAGAGAGAGAGAGAGAGAGAGAGGAAAAGAGCATTTTAGTTTTTTTTTAATTTTCAGAAGGTTAAACACTTTCCTAAAGATCAAGACATTTTCCCCCAAGGTTTAACAGGGTAGAAATACTTTAAAAAATGAAATATTTATATATTTCTTAAGGATTAAAGCTATTGATGACGAATTCTTGCAGAAATTAATTAAAAAAATTGTTAATTCTTTTTCTGCATTTTGGTTAATTACTAAAATATGTTTTTATTTGAAAATCCCTTTACCTTGGCACACTGTTGTCCTGGTTAGGCTCCTCGCTGGCATGTTTTCTTCTTTCGACATTGAGCAGCCAGCAATCTTCTTGAAAAGGTCTTTTACATCACTCTATAAAAAGAAACAAATATATATCTATTATCATATACAGCATATAATACTTTTATAATTACATCGGGAGTTTGGAAAAGAGTTCAACTCGATATTCGTTGATGCTGCTCAGGTTGATCCAGCACGAAAGCCATTCCGAGAGAATGAAATATACATTTTCTTCAAAACTATTTTATGTTACATATTATCTATATACTAAAGCAACAGTATATAATAATAAAAATAACTGTAAATAGATAAAAGTGTCATTGGAAGAAAATATCAACTACTAGCTAGGAAATAGTCAGGAAGTTAAGAAAGATTAAACAATATAAGGGAAAACGGGACCGTGTACAGTGAGACTTTTAGGAAGAGGATCCTGAGTGCGGAGGGATTCCTTAGAAGAGTAGAAAACGGAAACATGGACGAAGTGGTCTGAGGACAGAAAGGGACAGTGAAAAGATAAAAAAATATTAGACCGAACGGAGTGTGCTACAACCACCCCTAAATGATCTTGTACAGTGTAGTGTTTTCAAACCAATAGCAGTGACCAGAGAAGTGATTTAGTCGAAATAAGCCTCAACCGAGAATATATGCACGACAGGGGGCCGACTTTACAGGTAGGATGAGCCCCCAAAAGTCTACTGATCCCATAAAGTCAACATAAATAATTTATGGGCCATAGCCAGATTCGAACCCCATTTGTACAGCAACTCAGCGCTCTATACACTGATCTACACCGCTCCCCCAGTATATAATAATGTTTGTACATATTATTAAAAAACTATTTGTATCCATTATTATGAGCTATTGTTACCTGCTGCTCCTCTCTAAGACTTCTTGGATACCTACAATGGGCTGAGTGAGGACAGGGTATAGTCGAGAATATTTCGGGAAACTTGGTAAAGAAATGAACCCGAAACATCCTTGTTTAAAAATTAATCTCTACTATATTAAAATAAAAATTACACTCAACCGCTATTAATAAGAATACTCCTAAAGGCATTAAGAAAATAATAATTACAACTAATTACTAATAACAATAATAACGCTAATCTAAAATAAGGTTCACTATCAACAAAATTAGAACTAATAAAAACAATAACAATAATTTATATTAAGATTCACTATCCCATCTACTTCGTGATCGAAACGTGCCAAAGAAAAAGAAAATATTTAACTGGCTCTATCAACAACTGAGCCGCTACCTGGCTACACCCCAACTCAAGCCAGACTACAGAAAAATAGAGACTCCTGCCTTGACAGCTCATCTTCCTACCGGTCGGGCCACGGCCCTGCTCCCCGCCAGGACCAGTTCTCAACTCTGACTCTATGTTGGAAAACGAACAGATGTTTAACGGCTCATTCGAGTAAGCCTAAACATGGTTACCCGCGTGTCCGGGAGGTGCTGCTCCTTGTGGTCTAAATTGACAAGACATTCTTGAAATAAAATGTACTTTAATCAATTGTTCAATTGACCTGATGAATTGCTCAAAAAGTCCTGACGAATATTCTGTTCTTATTACGACAACGGGGCCTAGAAAATATTTAGTCAGCACGTCTCGACCACAGATGAGAGCCTTAACGACTAACATTTAATTTATATATTTTAACTCTATCCAGTTTGTTACACTTTCATTTTTATAATCTTAAATTTCGATAGTACAATGTGAATTTTATCAATTGACCAAATTATTTGATATTTGTAAGTTTCTAGAGGTGATAGAAAATTCCGCCCCCTTCATAAAATACTTTGATGCGCCACTTAGCCGAACATTCGATTCTCTTGACACTGTTTCAAAAATATACATTACTTTTCATTACATCAGCTATGAGTAATTTTTTTCATGTTTATTATTATTCGATTTTTTATTATTTATATTAGTCGAAAAACTCCGAGTGCTATCTCCCTTAAAGGCAGTTGCCCCAGTCTCCGGTCCCAAGCCCGGATAAAGGAGGAGGGTAGGTTTGGTGGGATAGATGTCCACCAACCGTGAAAAACCGTTAGGTTCATAAAACAACAAACAGCCTCGGATATGGTCGGTTGTGGTGGGGGTGGCCCGGGTTCTTGCAGGACCGTTGAGCCATAATAATAATAATATTAGTCCAGTATTCACTGGACAAGAAATTCAACCACTCGTTCTCCCTTTTGTTCTCCTACCATAATGAATATTTTAATATGATTTTCCTTCTTGATTTTTCTTTTCCATTGAAATATTAGTATTGAAATACCAATTTGTAGAGACACTGATTCATAGCGTTGACGATCTTTTCGTGAATTTATGCGATAAATGGCGTTTTTAGCGATAAATACGTTAAAAGGTAAAATAGCAAGGAATTTAACGACAAAAATGAAACAAAAACTCGAGTATTGAGTACATTTTAGAGCAGCTTGGAGATAGTAGTAAGGCAACTTTGATAAGTATTCATTATCACATTACATGTTGTGATATTTGTTGACGAAGTGTGTGGCCAATTCGTCAAATTGGTAAATGTATTGGAAGGGTCAAAATATCCATACGCTCATTTGCTTCGGGAGGACTTGGTGTCAGTAAGCCTTACTTTAAAAAAAAAAATTAGTGATGGTGTTTTCCCAGTCAAAACCTGAAAGGTTGTGCAGGAGGTAAAGAACCAGGTTGTATTAACCCAGATAGTAACCCTAAAAAGGTAGAGTTGTCAGAAGAGTTCTGTGAAACTGGCATCTCATCTGCTGAACCATCAAAACAGCAGCACTTTTTTGGGCTCGCGGGTAAAATGTTCCGATTGTAGCTCAGAATGTCCAGCGATCAGACGCTATTCTTCTAGCAAGTAAAAATAGGCTTGCACCAACATTCAAATTTGTCGATGACAGTAAGTTCCTGGAAGGTAACAGCTATTTTCAAAGACAGCTGTTAGAGCAAGTTAGGGATGGAGTCCCTGTAGACATAGTTCAGCTACTCTTAGCTGTAAAAATTGTTCACAGATGATTTGCTGAGGCAGCTCTGATGACTGTGTGGGTCCCTATGAACAGTGTTGACGCAGAATGATTTTTTAGTCGCTATAATCTTGTATTGACAGATCGTAGAACGAAATGACACACTCTACTGTAGAAAAAAGTGTCATGTTGAGTTTCAATCAATAATACAATAAACGTGTTTCAAGTGATTTTGCTAATTTGATTGTTTTTGTCCCATTCCTTCACGTTATCCTATTTAGCTATAAACACTAAAAAAACGCAAAATTAAAGCTATAAAAGCTATTTTTTCAATAATTAATGCTACGTTTCTTAAAAATTAAAGCTATGAATCAGTGTCTCTAACCATTTGTAATTCCAAGTCAATATGAGAATTGGTTGAAAGCGTAACTCGGGGGTTGGAAAATACGTCCATGGGAAGTCTGATGTTTGCAATACACATGAAATAGATCATATGATGTGTAGTGTATCGTTAACAAACCCTTTTCCTTGATTGGTTTCGAAAACTATCTCAAATTCAAGTTAAAATCGCACTAAATAACTCTCAGAGAGCGGTGTAGCTCAGCGGTAGAGTGATGAGGTGCTTTGCCGAAAGACCCGGGTTCAAATCCGGCTGTGGCAGTTAATCTGGTACCCTCCTAGGGCTTAGCCATCCTCTATGAAGTGAGTCCTCTAAATTGGGAGGAAACAGCATAACATAATGTTCCTTTTTCTACTCAGTATTAGTGTGCCTGAGTTAGCCCAAGTATAGTTCATGACCCAGAATTCGCTGCAAATACAACAGAAAATAAATTGTCTACCCACGACTGGATTCGATCCCTTGAGCAGTCCTATAGAATAATGTTTTTATTTTTCATATACATAAGCAAGTGTATATGTATAGACTTGCTCTGCAAACTACTACATGTTAAGGCATACATTGAGTTATTTTACAACTGAAAACCAGTTACAATAAAATATAACGGTGTTGAAACACAACAATTATTTATATCATAATCACTGATATTAATATTATACTACGATAATGTTATATTTCGGGCAGATTCATTTTTTCCAATGATTAATATAAATGGTTTTATAACTAAAATTAGAAAACAGTTCATATTATTTTTTATACGAATTATTTATTATTTATATCAATTCAACTCACTTTTATAATCTTTCATTCACAGATCGTTTTACTTTGAAAATTGTCGTAGTGTCTAGGAAAAATTAGATGGTGTAAAAACTTTTAAGAATGTCCCTTTAAACTCTCATCCATCTCCTAAACCTGCATCCATAATCGATACCTTTACTTGAAGAGGGTCTCTCCAATTTCTTAACCTTGCCCTAACTTTTTTTTCTTTTTGTTATGAAAAATCTGTTTAAAAAAGCAGAAAAATATTGATTCATGACTTCTAGGTACGTAAACTATGTGAAAAACTCCATTAATTTATTCAACGAAATTGTTAAATTTAACACGTGTGTTTTTCCTTTTTTTTTTTATTTGATTTACTTTTAGTAATTTTCTTCTCACTTTTACTTTTGCTTGTCATTGGCGTATGAAAACATTATATTTATATTTTAATTGAATACTTTTCCAATTCTTAGAGGAGACAATATATTTTTCTTTGTTGTTCTACTGTTTTTTTAATCTAAGGATAACACATGCGCCAAGTAAGGAAGAAATAAGACCACAATCTATTAAAGTTACTCTTCCCGATTAGTTGAGTATAATAATATGCTATAATAAGCTACGTTACACAACATTACTTATCATAGCATTGAAAAAACTCTAATCAGAAATAACTAGTGAGTCCCACCCCTAGAACCCCCCCCCAATTCCTACCATCTAATTATTCAAGAAAATCCAATCACGTTTTCACATTTCCTATCTTAAAATGGACCTGGTGCAATAAAAGAGATGCTTTCTTTCCTTAGTATTTTATTATCAACACAATTATAAAAGGCTAGAGAAAAAAAAACTTTGAAAAATATGTCAAATTCATTGACACTTATTCATAAGAAGTAGTTTTAAACAGCTCTCTATTCTAAAATTACTAGCATAAAAAGTCGTGAATTCAACGACTTAACCAAGGAGGTGGATGGAATAAAACACTTGTGGATGCAGTGAAGAACTGTAATTAAAAAAACATATTTACAAACTTATAAACAACTAAATAACTCCAGGTATCTTTAATTACAAACCTGAATCAACACAATAATCAATATATAATTACCCACATTTAACAGATGTCCACTCGAGCGAGTCTCTTAGTAAGCCATATCTATTATAACCTTACTCACACCTGTCCCTGAAGGTTATCTTCACGCCTGTCAAGTTTTGCGTCACTATTCAAACTTAAAGTTTATAAGGTAAACATATCGAGAAAAAGTTAATGTAAAGAAATTCAATCAACTAAGTTGTGATAAGCTTTCCAGGATCTCTAAAAATAAATTTATATACTCAGCCTTTATAAGCTCTGTTAAAGCGTTTTCGATAAATATTATAAATTTATTTCTATTTTATATATTTTTAATCCTAAATGGTAATTCCCAAGTTAGATTTTTATATTGATCAATATCAGATAAATATTTTTACGCTTTTAATTATTTATTTATGAATTAAACCTCAAAGTTTAACATCGAATAAAAAGGGGTAGCCTGTGGTGTAGTGTTTAGCATAATAACCTTCTATGCAAAAAATCGCTAGTTCGCACCCCGGAAAGCCTTAGATCTTAGGATTTTTAAATTGAGTATTAATATTAAAATGGCGGTCCCGAGTTTATACAATTTCCGGTACTCGTTAAAGAACCCTGGGTAGGAAACATTTAGGATTTCCACTGTAGCATCGTCAGATTAGCCATAGCAGCATAAAGTGACGTTAAATAAATAAACAAATGAACGTCGAAGAATATATTACTTCTGCACACTTACACTTATGGAATATATTGCTAGGAAAATTATTACGGAGTAGATATTTGAGGCTCCACTTAGCCCTCGAATTCCTCTCGTATCCAACCCTTACAATCCAAAATCCTTCGTATAATCCCTCAATGTTCCTTACTTTAACTGATTTGGACTAAACAAGACATCAATTCTTCCATGTCTGATTTTATTTTCACTCAAACCCAATAGTTTCAAACTAAGGAACTATTATATATATAAGTATATGTGTAATAATCTCTGGAAAGCTAAAGAATTTAGAAAAAAATATTTCTGATTTATACAGTCGGTGAAGTTAACAAAGAGCGAAGAAAAACACAAAGTTGAAGAACTTTTTTGACAGGATCTCTAATTTAGTGGAACGAACGACTTTGGCCCCAAATGGCTTCCCATCTTCCTTATATTACCATTTAAAGAGATCTGCTGAGCGAGAAGAGCAGTTCCCACGCCATCAATTGCCTCTTATCTCGGGCTGTTAGATCTGCCAGCTCGTTTCCTACGATTTCAACGTGACTAGGGAACTGCATGAAGTTTACGATCATATTAAGGTCTACGATTATCGGACGATTTCGGATATCTACAACTGGGTATGCATAGTCCAAATGTTTCGAACCATTCAAGTAACATTATAAATCCAATATTACAACAATAACCTGCTGACTACCAACATTTAACAGAGGTCCTTCAGAAGGAGCATAAAATAGGAGTCCCGATCTTGTAAGATGTCAGGTACTGGTTAAAGACCCTTGTTCTAATCACACCTGGATAAGCAAAATTTATGACTCCCTCTGTAGTATCTTCTGATTAGCCATAGCATTAAGTGACGTTAAATAAAATGGGAAAATAATTTTTCCAAAAGTGCCTTCTTTAATTCTCTGTAGTAGATCCATGAAGATTAGTGACCATTAAAAGGCACCAGGAAAAAATAATGATGTGGTAGTAATGGTAAATATTATATTTTAATCGTTTGTCACAAAAGGAAGAAAAGAAGGGGTCTGTCGTATTTTTATATTTATATGAATAATAAATACCAATCAATCCGTACCCACGTAGAAATAAATACATATACCTTTACTGGGGTTCCCAATATGTATGAGTGACACTGTTTATAATGCTGTGAATATTAAAATAAACCAGTGAGGAGTTACTGAGTAGATAGATTAACGGATATTCCAGGGTCTGTCTGTACTTGGAAAGCTAGGGCAGAGAGTGAAAATCCAGGGAGATCTCATAAAGGAATTTTGTGAATTAGATCACTCACATGTAGCAGAAAGAGGTATTTTTGTAAATAGGCGTGTAATCTATGTGGCCATGATTATTATATAATGAAAGTAAAGTTATTTTGTCCGATATAAAAGGGCGTTTATTTATTAAAACAACTCCCAATCTTATCACTCCAATCTTATCACTCCCACATACCTTTCTAACAGACAGAAAGGTATATTTTAGTTTATAATTATATAGTATAACAGTAAAGACCTCATGGTGGCATCGTATGACACTGCTTTGAAAATGAATCACATCAGTGGATCTTAACATTCCCTGAGATTATTGTTTCGGCAAGTGATCAAAAAAAAAAAAAAACCTGTACCACTACAACCCATGAAGGGTCTGGGGTTCAGTACATGGTAGAGACTGTACTGTTTCATGGACAACGGTTCTGCAAGGAGGTGACTTGTCCTAGGTCACGCTCGACCGCCAGATTTTTCCCCCTTATTTTGGGTACCCTATTTTTATAATATTTTATAGAGGCTGGGTGGGCCCCAGGAGGGTCCTAGATCCTATATGATCCATCTCCCGCTGCAGACTAAATAAAAATCATGCCCTGCAGCGGGAATTGAACCAGGATTTCCGGCATGGTAACTCAGTACTCTACCACTGAGCCACTCCTCTCCCTTCGGCAAGTGATAGGAGTGTAAAAAAATCACATGACGTCATATTTTCATAGTTTCGGAAGCCTTGCGCTAATAATAATGCGCTTTAATTACTATAGTAAAAAAAATATTTTTGAAAGAAACTGTGGATACTGTAAGAAATAGGAAAAGAAGATATTTAGTCAGAAACTATGTGGTTTGCCCAAGGGTTGAGGTAGACCTGAGGACAAACACAGAGTAAGAAGTACCCTTGAGTAAGAAGATACCTTCGGTCTCGCCTGCTTCTGTTGGTCGGTGGTAATTGAGGGCTCCTGGGAATCTCTGCTTGAGATGCAAATTTCGGTGAAATTTTTTGTTCCCAATTTCGGGAAATTAATGTAAATGCTTCCGTTTCTCGTAAATTATGATTGTTTACTTCCTCTTACTTAAGACCTTTGTTCAAAAAATGGTTTGGAATTATAAGGGTAACAAATTATTAGGCAAATAAATAACTATTTTAGAAATAATGGTGAGAAAATAAATTATTGAGAGCTAATAATAAAAGACGGGAGCGGAGTGGCTCAGTGGTTGAGCACTGAGTTGCCATGCCGGAAATCCTGGTTCAAATCCCGCTGCGGGCAGTTACTTTTATTTAGTCTGTTTGCAGCCGGAGATGGATCGTATAGGATCTAGGACCCTCCTGGGGCTCACCCAGCCTCTATAAAATATTATAAAAATAGGAAAACCTGGCGGTTGAGCGTGACCTATGACACGTCACCTCCTTGCTGAACCGTTGTCCATGAAACAGTACAGTCTCAACCATGTACTGAACCCCCAGACTCGTACAAGGGTCGTAGTGGTACAGGTTTTTTTTGTATTTTTTAATAATAAAAGAATACGGACAGAGGAAGATTATATTATGTGTTTTCCAAGATCTGAGTCTTTTTATTGCGCATATCTAATAGTAAAGACAAAAATTAAAAAAATATATATTTTCATCGATTACATTTACCTTTAGGGAGTGGAGTGGCTCAGTGATAGAGCACTGAGTTGCAATGCCGGAGGTCCTGGATTCAAATCCCCCTGCTGGCAAGAGTTTTATTTAATCTGTTAGCGACTGAAGATGAATCCTATGGGATCTAGGACCCTCCTAGGACTCACCCAGCCTCTATAAAGTGGTTAACCAAAATAAGGGAGGGGGAATCTTGCGGTGGAGCGTGATCTAAGACAAATCACTTCCCTGCACAACCGTTATCCAATGTACAGTCTACCATATACATACCCCACAGCCCACTTCACAGGTTGGAGTGGTATAGGCAGACAAACAAACATTTAGCTTAATGTTTTACTGGGAAATGTCAAGAATTAAGGTTAACTTGAAAGGGATCATCTTGATGCCTATAAAAACCTATTTAAAATCTTCACAAAGGCTTATTATTATCATTATAATTTTAATAATAACAGTAATACACAGTTTTGCATCCAGAAAATTCCATCTCAATGTTTTTCTCTCCTCCATTGAATATGAAATTTATGATAAATCATTAATTGTTTCTGAGCAGGTCTTTTGGCCATTGTCTTTTTTAATCTTCTCATGGGATATCCAACTAACAGATTGGATCATTCTGTAAGAGGATTTTGTTGATGTGTTGATTAGTGGAATCTTGTGTATGTGTGTGTGAACAAATTTTTATACAATGGAAATGTTCGAGAGTAAGAAAGAAATGAAGAATGGGCGAATTTTGGTGTTGAGTGAAATGTTGTTTATTTTCTGTGAATATACGATTTTACAGAGATAACTTTCACGTCACTGTGTATAGTGAGATGCTAAATAAATCAAGGAGTATTAAATTTTTTTCGTAGCATTTCGGAATGTGTAGTTTTTTTTTATTTAACGTCACTTTATGCTGCTATGGCTAATCGGACTGTACTACTATCGGGAGCTCTAAATTTTGCCTACTCAGGTTTAATTCGGATAGGGATTTTTAACAAATACTTAGCAGCATACAGACTCAGGACCTCCGTTTGAGGTCCCTTCCAAAGGACGGAAAAAAGGATTTTTTACTCCCTTTGTGTTGTTTTTATCGTCTGTATATGGAAGTGTTTTGTTGAACCCCTTCGAATGTCCAAATCGGACTTAGTATAGTGTTGTAGGTTAGTCGTTTGTTTAGTAAGTCAAGTCAAGATGTATAACTGAAGAGTTATATATTTGATTGTAGCTGCTTGTCAGTAAAAATAAAATAAACCTAAAACCAAAATCCCTCTCCTTAACAAAAAAAATGTTTTCAAAATGTCAAAGTCAAAAGGTTCTCGTCTCCTCCGAAAATTTGAACTTTTGTATAATATTTACCGATAAATCCAAATCAGAGATTTATTTTGTGCCTCAGTAATGACACACAAAAAAAAATTTCTATAAAATAAAATAAAATTCTACGCTGTTGCTTGTTTTTTCATTTCCTAATAAAGAGTCCTATATAATTAGGATAATTACGCAATAATTAGGATAGGGATCTTTAACGAGTGCCTACACCTCACAGGATCGGCACATCCAATTTACGTCCCATTATAGCCAAGGATTTTTTTAATCCCTTTTATGTCCCTGTGGCCACCTGCTCAATCAAAGGATTTTTAGGTTGTTTTAATTAGGTATGAGTGGGTGATCTATTCTTAAACTGTCAGGCCAAGTTCCATTAGTTTAGACGTAGAAAGGGTTTAATAATATTTAAATCACTATAGAATTTTCGTATATCTCTAGCTATCTCAGAGATATTTCCATTTTATGAAGAGAAAGGTGAATATCAGCCTGTGACGGCAAATACACTTTGTGCTGTGTTTCATATCACAGGTTAATTTGTATTTAAATCGACTCTGCTCGTAGTCACCTTACTACCAATCGATTATTTATTAGTATAATCGATTTGTATTCGAAGATTGGTTTGTTCTTAACCTTACTTCCATTTGTACAAATAATAAAACCCCATTCATATAGTTCCAAAGGTTCCGTGTGGCAAATTTGATCTCAAGGATTTTTTTCCCCCATATATGAAATCTCTGGACTGGTTAATGGTATCTGAGCAGATCTCTAGCCCATTATCTTTTCCATATCTTTCCATAGGAATTCCAGGTAACATCGAGGAACAAAGAGAATGAACAAAAGGGTTTTGGTGGTGTTGTTTCACGAGTCATATGTTGTGGATTTGCTGTGAATATATGATATATAATGGGAATGTTCGTTTCTTTGTGTATAGTGTGATTTGAAATCAACCAAGTGCATTTACAATTTTTCTTAGAAAATTAGATTGTGTTGTTATTACGTTCTATAATAAAAGCAAGGCTTCTGAGTGAGTCTCAAGGCTCTTGTCGTTTTAATGTTCTCATAGGAATTCCGGATAGAAGAGAGTAGGAAAGTAAAGAATAGGTTGCTGGTGATGTGTTCATAAGTGGAATGTTGTGTATTAGCTGTGAATATACGATTTTACGGTGGGAATGTTCACACCGTTGTGTATAGAGCGAATGGAATTTTGTATTGTATTGTTTCTATCTTGTGTATATAGACGTGTTTTGCTGAACCCGTAGGTTCTCTTCAATTTTTCCAAATAGGTCTTCTACCATAATTTCTTACAAAAAATAAAAAATTGAAGGAAACAAGAAATGCTGACTGCTTAATCTTCTGTAGGACATAAAAATAATGAAAGGGAATGAAGTTCTTACATTCCAGTTATAGAATGTGATCTTTAGACTAGAGCTTCATTTAGTCTCATTAGAAGGGCGGTTTCCAATTCAGTCAGTACAGTTTTGATGTTTCACCATAGCTACATATAATTGCAAGTCACCTACCCAGGGTTTTTTTTCTGCAATAATTATACAACAGACGTCTGAAGAAGACAGACCGAAGATCAGAAGGAGAAAAGAAAATTGAAAAAAAACTCTTATTACTGCTTCATTAACACCCAATTAGTTCTTAATGAGATCAACTAATTAAGGACATTAGAAAGAGAAAAATATCGAAGGTAATGAAGGACCTTCAGAATTTGGTAATTGGAACTAATTAATTAACCAAGGATAGGTTGGAAATATTCTTTTAACATTTTTTTTTCTTTGCCATCTAGTTTTATCGTACTCAGCATTTAATGAAGTCCATCTGCATACCAATAAGAATATATACCACTTCAAAATGTTTTTTGGTAGTTATTCCGCAGGTTGTCACTTCCAGTTGAGTCACAAGTTTTAACTTTTCATTTGTTTCACTCATAATATTTTCCAAATATGCAAGTTATCTTGAGCCATCGTTTTAACAAACGTATATCATCTATACTTCGAAATGTTAGTTGAAACTTGAATGATGGAATGATTAATGAAACGTACTCATTACCCATAATAACATTCTCTTTTCGATACTAAAGCTCACGATAACTTTTTGGAAAAAAGATTTTTTTTGGTTTGTTTTTTAAAATTTATTTATTGATATTTACAACTGTATTACAATAATACATCAAGTAAATAGGCTATGTGATACATAATGATATGAGTTAATGGCAAGTAGAGAAACTACCCACTGGTAGTACGCAAATCACTAGTTCAACTAAGAAGGTCACGTGGCCATCTTCTTTTCAGACGCTTCGGAGGATTATCGGGAATTGAAGAGGAAGCTAGGTTTGAAACTAGAGGGTTTGAGTGGGAATGAAGTTTGTTATGAAAGGATAGATACCGGGTTCGGGCCAAATCAGCAACAAATGGGACATTAAGGTCGTTATGGATGACTTTATTCTTAACAAAATAAGGAGCGTTGAGGATTTTACGAAGCATTTTGGATTGTAGGGATTGGATACGAGAGGAATTCTAAGGCTTAGTGGAGTCCCAAAGCTCCACTCCGTAAGTCCAAATAGGTCGTATGATGGTCATGTAGATGATTCTTTTGTAGTTAATTGGTAGCTTAGAGCATTTGTCTAGTAAGTGTTGAAGTAGCCTGAAACGTCTAGCGGTTTCTTGTCTTTTCAGTCTAGTATGAGGATTCCAGGTTAATCGTTTGTCGAGGTGCAACCCTAAGTATCGGATCTGTTCTACAGGCACCAGTGGGATATTATCAAAGGATACTGAAGGGCAGGACGTCATTGGTTTACGACGTAAGGTAAAAGTGATTTGATGCGATTTTTGAGAATTTATTTTAATTAAACGAAGAAACCTTTAAAACTTGTAATTCAACTCGAAGCGACAACCTGCGGAACAGATACCAACTTTTTTTAGCAGAAATATAAATCCATTATAAGCGGTACAGACTCTGGGAAGACACTTTAGGTGAAAAAAAGCGTATACTTGTCCCTGTGAATTTTGTAATTATTTATTATACTTTTATGTATTTAACTCCTGCGTACAATTTACTACGATTTATAAATATCTGACTGCTTTTTGGCCTCTCTAATAGTCTGAAAAAAAACATACGTCGTGGCTTACAGTGGTTTTGGTGTCCACATATCATTTCTATTTTATATATGATCTTGTTCAGGTATGTTTTCATATATATTTTTTATAAATATCTTATACTTCTACAGTTCTTAGTATTTTTATTTTTAGCTCTGACGAAAGTCTTTCACTTACTTTGAGGCGAAGTAAACAGTTTGATAAAATTGGATCACGTTCCTGACCTCAGCGCGTGCTATTTTCTCCTTGATATCAATTTCACATACAAAAGTCAACTTAAGTTTTAAGTTAAGTATATCTACTTAGTTTAACATGGAAACAGCAACCGTAATGGTAACACCAATGCATAAGGGACATATACATTTAAAAAATGGAAATCCATTACAGACCTAGGTTCAAAAATATAAAACAACTAAATTTTTCGTACACCTTTTTAAAATAATAATACAGCTTAGCAAAACCGTAGGCTCGATGCCGACACAACCGATCTTTGCTTAAAAACCTCTGTCCACAGATCATTTCCCAAACCCTAATCCGTAAGATCTCGCTTTACGCGGTCTTCCCCTCAGATGCTTCGCAGTCGGCGCAGCGCTTATTAGCTTTTTAGGAATTCGTTCGTTACTAAGTCCAGCAACTGTACAAGCCATTAATCTTCGTGACGCTATCACTTGAATAATATTACCCGGGTCCATGCTTGGGAATTCTGTGTTATGTAATCTCCTATATTCTCGTGGGGTCTCATCTTTTTTTTAATGTTCTACGAAACACTTTATTTTCGAATACCTTAAGATGTTGTTCACCCTTCAATGTTTGCAGCCTAGTTTCACATTCGTTAAAAAGAGTACACCTTTTTTTAAAATAAAACAAACTGATTTTAAGTGGAATGAACTTATTTAAATAGGATTTTAAGTCCCATTGGACTATAAATTAATTAAGCTATTTACGTTATTTTTAAATATTCAATTATATCCTATTTCACCTACCTTATAACATTTTAGATTTTAATAAACATCTAAATATATATCATTGAACAGTAAATCATGAATATAGTTTTTTCTGCTTAATTACCCAAAAATAACACAAGACGTAATTTAAAAAAATGTAATGTACCAACTATAAAACATTCATTAGCTAAAAATTAAATTTATAGTTTATTACGTACAAAAATACACAGGTAATTTCATAATATTCTTTATTTGTACACCATTGGCACTTTTAATAGTGATTAATTTATGTTCTATTTAATTACTACAAAAAATAAACTTATTTTTGAACCCAAAATATTCCTAAATTGAGTTACTTTTATTTTTTATTATCCTAAATATGCTTTCAAGCATTTATTTTCTACATTTAACTCACAGAGAAGAAAAACTACTTTATCTTTTGAATATATTACTATAAGAACTACAGCAATATGTTTTTCAAACCACAATCCAGAAGAAATTAGATTATCTCAGACGTGTTTTCAGCCCACTCATATTTAATGTATTTTATTTATAAATGGCTATTCAAAACCATGGCTTTGATAAAAATATGATTATAATTATTTTTAAATTATTTTGAAAATTAATTCAAAGAAAAGCTTTTTTTTCTTGATAATTACCTGAAAATAACACAAAACATAATTAAAAATTACATCCTTAATTAATGTAACCTTTTTTAAACAGATAATGTATTTATTATATTTAGCCCATTACCTAACAAGTATTTAATATAATAAAATAAAGAAGACTTGAAGCTTCCTGAAGATTAAGCTCCCTAATGGCTCCGAGGTTATTAAAAGTTCTAAACTTCAACTAAGAGATGATGACACAGTTGCCTCAACAATTAACCCGGTAATTAAATTTTCTCTGATTTTATGTGAGGGAATAGGATGCGAATAATTAATTGTATGTATTATTAAAAAGTATTATAGTAATGGAAATCCGTTTGTTAAGTAAGATAAGTTCAAAGTTATACCCCCGTATAAATTATGCACCTCATCAAGGTCTTCAAACCATGGCTCAGCTCAGAGAATAGAGCGAAGAATTGATGTCCTGAAGGGCTCGAACTCATATCCGGCTGTGACGGATAAATTAAATAATCTGTTAAAAGCCATAGGGGAAACAAATTATTGTCCCTCAGTCAACATCACCTAGCCTATATAATGACGGTACCTTTAAATAGTGGAAAACTCAGGTGGTTGAGCGGGGTCTCAGACCAACTACCTCTCTGCACAACCGTTGGCATAGAAAAAGTATAGTCTCTACCATGTTCTAAACCTAATCTTCATGGATTGTAGTGGTAAAGGTCTTTTTTTTTACAGATGTCTATAGGTAATATATATATATATATATATATATATATATATATATATATATATATATATATATATAAAATCTGTATTTATTACAATAAAATATGTAAAAAAATATATGTATAGGAAAGGCTTAAATCACATCCAAGTATTTTTCACATTATATTCCAGTTATTACCAGTTAGTGGTAGTATTTCATTTAATATTTATGAAAACAATTATTATTTAATTTTTTTTTGTCCAATGTTTCCTATAAAGGTGTTTATGTAATATCTCAACTATAAATCAGTTCTATCTATCTAACTATCTATCTATCTATCTATCTATCTATCTATCTATATATATATAAATTTTCTCCCAAGCAATTATGTTATACCTTGAACCCACAGATGAGTAAACATTCGATTTTATTTACCATTTTTTTATTGTAATATTATAAGAAATATTGAAATTTTTTTTTTAAATCTCAATTCATAAAAAAGTAATATAGTTTATCTTGGAATAGCATTTAGCCCATTTATATTTAATTAATTTTATTTCAAAAGGACTTTTCAAGACCATCGCTATGATTTTAGAATTTTGAAAATTAATTTGGAAAAAAGCTTCTGAGCAAAGATATATTAAAAATCATAAAAAAATATTTTAATGTAATTTACTTCAATACAATTTGTTTGCTGAATTAGTTTGATTTCCCCTTCTATAGAATTAGATACATTACCGCGCAACTTAATGTAATTGCGGGTTAGTGTACCGTAAATATGAAGGGGCAGATGTAAGACAAAATTAATTACTGAAATTTAAGTGCCCTGTGCAAATTATATTATTAATAGTTATTTCAAGCGGATTGATAGTTATTTAATTTTTGTTAGAAATAATGGAATAGGTAATTAGTAAAATATTTCATCTTCAATCGGAAAGATTCAATTTCAAATATATAAGTTATTATTTATTTGTGTTGTCTTATTTTTAAAAAATAAATAAAAACCACTACAACCTAGTGGTTGTAGAGCCTGGTCTTAGGCTCTGTACATGATTGGGACTCTACTGTTTCTACGACAAGCTAGATATTTTTTTAGCCAATCGAGATTTTCTTACTTTAAAACCGTTTCTAAATAGAATACTATTATTCTGTTATAGGAGTAATAAAATAAATATTTATTTTTCCAATACTTGAACAGTTTGATCAACATCTATTTAAAAGGCTACTCTGTTTTCTTGTAAATTATCAAAACTTATAATAATTAAAGTCAAAATTTATAACTAAAATTTTTATAATAACTAATAACTGTTCATTAATTAAGGTAATAACTAATAACTCAAGCCAAACTTGATTCCCCGTGAACAGTAAAGTAAAGTAATTGAAGTCCCTTATGAAGTTCTAATTATTATGAAGCTATTTCCTGCCCTTGGAAGCCTCTAATTAGTAACAATGTTGTATTGTAATATACGGTAATTATGGATACCAATTAATAAGTTATATTGAAGTAAAAAAAAAATACTGCTTATTTCAAATGGTGACTTAAAGTACATACATAACTTCCAAAGTCGAATCAGATAATAAAAGATAAAACAAACAAATAATAAAAACTGGTACCACTACAACCCTTGAACGGGTCTGGGGTTCAGTACATGGTAGAGAGACAGTACAGTTTTATGGACAACGGTTCTGCAAGTACGTGATTTATCCTAGATCACGCTCAACCACCAGATTTTCCCCCTTATTTTAGGTAACCAGGATTGTCGGCATGGCAACACAGTGCTCTACCGCTGAGTCACTCCGCTCCCTCAGTGAGCCTTGTCCTCCTCTCTGTCCTTAAGTAGCTATTATTTAGGTGTGACGAAACTACAAGGGACGTCTAGAAAGTAAGGTTACCAAATCCGTGCAGGATGTTAGATTTTTTCCTCATAGTTAGCACAGAGAGTAAAGTCATGGAGTCTGTCTTTTGGAATCGGGTCAATCAATTTTATACCCCAAGGAACCGATGTCTGTGCTGCGACATCCTGTGAGGCACTAAAAAGGTTAAATAAAATAAAGATAAAAGGGAAGAAAATGCTAATTCGAGGCGTGGCATTGCGTCACAACAAAGCCACGTACCGTCCGGGCTATTGTTTATAATAATGTATTTAAGTTAGTAGTTCTGTTAAGATAATTTTAGAAAAATTGAATGCTTGTCTCCAGTAGTTTAACTAATTTCTCCTAAAATAACATTGTAAAAATTTATTAAATTATATTTTGTATCATATGTACCTAAATTATTTACTGAACGATATATTTTTAGTAATTATATTCTTGATTATTGACTTAGACTATAAAAAAAAGTTACAATAATGATATTAAACAATATTTCCTCACCCAGAAAATATTGAAGGCTTGTAGTGACCTGATATTGACTGTTGCTAATATCGAAACTGAAAACAAAAAGATGATTTATGATGTATTCCACGTACATATTGATCACGTCCTACACTCGCCACGTTCTTTATTTCGAAGGAGAAATTCCGGACAGCCTATAGTATCACCTTAAGACTTGCCATCAGGTTTAACTAAGTATTTCTTATAGCATATTTACTTTTGTAAAAAAACCAAAAAAAAAACCTACTCTTTGATAGAAATATTCTCTTACGCCGATTTAGAACGATCTAAGTGAACATATTTATAAAATCTGTACCACTACAACCCTTGGAGGATCTGTGGTTCAGTACAAAGTAGAGACTGAACTGTTTCTCCAACCGCTAACAGATTAACTATCGGAAAGTCTTTTTTTCCCGCTATAAACATATATTTAAGTGACTAAGATGTGTGTGGAAAATTTCCAAAACAAAAAGCCTTTCGTCTGTAAATACAGGAAACACAGATCCTCTCAGATATAGTAGACACACCTCTTAACAAGTATGTTATGCCTCTTTTGAACTTTTAATCTTATATATTAATATATTTAATTAATATTCATTTATCAATTACCATTAAACAAATCCCCTTAAACAAGAATATATTGCCTTTGGGAACCAAGGAGTAGCTATTTTTAATTATTAAATATTTATTAGTACTATTGTGAATTGCTACAAAGCGAGCCAATCTCCTAAACCTCAGTTTTGGTAGATCAGATTCCAAGATTATCTTATAAAAATATATTATGTATTTGATTAATGGAATCCTTATTTTTCCTGAGCATAGGAATTATATATCACTAGCTTTTGCCCGAGGCTTCGCTCGCGTGGAATTTGGCCTGCCCCATAAAGTTTCGTGACAGATCATTTTAAATAAATAATTTAATTTTTTTTTTAACTATAAGTTATTCGTACATCCGAAATTTCAGATGTCTGGATGAAATCCGTCAGTTTTGAAGTTAGATCTTTGAACCCCTATTATATTAAGGGGAGAACCCCTTGGGGGGTGGAATTATCCTTAATTATGGAATTTCTTTCTTAAATTATACATAGAACCTATCTGCAAATTTCAAGATGCTAAGTTCAGTGGTTTCTGCTGTGGGTTGGCCGCTGGGTGTGATAGTCAATCAGGTTACAGTTTTATATAAACTTCGCCTGTGTGGTGTGTTGATAAAAAGTAGCCTATGTCCTTCCCCAGTCTTGAGATTATCCATAACAAATTTCATCACAAACGGATCAGCACAGCCGTGAAACATACATCGACACTGATTTACAAACGGGTCGGACAGAAGTTTACTGTTGTTCGGGTCAGTAAAGGATTAGTATGTAATGTTATTGAATTTATTGAAAAGGATTATTTAGTATAACAATTTCACTTGTCGTAAGGCAGCAGCGACAAGTTAAAACTGAAAGGATTAGATGTATGTAGATTTTGCGAGTAAGAAACACATGAGCAAGCTACTCTGAGGGCAGAATTTTATCCGGCTTACTTGATATTTATCGTTATATTATGACCAAATTAAACAAAATCGTTGTAAATTGTAAACTTTCGCATTTATAATATTAGTAGGATAGTAGGATATCAAAACAATAGTTTCACTGGTATTCTTTCTGTTATGTTATTTTAACAACTATGACCATGTTATTTGCCTTTAATTATGTACTATAATGGATTCTCCACAGTACACAAAAAACTGTCTGGGGGCACGTCCCCCCGTGCCCCTCCTAATCCCCTCTCGTTGTACTCTATCTTTCATTTTGATGTATAACCTATATTACTGTAAAGTTTCATCCAAATCCGTTCTGTAGTTTTTGCGTGAAAGAGACACAAACATACATACAAACTTTCGCATTCATAATATTAATAGGATTGCCCTGTGTTATAGTACGGATCGGAGACTTGGACCATTTCAAAGTCCGACGATTCAAGACTCTTTGTTTTTAAGAGGAAAATTCCACGCCGAATAATTGGTCCAGTTAAAGTAGGCAAGAACTGGAAACATAGATAGGAGCTTTACTCACTGATTGGAGAACCATACATTATGAGAGTCATCATTATGTATTTATGTCTAATTTCTAGCCTCCTATTAGCTTAAAAAACCCATTTAAATTGTCATTATCGTGTCGTCTCGTTAAACATTAAGAATTATTACTATATATGTTGTTTCAATTGGTCTATTATTTAATAATATTTTTTTGTAAGGAAGAAAATAGTTGGGGGTGCAGTCAAATAAAAACACTAAATAAGTGGTTACTTATTTAATTATGTGCCGACGTTTCGACCCACTTTGTGGGTCATCTTCAGGGACTGTGTCTTGCTCCAGCCTCCTATAGCCCCAACTATTTTCTTCCTTACGTCTACTTTCCAGTCAACCATCCCCTCGCTTCTCATGAATATTTTTTTGATTTGCTATCATAATAGATTTTATTCGTAAAAAAAAAGCGAACAGTTCTCGATACTAATTTTTTCAGTTCAAATTTATAATACCAAGGGTTTAGTAACTTCCCGTAATTCTTCATGGGATGTTCTATTTCTCGGCCAAGTTTTGGAGAGTAATTAGCCACTTATAGAGACTGAATGAGCCCTGGGGGTGTAGATCGTCAACTTGATTTGTCAAATTGATACAACGAAATAAATAATCATCTTCCATACGGGACTGGAACCGTTGCTCACAGGATACAATTATAGTGCCTTGCTTACAAAACAAAACAGTTTGTGGTGCTTAGGTTAGAAGAACTGTAAGAGAATAGTAAAATAAATCTAAATCCATAGAGATAGAAAAACATTTCCTCACAAACTCCGGCCCTTATTCATTCAGTACACCATTCCCCGGGGAATACCTACAGGGAGACTCCTATACCCAACCCATTTATTACCTTTACGATTTGTCTTTATCAGTATCTACTATAAGTAATAGTGCCCAACACATTCGGTAATAAATACCAATAATAAATTAGTAATAGTATTCATAAAGCCAAACTTATGAATGTAAACAAAACCAATCCTATAAATAGAGGATTAAAAAGAGCAATAAAGTCAGTGTTTAACCAGCTATCATTACTGTCATTTCTTCCCCAAATCCTTTTTTTTTGTATTGTGCTCCAGGAAGTGCATAAGTTATGTATATATTTATATAACTTATGTACTTCCAAAATATATATATAATTTGGTTTTATCAATTCAGTCGTTGTTTATAAGCATTCAGAAATGCTTAACAGATAGGCAGTAATAGAAAATTATTATTTTATTTTTTTATTGCATAAATAAATAAATAAATAAATTTATCTTAAATATATTTAGCCCTGAAGAAGAGCTGCAATGTGTTCAAAGAAATTGGCTTTCAAGAAAATAGTTCTCCCTATTTAAGGTTTTTTTTTCTGACCTCCAGCCGTACCGCTTTCTCCTTCAAGTAATTTTAATTTTAATAAACTTATATAAGAAGGCCTGGTGCAAAACACTCACTGTACATTTACTTATTGCGCTACTTAAATGATTTTTTGAACGATTCCTTCATTTCATTTTAAATTTTTAGTACATTAATTTATAGACTCTATTGACAATGTACTTCAATCACTTATATGTCTGTGCTTATTTCTCTCTACTTTTGTAAAAGTTGACTTCACCCAACAATACTCACCATCAGGATTTTTTCTTACACTTAAATGTTGAATCAGCAATTCTATGGATAACTCAAGTTGATCAAAAAAAGGTAAATAGAAGCTGCAGATGTTATAGACAGACAAACCTTTAAAATAAAAACAAAAAAGTGGAATGTAATGTCAAAGAGCATTCCTAAAGTACCTAAGAGACAAGGGACAAAATGGACTGTAGAAAGAAGAAAATCTCTTGGTGGTAGAAGATGAAAAAAGTGGTAGAAGCAAGGAAGAACGAAAGAATACTCAAAAATGAGTCTGAGTGCTTTGCGTTCTCCTACAGAATGGACCATACGCACTCAATAATAATAATAAAATGTATATATAACAGCATATAAAGCATACATATAGCATATAAAAGTACATGAGCGTCATTTTTGTGAATGTTTGGTGTATCACTATAGGCATATGTTAGCATTGATAAAGTAATTCTGTACGGTTTCTTGCAACCTTTTTGAAGTAAATTTCTCTAAAGATGTGAGTTATGATTTGTCAATAATAAAACACCGGCGTTTGAAAATCTTAAACAGCATTCAGGTATTAGTTGTATAACTGATCACAAGTTCTTAACCAACCGTTGAAAATAAATATTATACTGTTAATAGGCGTGAATCGATCTTTTGGGATCTAGAGACGATCCCGAGGGTCATCCTGCGTATAGAGCATTAATTGATGAAAAAAACGGGTGGTTAAGATTGGTCTCGGCCAAATCAGTGATCCCTACAAAACCGTTGGCTTGAAAAAGTACAGTTCCTATTATGTACTGAACCCTAGACCTTTCTTGGTGCCGCATGGTACAGGGTTTTTACTTATTTTAACTCAAATGTACTGACTTCTATTTTACTTAGAGTAGATAAGCTACGCTTTGAATTTAAATCATAACATTTTCTCTGAAAAGTAATTTAGGTAGCTTTCATCATCTCGAGGGTACAACTTAGAGAAAATTCTGAAGTCCATCTGAAGTCCCGCCTTAGTAAAAAGAGATATTATTCAGAACTTGTGCATCAAGTATCATTCCGAGTCGTCTCGTGTCTTAGAAGATACGACACGTCTTATTTCGAGACTCATTCAAGAACCTAAGGTCATAAAACAACTTTTTCTTGCTGGAATATCCCTTCGTCTGAATTTATTTAATTTATTGTTTAACTTATTTATTTACTAATAAATAATTATCATTACAGTATATCGTAATGAGTGATGAAAGGTAATAAATAATTTAGCCTAAATTTTTCAACATAAATTCTAATGGGGATATTAGAATCGATTTCTCTCTTCCCATTTGAGTATGGTTGTTCAATTTGTTTTCTGTTATCATGTTGTATAATAGATAAATACCCTAATCAATCATATTTTTGTCCTACTTATCTATTTTTTAATCTTCAATTAGCCTTAAGGCGAAGGATATCGGAATGAACTTGAATCGCTGGATCGAAATCTACTAACGTGCTGAATAGACTTGATTACCGCTGCTATTATTCATAATGAATAGAAGAATTTATTTCACTACACCTCCATTTCACCGCCCACTATCGCGAGAGTGAGACAGTTTTAATTATTTAGGGATTGATTCAAAAAATTCAAGAACCTCTCGTTATTGAAGTCCTTCTTTAGTCTTTAAATGGGAGAGTATAGCATCGACCTTATTTTTTAAGGTCCTTTCTGACACAACGTTCAATATAGGTACGAGTCGGGGAAGAGCTGTCCAACCCTTTTCCACTTACGTGTGGTGTACCTCAAGGGTCTGTGCTATCACCGGTATTATTCTCAGTTTATACGGCGGAAATCGTTGGCCTACAAAAAACCTACTGTGGCAGCGTATGCCGATGACATCGCCATCTACAGTAGCTCATTGAATGCAGAGAGAGCTCTACGACAGGCGGAGGTGGCCTGTGAGGAAATAACTAAAAAACTGGACGGATTGAATATTACAGTTAATCCCAAGAAGACCGACTGTATTACTCTCTCCTTCCAAAAGAATAAGCGCCCTCTACCTAAGGTTTATAGAGTAGCAGGCAAAGTATACAAACCTGCGACTAGGATAACGTATTTCGGTGTCACCCTTGACCAGCACTTAACGCTATCCCAACATTGTAATAAGAAGATCAGGTCGGTTAGAACCAAATATTCACATACTTAATCGCCTTTTAGCCTCACCGAACTTATCACTCCGCCTCAAAGTAATGATCTATAAGGCAGTTGTTAGACCAGCAATCCTTTATGGGGCGCCTATGTTGAATAACATTTCACCAACAACTTCAAAATGGCTCCCACAATTTCAAAACCGTATACTGAGGCGTATAGTAAGGCACACCTCTCTACAAAGGACGAAATCAGACATAATACACGAGACCCTCGGACTCCTGACAGTAACGGACTTTATCACACGGAGGCATATGAAATTATTTCATAGCCTCCAACACTGCACGAACTCACTATTCAACACACACCGACAGGCCGACCTCAGCGCTGGCAAACACAGCAAACACATGTACAGACACTCAACATGGACTGAGTAAACTACTAACTCCAATCAGAAAGAACTAGTGAGCCCCATCACTAGACCCCCCACTCCTACCATCTAATTAATCAAGAAAATTCAATGCACAATCCTCTCTTAAAATGCACCTAGTGCAGTAAAAGAGATGCCATGTATCATATTTATATGTTTATGTCAAAAATTAATAAAAGCCAAGGGGCTAAGAAAAAAAACACCTTATTTTTTAATAATATTAGAATTTTATTAATAAAACTATAATTTTGGTTTCCTGTCTCCGATACTATTCAAACTGTTATTTTGAATGAATTAATTTAGAATAAAACTTCTTTCCGCAATTACCATCCGTAAGATGGTTGAAGCAACAAATGGAGATCCGCCATATTGAAACAAAATAACTGTTCGGGAACGAACCGTATTATTTTAATTGGGTCACATTGAGATTTTTTTAATGTTTACATTTATTTTGTTTTATTATTATGTAAGGTTACATTTATGTTTATTTTGTGAAAGGTTTTTTAATTTCAATTAATAACTAATAACAACAGTATTAGAGAAGGAATAATGAAGGATTATCGACGTGTTCTGTTTACGTTCCGAGGATTGGAGTCCATGTTTACTTTTTAACAACTTTGATGGCCCATGCTGTTACATCTCGGACACTGTTGAGTTCACTACTGTGAAGTTCTGGTCTAACAGCCGGCCGGCTCGGTACTGATTTCTATCGCTCTAACGAGCACTAATGAATTTTACAATTCAAATATTACTAAGTACCGAGCCGGCCGGTCAAATATATTGTATTATGTGACAGATCACACTACAATGATTTCCTACGGAAACTACATCTACCCATGGGTTCGTACAAATTTTGTCATTTTATGCGCATAAAATTAAATCAGTCTAAAATTATTTACATATAATTGTACATTCTTAATTGATTATTAAAACAACCATATAATGCATTAGCTTAAACTTGCAATTATTATTCTACCTTTTTTTAGATAAAATCAAATGTTTATAGTTTTAATTTTTCTTTAGGATAAAAATTTCTTTCTTTCATTAATGAAGTTTTTATGTATTCCACTGAAGTTCAACAATATAACAAAACAATATAAAACATTGGTCCCCCGGGCCTGGATAATTGCAACACGCCTCTTAATTAAAACATTGGTCCTCCGGGCCTGGATAATTGTAAACTGCACACCTTCAAACCAAAACACTATTAAGATATGTTTCAACAATATAAAAGTATTTTAAATACAATTGTACATTTTTAATTATGTATTTAGTTCAATAAGCGTGCAATGTATTACCTAAGATTGTCAACCATCGCACTCCGGCGCAATCCAGCTTATCAGGCTGACTTAAAATAAAATTTATTTTAATTTTAATTTTTTATTAATCTTCCCTTTCCAAGTCGATAACGTGAGACAGATTGGGTGATAAAACAATAACAGAAGATACGTTTTAATATTTGCTAAACTCTCGTAGAAAAAACGTTTGTGAACAAAGTTTACAAACTGATAATAAACTATAAACATATCATTCTGTCTTCTTGAACCGCCTATGCAGTGTGAGGAGGAATTCAGTACTGCCTTTTTCAACTCTGCGTTCCAACAACTGTTCTTCTGTTCCATTGCGCTCCCCGCTTTCAAAGTCCTTCCTCCCACCTCTTCTTCCCTCTTCCACGTTTTCTCTCATCGTTATCTCGGTAGGTTTCGCTAGGAATACTGTTAGGATCTATCCGCACGAGGTGCCCAAGTCATTCCAGTTGGATTTCTTCTATTGCCTAACGGGCTGGCTTAACATTTAGGTTCGACCTGATAGTGATGTTCCGCACTCGGTCACTTCTGGTCTAGCCTCAATCATCCTGAGAAATATCATTTCTGCTAATGATATTAATGTATGTTCTGGATCGGTGCTTCTTTGTCAGCTTCCATGATTCTGGAGAGTACGTGAGGATAGGAGAAATGTTGAATTGAAATACCCACATTCGTTTCCTTTTCTACTTCTCTTCGGTTTCGAAATCTTCTCTCAATCGCTTCAAACATCCTGCCCGCAGCTCCGATTCGCTCGGTCACTTCCAAATCCATGTGTCCATTTTCCCAGGTATTTAAAGTTCTCCACTTGTTCCAGGATTTCGATCTTCGACTCTAATAACCCTCATTATTCTCCATGCCCTCTTTCATACCCTAATCTCTCCCGCAAGGGTAACTGTTGCATCCAGTAACTTGGGGAATAACGCCCCCACGACATACCACAAGATAGAATCTAGGATGAGATAGGCCGATACCCTGCCCATCCGAACCTTCAAATATCTCGAGTAATGGGAAATATACAGTAAAAATAATTTTAGGAAAATTGGAAGCTAGATGGACTCAGAATATTGACCTATTGAGGATAAGGGGTCTTATATTTCAATGAAACTTTTTATACCAAATCGAAAAATATTATGAAGTTTTAGTTAATAACATAGCAACACTACAGGCGTTACTATGTCCTAAACTTCTTCAAAATGCGCCTTGTGCTACGGGAAATAAATCTTTTATGAATTTTCAACATTTTTTATATCGCTTCTTCCTACCTTGACTCATGTAAGAAATTAAATTTTATACCAAATTTAATACTAAATTGGTCCTTCAGAAGATAGAATTTCCAAACAACTGGAAAATTGATCTATTAGTCTAAGTACCGAAACCTAAGCTTAGACCAATTAGTATGCTTCCGATCATGAGCAAAATTATTGACAAAATCGTTAAAAACAGAATGATCAATTTTCTTGTTAAAAACAAAACTTTAAACTAAAATCAATTGGCAATTTATGCCGGACTGGAACATTAAACGCATTGAATTCACTGACCACGAATAGCGAAGAGTTAAATAAAAATTATCAACTTCTCGTAATCAGACTTGACCTAAAAGGGGCTTTTGACAACGCTTGGTGGCCTGCTGTATTAAATAATCTCAAACAATATAGGTGTCCAAAGGATTTATATTTATTGATTAAAAATTTCCTTGAAGATAGACGGTTAATTTTTAAAACGAATACCATCTCCTGCTTAAAAACTCTATCACTAGGAACACAACAAGGATCTTCTTTATCGCCCATTCTTTGGAACATTTTAGTTAATAAAATTTTCGACCTTGACTTACCAACTGACTCAAAATTAATTATTTACACCGACAATATATTACTTTTGATCAGAGGAAAATGTTTTCAAAATTTACAACAGATAGCAAACTCAACATTAGCAAACTACATGATTAGACAAAAGCATGCAAGTTAGTATTGAACATAAGGAAATGAAAATTCATTATTTTTAGCAGGAAAAGGTATATACCGGATTTAGACATCGTCATTGGCAATAAGCAATTGGAAAATACTCAAGCATTAACCTTTCTTAGCGTTGTGTTCGATAGAAAAATAATTTGGTCAAAACACATAGAACGAGTATACGTCAGGACTATGCAAACAGTTAATTCTCTCTGACTATTGCCGCAAGGACAACCTCGGGCCTTGGGACCAAATGTTTGAAGACAAATTACGGGGAGGCGTTGATTCCCAAAATGCTTTACGCGGTGCCGATTTAGCATAAAGTAATTGAGAAAAAATGACATCTTCAGAAACTCCAAAGACTACAAAGAATCATTGGGATCAGGATTGTGAAGGGGTATAAAACTTATATGACGCAGCTTGTGTCCCAGCAGGAATTGTACCTATCGATCTAAAAATTAAAGAAAAAGTACAACTCTCAATCGATTAAACTGCGTAACGAAAACTTTAGATAAATCCTAAGGCGACCCTAGGATTTTTTTAAGGGAGTAAAAAATCCTTAGTTACACCGTCCTTTGGAAGGGACGTTAAACGGGGGTCTCGAGCCTGTACGATGTCAGGTACTCGTTAAAAATCCCTATCCTAATTAAACCTGGGTAGGCAAAATTTAGTAGTAGGGTAGGCTCCCACTGTAGCATCGTCCGATTAGCCATAGCAGCATAAATTGACGTTAAATGAACAAACAAAGAGACAGCACAAAGTGAATTTTCTCTATATTTTCACAAAACACCAATATCGTTCATAAAATTCAAAATTAGAAGAATCGATTATGAGGTAGAATGGGCGATGGACTGTTTCGAATAAACCTCCTAGTTTGCATAGGTGTATTCCAAAATTGACAAAAAAAATAACTACAAATCAATAAAATCCACTAACTACAAACTTCAGGTTTTTACTGAACAAGGACATACCAAATCATACTTACACAGATTTTACATAACCAACGACAATACTTGCTCAATAGAGAAAGAAGAACAGTTATTTAACACATAATAAATGACTGCCAAAGGTCGAAATTAATTATCTCCATAATATTAAGAGGGAAAGTTTGGCCAGTATCTGAACATGATCTATATAATATATTTCGACGCGAATTCACTAAATTTATTTACAGTATTGATTTCCAAAAGTTGACTTAAGAATAATCTTACCTATAATGTAAAACATAGATAATCATTATATAATTATTGTAATTTTAATTTTGTTAATTTATAACAGCATATAATTAATAATGTCTATGCATATTGGTTAGAACTATCACAATTGTTGTTAATCCTGATTGTAAAAACATATTTAAAAGGCACATGTTATACACAAATATGGACTGTGCCAATTAATAAACGGTCATTTCAAAGGGTTACTTTTAAAAAAACATAAGAATAAAATTACAAAAACCTAAAGACGATTTCGGAAAATTGTAATGAGAAAATCAAGCTTTTGTTTGTTGTAAATGTTCAAATCTTAAAAAATAATTATTTTCGTAAAAATAAAAATATTTAAATTTTTTAACCTGATTTTTTCGGAGCATATTTTCGTCCTAGCGATGTACGGGCTTCACTTGTAAGCATTCCTATATCCCTGGATTTTTATACAAATTCAACTTTAATAGCACCATCAGAAACCAAAATCAATACTCTACGTCCCGTATCAACGAATTTCAGAATTTATAAATAACTTTTTAAAGAGAAAACTGCTTTGAGAAATAATGAAAACTACTTCAAAGCTTTTATTCAACTTTTCCTGTACTAAATTGTTTAAATATGACCCACAACTATTCACGTTTTGTAAATATCAACGGAGTGGTGTTGAAAGTATCTCGATTTTTGTGATTTTCAAAAAGGGAATTAAAGGCCAATAATTAAAATTTAAAAAATCTATTTTTTATTGCTTTGGGGTATTTAAGGTCATTTATTTTTATTTTTTAGCTCAATATGAATATAAACTTGTTTCCATCCTAAACACATATTTACCTCCCTACTCCTACAAACTTGCGATCTGGTCTGACCTAATCTGATTTATTTTTATTAGATTTTTAGATTTTTCGTGATACTACTTGAGGTAATCGATAGGTATTTTTGTAACTCACTCGTAAAATTGTTTATAATAATGATGAACAGAAATAATTGAATTTATTCGATTAAATGAATTATACTAAAATATTTATTATAGTATTTTATTCACTTATATTATATTCATTTTTTAAATATTATACTTATTTTACTTCATTTATTAGTTAATAAATGAAGAAAAATAAGTTAATTTGTTTCCTTTGTTTTGTTTTTTTGGTTTACCTTCAATGCGAGATTTCACCATCCATACTTCGTCGCAAATCCCTAATAGATTTTTTTTTTAAAGAAGAGCACAGATATAATATTACGCCACTAGTATTACAACCTGAAATAAATATTTAATATTTACAAAAATGATTAGGTATTATTTAGAATTGAGAATAGGAATGGTAATCGAGTGGAATAAATCAGTAAGTAGTGGATTAGAGACCGGTTGTGGTAGATCATTATTCATTTATTCATCTACAGTAGAGTGACCTTGTGGGTTCTAGGTAATCTCCTGGGGTTCAGCTAGCATCTAAGATGTGAATATTCTGCTTGAGGTAAAACCTTATAGTTTAGGGCAATCTTTGCCGAATTATCTCCCTGCGCAACCATTGATTTAGAAACAACGGAGCCATTAGACCCTTACATGGGTTATGAAGGTACTATTTTACTGTACCTTTTTAACCTATGTAAAGTTATAAAGGTACCAATGATGCGTAGCGTTGACGGCTTTAACACTAAAGTATATGAACGATTTTTCTTTAATTTTCTTAAATAAATTTAGTAATTTATATTGGGAAAGAGAAAACCATTCTCCAGTCCCTATATTTTCTTAAACCTTATTGATCATTTGAGACGTTTCGACAACACTCTGTCATTTTCAATCTTTTACATTTAGTCTTCTGCATCAGTACAAATCATTTATATAACTTTATAACAGTTATAAGTCTAAAAATTCTCCAAGTCATATTAATTTTAATTTTTTTTTTAATAAAACACTAAGGGATCATCTATCCTCCATGGTCAAGATAGTGTTACATTAAAACCTATCGATGTACGGAAGATAGATGATCCCCTTGTGTTTTATTAAAAAAAAAAAATTAAATGAATACTTGGAGAATTTCTAGACTTATAACTGTTATAAAGTTATATAAATGATTGGTACTGATGCAGAAAATGTAAAAGATTGAAAATGACAGAGTGTTGTCGAAACGTCTCAAATGATCAACAAGGATTAAGAAAATATAATTACTGGAATATGGTTTTCTCTTTCCCATTATAAATTCCTAAAGAAATGAGTCAAGTTTATAAGAATAAAATTCATAAAAATAAATTTAGTTTAAAATTAAGAATTTAATATAAGACTAACACATTCATTTACTTATATTCTGAGAGCCCAGTAGGTTAGTGTGCAGAGTGCAGAGCTACTGTGCTGAAGGCCCCGGGTTAAAATACGTAGCAGATAAATTATGTAATCTGTTAACAGCTACAAATTATTTCACCCAGCATCTATACAGTGGGTATTTGGGGCCCTTAGTAGAGGAAAGGCCCTAAGGTTGAGCATGAGGACAAATCCCCTCAAGCACAATCATTGTCTTAGAAACAATCTCTATCATGTACTGAGCCTAAAAACCCTTCATTCCCAAGGTCTGTAGAATGCTGAGTAATCAGGTTCTCATTAATCGGGGGAAAAACCTAGCGGTTGAACGTAATCTCGGACAGTCGCCTCCCTGCAAAACCGTTGTTGAGAAACAGTAGTCTCTACTAAGTACTAATTTTCACAATTGGAAAGTGGGGAATGTTTTAGTTGTAGAAGCTTTATTATATTACAGAGTTTTTCTGTTTTTGCGAATTTCGATTTTTGTCACTTTTCAATATTTAAAAAATTTCCTATTTTTGCAATTATTCCAGTTGTTTTTAATTTTCGCATTTTTTTTATTTTGACATTTGCTCAATTTTCCATTTTCGCTATTTCCAATTTTCCCTATTTTCGAAATTTCGAACTTTTGTTTTTTCCCGATTTCTTCAAGTGTCGCGATTTTCCTATTTTTGCAATTTCCAATTTCCACACTTTAAAATTTTAGCGATTTTCCATTTTCGCAATTTATTTTTATTTTAACAAGTTTTCAATTTTTCAATTTTTGGAATCTTAAATTTTCGCAATTCCCAACTTTAGAAATTTTCCATTTTCGCATTGTTTCTATTTCACAATTTATTCTTTTTTCAGAATTTTTAAGTTTTGCATTTTTCCTTTTTTCGCAAATTTTCTTATTTTCAATTTTCCTTATTTTCAATTTTTGTAATTTTTTTAACCTGCAATGTGGGTAGAAAATTCTGTGTTGGCTCCAGAATTTGTAGAACAGTTGCTAATAAGGATATTTTACACTTACTCTAAAGTTCTCGCTCATGAAGCTATATACCAGAGGATTGACAAAGCTGTTGGCTAACCAGAGGCAGCCGAAGTAGGAAAGTGCGTGTAGAACTTGCCGAAGCCGGGTATGAAGTAGAATAATACCACGAAGGTTTGCAAGGGGAGCCAGCAGACCGAGAAGAGGACCACGATTGTTCCTAGTTCCTGATTCCCTTAATCGGGGGAAAAGCCTAGCGGTTGAACGTGATCTCGGACAGTCGCCTCCCTGCACAACCGTTGTTCAGAAACAGTATAGTCTCTACCAAGTACTGAGCTCAACACCCTTCTTGAGTTTTAGTGGTTCACTTTTTTTTAATATATATAATGACATTATAGTAATATAATAATAGTGAGTTATTATAGTAAGTTAGAGTTTACTTTTTTTAACGTAAACTTCATCTTCGGTACTATGGAGCAGTGGATACAAGTTTCAGACTGATTATAATTTGAATACTTCCACGGCGAAGCAAAATATCGGTCTGCCAATTTGCATAGAAATGTTCGATATTATTTCCCTTATCTCCGACATTGATAACATTAGCATATCTTAATGCAACGGCAAAGTTATCTTTGTACATAACAGTCGGGTTATAAAATACGTGAAATATTTCAGAATAATAACAACCTTCTCTGGGTTTAATATTTTTAACATTTAAAAAATCCTATCGTCAATCTTTATTCATGAATCCGCTTCTAAAACTGGAAACAAAAAAAAAAACACTCACTGCCTCCTGCCATTTCGAAGTTTAGGTTTCATCAAATTGTGTAAAAGTTGCCGGATTTTCTAACGTTTTTTTAGGGGTTTTTTTATCGGAGATGATTTAACAATATACCAATTACCATATTGTTCGAGTGTTTTCAACTATTCATGAATTTAATTATTTGCAATAATAAAAAAAAAATAACCTCTACCACTACAACCGGTAAAGGATGTTTGGCTAAGTACTTGGTAGAGACTGTACTGTTTCTGGGACAACGGCTGTGCAGAGAGGTGGAGAGCACTCTACACACTGAGCTCCCAGAATAAAATAATATATGGATGTGTTAATAAGTTTATATTTTTTTAAACTAAATTTACTTATGATATTTATATAACGTTCATATTTGAATTAGTTGTTATTGATACGCTCTACATTGTAAACAAAATTACCATTATAACCTATACAATGATTTGAGGGTTCAATACACTTTAAACATTTTTCTGTTTCTAAATCAACGGTTGTGCAGAATGGTAATTCGGCAAAGACTGCCCTCAATAATCAGGTTTTTCTCAACAAGGATATCCACTTCATAGAGTCTGGCTGAACTGGAGGGTATCCAGTTCGCACAGTGTCGTTGCAATGTTAAAAAAAAAAAATAATTAATAATTGTTTGCCACAGTAGGTCTCTAATCCACTATACACTGATTTATTCTGCTTAATTATCATTCCTAGTCTAAATTCTAAAAATGAAGTTTATGTATTTCCAATGGAAATATAAGGTTTACTAATATTTTAAATGCAACTATGTGATTCAGCATTTATATTTAATGAAAAATAAAACAATGTTTTCATATAGTGGAATAAAATTAGCATTGTAAGAAAAAATATTATAATTTTCTTCAAAAAAATATCTAGAAGCTCTAGTAGCGATTGGTTGTGTTTATGCTAAACATGCAAGATGATGGTTTGTTCAATTCAACGTGTTGTTTAAATATCATCCATTGTAAACAACGTCACAATGTCCCTCTTCGTTCTGCTGTACGTACGTGTTTTCATTAACTTGTTTGCATTCCAATTAATGACTACGTTTTCCATTTGTAATGGTTAGATCATACCAATTGCGGATTCTAAATTCATTTACCTTTTACTTGACATTGATCCAGAAAAAACATAGAACATAATTTAAAAAAAAATGTGACTATTCTAATCATTTTTCTTTTGTAAAAATAGAATCTTCAAAACTTGTCAAAGTTGGAATAATTTTTTTTATAAATATTTTTTCACTTTTAGTTTGATAATATAAAAAATATGATTTTTGAGTGTCACAAGATGTTGGTGATTTTTGTTACATTTAACAAAAGTTTTCACCACTTTCCAATTTTCACAGTTTTTCAGTTGTCGTAGATGTTTTATAACAGAAGTTTTGTCATTTTCGCAAATTTCAATTTTTGTCAAATTCCTAGCCACTTTTCAATGTTAAAGTTTTTTCCAATTTTTGCAATTTCCTATTTTTGCAATTATTCAAGTTATTAAATGTTCGCATTTTTTTTTATTTTGCCATTTGCTCAATTTTCCATTTTCGCTATTGTCTTATTTTCACTATGTCCAATTTTCCATTTCCGCAATTTTTCCTATTTTCAAAATTTCGAACTTTTGTTTTTTCCCGATTTCTTTAATTTTCGCAATTTCCAATTTCCACACATTCAATTTTTGCAATTTTAAATTTTCGCAATTCCCGTATTTTAGAAATTTTCCTTTTTCGCATTTTTTTTTTCACAATTTTTTAGTTTTCGAATCTTTCCAATTCTCACATGTTTTCCTATTTTCACAGTTTTCCCGTTTTCTAATGTTCGCAATTTTTCCTATTTTTTCTTTTTTCAGAATTTTTAAGTTTTGCATTTTTCCTATTTTCGCAATTTTTTTTAATTTTCAATTTACCTTATTCTCAATTGTTCAATGTTTGTAATTTTTAAACCTGCAATATGGGTAGAAAATTCTGTGTTGACTCATGTCAAACCATCTTATACATATTATTTTTGTAGACAAGTTGCTAATAAGGATATTTCGCACTTACCCTAAAGTTCTCGCTCATGAAGCTATATACTAGAGGATTGACAAAGCTGTTGGCGTTGGCTAACCAGAGGCAGCCGAAGTAGGAAAGTGCGTAAATCCTCCGCTGCGTGTCCGTGTAGAACTTGCCGAAGCCGGGTATGAAGTAGAATAATAGCATGAAGGTCTGCAAGGGGAGCCAGCAGACCGAGAAGAGGACCACGATTGTCACCAGCATTTTGGTCACCTGTAATAAAATTATCAAAATCAAAAATTTCTTATTATTTTTGCTCGTTCGCGAGAAGTAAAAAAAAATATTTTATTTGCCATTGTTACCAAATTTCAGATCTTAATAGGAATGTCTATTTTGAATATCCCTGAATCAATTTCAACCAATTTCATTATCGGGGTCTCTTGCGTTAAATCCATAGCGCATGTGATGTGTGCTTGTGTATTAGCCGGTCGCCACGAATTCTACATCTCCTGTAATCTCTTATTATCACACGTCTCATTTGTTAATCGTGTGTTAATTTTTGTTTATTGTCTATTTAAATTTATCTATTGTTTTCTTAAATTGAATTTCGTGTTTTGTCTTATTCCTTTTGTTATATCCTATTTAAAATGAACATAATAACGCTTTGGTAATAGCCGTCTTTAAAAAGAGAATCTGTTTAATACTTCCAGAAGTTCGGAATAATTCAAAAGATGAAATTATGTGAAAATGGACATCAATTGAATTTTGACAACGCTAGAAATGGAAATGTTTTCTTCGAAAGTACAAGGAAAACATTTATAGCATTTCCAAGTCTATTTAAATCTTTTCCAAGTCAACTAAGCAAATGAAACGCTTTACAGCTCAATTTCCTAACCACCCCTTTTTATTTCAATTGTAACCGTTTCCATTTCAATTGTCACCGTTTGAAATTTTACCGTACTGGGGAAAGGGCAACTGTAGGGCCTCAGAACTCGCAAGGATAAAATCATCACAACCTTTTTCTTCGCAACTCTGGTTAGGGCAAAAATGGGGGGAATAATTTAAAAAACAAATTGTTTCTGAGAAAGTTTATTTAAAAAAGTAAAAACATGTAATCTGAACTTAACAACAGTATCTTCATAGTTTTGGTAATAAACATAATAATATTCTTGTTAACAAAATTAGGGAAAGATTTAAAACAAAAGGTTGATTTTTTTTCTCAAGAATTGAATAATAATAAAAAAATGTAAACTGAACTGAAAAATAGTTAAGAATAAAACGAAAGCATAGGGAAAAAAGATTCTGGGTGGAAGTTTTCAAACCTAAACCTAATCCTTATAAAATATATTTTATTTTATTTTTCATTACTTTTTTTTTGTTATTTTGCTTTTTATAAAATATGTATAAATATGTAACAATTAATACGATAATATATTTGTTTCTCTCTCTATAATTATAGTAATCTTATTTCTATTTTCGTTTGTTTTCTTCTTCTTTTTAATCGTTTTCCGTAAATATTGTTATTGGAGGTAATTCAAAATTTGTTTTCAATTAATTTTTTAATGTCTTCCTCATTTATTAATTTAATTGTAATTAATTAATTAAATATACTATATTATACGCTAAAACATTTTAGGTTATATATTATTCCTGTATTGTTATTCTAAAGGGACTTATTTTTAAAGCGATTTGTTTTTAACAATTTAATATTTCGGCTATTACTATTGCCATTTTCTAAAGTCAATCAATGGTTTGAGAGTCCAATATCTATCAACTGTAGTCAAACAGTAAGTGTTTATCTATCATAGCTGAGTTTAATTGTGCACAGTTGGTATTTGTAGATAGTTGTGTGTAGGTAGCAAATAGTGATTTATGAAGTTTGTGTGTCTGTTTCGGAGCTTCGTCATCATGACTTCTTGACGTCTGCTAAATTGAATTGATGTTTCCTGTGTTTGTACTCTGTGTGACATCTGAATACAGATCGTTAGTGAAGTCTATTCTAATCGGTTGGATTGATCTAACTAGTTCCTCTCATTTGGGCCAAAGAATGATTACCAGACATCTATCATTATATACCTTAACTAAAATTTAACTCAAAGTTGTTTAATGTTGCTAATAATAATGGTATTATTGTAAATAGGGCAATTAATATTGCTTAAAATCGGATAATCGAAAGTAGTATCTTGTTTTAAAATCTAAATATAATTTGAAATATAAGCATTATAATATTATTGTATCCTTTTTAAATTAGATACGCATTTTATTGTTTAACTATAAACAATAAAAAAAAACTTTATTTTGGGCGTGAAACAAATTTTTGTCCAATCATATAGGAGCCGTATATTTTGAAAGTGAGACTACTCCACTGTACGTATGTTATTGCAAGATATTTACTTTTAAAATCAACACATTTGAAATATTGTTGACCAAATAAAATTTATTTAAAAACAAATTTATAGTGATATTGAAATAATATTAATATGTTAATAGATTAAAAATATAAAGAGATGCTAATTTGTAATAAGATTTAAGCTTTAATAATTTTTTTTTACATAATGGAGTTGTCTCACTTTCGAAATAAACCTCTCGTATAAACTAATTATTTTTAAATTATATTTATTTTACTATATTTATCATTACAATAATATTCAAAAGTTTATTTAAGGTGCCGTAAATATTAATATAGGCAATTCTGCAGAACATATAGGTGGTGCGGGTCAGTGCAGATAGCATCAAATGAAGGCGCCTTAAAATCAATATCTACACCTAAATACATCAATATCTACGCCTTAAGTAATAATCTACACATTATTACTTTTTAAGGAAATAATGGCTGGTTAATTAGATTTTTCTTGAAACTTTATCACTTACATATTTTTGAAAAAATAATAAATTAAGTCGTTTTATAATTACAAAACAAAAAATAATAATGGATAATACAGTTTCAAAATTTCCCTCAGAAAAAATTTCATTCAATTTTTTCATTAATACGTCAGGAATGTAAAGTAAGATAAATTAAATTTTAAACAATTTTGAATGTAATGTGGAGTTGGATCCTTTAAAGTTCAAAGGCATAGATTTTATTGTTTACTTAGAACGAAACTAACTAATTGAAACAAAATAATAATACTGAAGTTATACCGAAATATAAAATAAATTATTATATATTTTAAGAGTTATTTCAGAATTATATGAAATTTCGAAATATGTCCAGAATCTGTGCGGTGATGTCTATATCTAGATAGGTAAAATTTAGGACTCCCACTGAAGTATCGTCCGGATGGCCATAGTAGCAAAAATAAACGTCAAACAAATACACAATCAATATATGTAATAAATTTTATTACAGATATATTTGATAAACATAAAATAATACTTTGCTTGAATCACTAGTTACAGGAATCTACTAGGGAGTTATAGGAATCTACTAGGGAGTTATAGGAATCTACTAGGGAGTTATAGGAATCTACTAGGGAGTTATAGGAATCTACTAGGGAGTTATAGGAATCTACTAGGGAGTTATAGGAATCTACTAGGGAGTTATAGGAATCTACTAGGGAGTTATAGGAATCTACTTGGGAGTTATAGGAATCTACTTGGGAGTTATAGGAATCTACTAGGGAGTTATAGGAATCTACTAGGGAGTTATAGGAATCTACTAGGGAGTTATAGGAATCTACTAGGGAGTTATAGGAATCTACTAGGGAGTTATAGGAATCTACTAGGGAGTTAAAGGAATCGTGTTATAGTCTATCGATATTTGTCAGCAATCGTAAATAGTATCTTATAAACTATTTGATGCCAAAGCTCTAATTTTCCAATATTTTATGCTGTACATAAACATTTTAATTTTATTAAAAATAACTAATTGGACCACAAACTTATAGTTAAGTAGTATATTTTAGCTAAATTTATAATAAATTAAATCTGAAAGTTGTTACCAATTATACGTTAATATCAACTTTACGAGAGAAGGGGTAGCTCAAGTACTTAAAGAGCTGAGTTGCTAACCTGATGGTCCTCGGTTCAAATCTGGCTCTGGGTTCCCTTAATGGGTTCTACAGCTACGTTTTTTTCGTCTAGTTCAGATGCTATTATTGTATCACGAATGATTTTTCGATTATACAACATATAAATAATTTTTAATACGAATGAACATACACCAACAAAACGATGCAATTACTATGTAGGAAAACATATTTTTAGGGGAAAATGTGGAGAAGGATTGGCGAACGGAAGAGTGTAAATGGGATTTCAGAAGGAGGGTTCTTGAGCGAAGAAGGATTTACCGAAGTGTTCTTGGAGGGAATATATAAATCAATAGGATTTTGGGAGTGAATGGGGAGGAGTTTAAGGATAAATGGGGAGGGAGGTTTTTCGCTTCTAAAATCTATCCTAAGATGAAAAAATAACTTCAGTTAGATTCTCGATTTCGGTAATTATTTCAAGCAAGTATTGAACATTTCTCCACATCTATGAGAAATTTATTGACCTCTACCCGGACCATTTTCTTCCACTTTTATTTTCTAACTTTATAATTATATTCTTCATTATAAAATTTTTATTATCAGAGCCTTGTGGTATATATATTATAGCCATTATATTACTATTAAAATGACTATAAAATAGATAAATATGCTATTAGAGGCTATATAATATAAGAAACTATATTAGCCAACGTTTCGACCTACTTTGCAGGTCTTCTTCAGGGCCAAATATGCAAAATACAGACAATTGAAAATTAAAAAATAGTAAAAAAAATTGCTAAGCATGGTAAATATAAAGGTTAAAATAAAAAGATAGTAAAAAACATACTAAAGAATAAAACAGAAAGTGTTAAAAATTAAAGGATAAGGTAATAAAGATAAAAATTAAAGATTGAAATGGGTAAATATTAAAGTAAAACTGCATATGTATCAAGTATCCGAGTGGTGGACAATAAAGATGGGGGAGGGGAGAGAACATGAGATATATACCAATAAAGAGCAAGGATGATCACGTGGAGCATTAATAAATAACCATGAAAAAAAAATAAATAAAAACTACAGTAAGTAAAAGAGGAAAAAAAAAACTTGGAAAATACAGTATGTAATAAATAAAGTAAGTAATAACCAAGTAATAAAAATACGGCATAGTGTAATAAAAATGAAAATGTTGAAAAGAAACAATGATTATAAGTAATAGAAGTGAGAAATACATTTTACTACCAATGGGGACGATAATGTATACAAAATGTTCATGAAATAGTATAAAGGATAGATGTAGTACAATATGTAATAATTGCTAAGACATGGTGAGAAAGGAGAACATAGTTGATATTAAAATTAACATGTAAAATAGAATAAAAAGTGCGATAAGTAAGTTCAATTGATGGATTGGAATAATATAAATGTAAAAAGACATTGATATGTGGTTAAGTAAAAATATAATTAAAATAAAAAAATGAGTAGAGATGAACACGGATGAAAGTCGTTAAAATGATAATAAAAAGATGGGAAATGAATAAACTTCTTACAGAAATAGTAAGCAAGGGAATAGTAAGAATAATGGTGTGATGTGATTCATAATGTTTATGGCTATGAGGGAAAGAAAATGAAATGGAGAAGAGAGGGGGAGAGGATGGGTAAATAAGCCCGCCCAAGCTCTAACCACATCACTCTCTAACGTACTAAGAGGGTTGGGGGAGGTATACTCCCACCACAAGCTACGTTAAAAAGTAATACAGAAAAACCCGATTGTTACAAAAGCTACGTATAACAATCAATCAAAAAATAAATACGGTCACCTGTGGTCTAGTGGTTAGCGTAACAAACTACTAAGCCTAAGATTGCGGGTTCGTAGTCAGGCAGGTGGCCCTAGGATTTTTTTAAGGGAGTAAAAAATCCTTAGTTACGCCGTCCAGAAGGAACATTAAACGGGGGTCCCGAGCCTGTACGATGTCAGGTACTCGTTAAAAATCCCTATCCTAATTAAATCTGGATAGCCAAAATTTAGAGCTCCCAATGTAGCATCGTCCGATTAGCCATAGCAGCATAAAGTGACGTTAAATGAACAACTATTAAACTACTACAACTCAAAAAATAAATAAATAAAATAAAAAATAAAATACTTGAAAATATAAATGATATTAGGAATTTATGACCCAGGAATATAACAGAGAATCTACAAATTTAAGTGGAATAAGGAAATACTCGAAAGGAAAGAGGACTTGAAAACAACTATGAGGAAAAGACTAAGGGACATATGGGTGGATCCAAAAAGGTTGAAAAAGCAAATATTCTATTAGATATACAACTTGAAAAGCCAGAGTAGTTGCGACAAGCAGAGGGTAGAAGAACTTGAAAGGCATTTAATTAACGATCTCTGCCTGGACAGAGAGATATTTAGGAGCATACTGAAAATTTTTAGTGTTCTTGTGGAAGATAGAACGAAGCAGGAGCATGGAGGATGTACGGAGGAGAGAAAAGGAAACATTCGGAGAGAATGAGGGATTATTAGAGGAGAAGAAAGAATGGGCCAAATAAATGACATCAATGTGGTCCGTTCGCCGAAAAAAAATATATTAGGCGAAGAAAATCGTTCGCGGGGAGGTCAAAGAAGTATTTACTTGAAAAATTATAAACCTTTTTAAAAGAAAACGACGTTTCGAAACATATTGCTGGTCTTCTTTAGAGTAGAATAAACAATATACGAGGGCGGGTCAATAAGTCCGTGTCTTTTTGAATTTCCCGCCTCTTAATTGAAATGGCAACACTGCTCCTGTCAACAGGCAACTGTCAGTTGACTCCTGTCTAAATTTGAACAAGCTGTATCATTTAGTTTTTGTTTGGCAGCCGTTGATAGCAGACTACCGCGCGCTGTGAGAAGAAAATGGAAAAAAGTGAATTTCGTGTGCTCATTAAACAATATTTTTTGCGGAAAAAAAACATCACTCAAACCAAGGCTAAGTTTGATAAATATAATGGGGACTCTGCGTCATCCATTTACATGGTATAGAAGTGGTTTACTGAATTTCGATGTGGCCGCACAAGCACGGAAGATGCCGAACGTTCTGGACGCCCAGTTGAGGTCTCTACACCCAAAACGGTTCAACAAATTGACGATATGGTTTTAGCCGATCGGAGATTGAAAGTGAGAGAGATTGTGGAAGCCATGGGCATCTCACATGGCTCAGTGGTTTCAATTTTGAATGGTCATACTTGGGTATGATGGGTGCCGCGTTTGCTCACCTTCAATCCACATTGACTATCTTCAAAAGGGGAAAACAATCAATGGCGAATATTATACCAACTTATTGGGTCGATTCAATGAGGATTTGAAAAAAAGACCGCATTTGGATAAAAAAAAAGTTCTTTTCCACCAGAACAATGCAAGAGTGCCCACATGTGGAGTTTCCATGGCAAAAATCCACGAATTGGGCTACGAATTGCTCCCTCATCTACCCTATTCTCCAGATTTAGCCCCGAGTGACAATATGTGTTTTTCCTAAAATTGAAGAAATGGAACGGCGGAAAGAGAAACTTTTGAAAATTTTGAAGACGAAGTCATCAAAATATGCATTTTTTTGTGAGATGACTTCGTCGTTGATGACCTCGACAAATCATATTTTTCGGAAGGGATAAAAAAATTGGAAAACGTTAGACTAAGTGTATAGAACTCAAAGGAGACTATGTTGAATAATAAATAAATAACTTTTCATATAAAAACCTGTGTTTCATTCAAAAAGTCACGGACTTATTGACCCGCCCTCGTATTCAAAACTGAAATAATTGCAAAGCAGTAAAATATAATAATCTATAAAAATGAAAACAGTGGAGTAAGCAAGGTACAAAAGTAATAATAATTTTAATTACATAATGAAATGAATTTATTATTATTTAGTACTATTCAATATAAATAATATTGCATATTGTTACAATAATAATATAATACACAATACAAAATCAAATAATTCAGTATAATGGACACCTACAAAGGACGAACCCAAAAATAATGACTAAAAGAGTATTCACTTATCTTTAAAAAAAAAAAAATGAAAATAGCCAACACGTGTATTAGGGAGACAGAAAGAGACATTGAAGAGCTCCAGGCCTCCCCGGACGACATTATAAGGGCCTTCTTCACTACGGAAGCAACTTCAGAATGCTCAAGGCTTTCGAGAAAGACGAAAAAAGAAAAACAAGCATCATTTGGACAGAAGAAAGAAAGTAAAAAGAAACGAATGAAAGAAATGTGGAAAAGAAATTGTAACAAAAGTATTCCATCGTGGTTCAGTTGTAAAAAAATTACAAAAAAGAAAACTAGAAACAGGTCTATCCCTGAATGGATGTAATATAACTTCAAAAGAATATACTTATATATTTGTTACATTTGCTAAGCAATTACGTTAGAGTATTCATCTGAGCCTTTGTGGTGGTGAGATGATTTCTGCAGTTAATGCCTGGATAAACTTAAACCTTGGAATATGCTGGGTTTTTTTTCTTCTTTTTTTTTTATTATTCTCTTTCTCTCCAAATAATACCAGAATTGGCGAAGTGCCAGCAGATTTTTACCAGCTGTTTCAGAAATTCAAGATTAAACTTTTTTTCTGGAATTTTTCCATTCGTGGCAAAGTTAAAGAAATAATTTTTGGATATAAAACTCGGGAAGATTTCTATTACATCTTAATGTTATTTAATAAAAACTGTCGGGTTAAAATAATTAGGTGACTAATTCAATGAATAAATTGAAGCTGAGGGGAGGCTTAGTAGGCCTTTCGGTAATTTCTGATTAAATCAGTGAATTGTGGCTCAATCAACTGAGTAATAGAGGCACAAATTAAAGTCAATTGTGCCGCCTTATTGAGAAAGCAAAAGCCGAATATATCTCATATACATGAGTACTCTACCATTTCAAGTAACTTCCAGTTATCAAAGCCATGTTAATCAACTATTACCGATTCCTCAACTTGCGAAGGATACATGAAGAAAAATTAAGGAATCCTTAGACTTCAGGATGTAATACAAAGTGAAAAATCCTTGTATTTTATGAGGGGTAGCGGTACCGGTAAAAAATATAATTCATAATAAATGATATATTATACATCATATATTATACATCATAATTTATTATCATACGCTGATAACCCGTGCCACTGAACCCAGGATCCTTCATGGTTGTCTTATCACAAGTTTTTTTTTTTTTTGGGAGTTTACTCCTTAAGAAACGATTTTCATATTTAGCCCGCAGTATGAAAATTTTATGAGGTGTAAAATCGAATTTTAGCTAAATTAGGTGCGTTACGTTCCTTTCTCGATAATATTGTATTATTTGTTTTACATGATAGATAGAAATTAAAAGTTAAATACCGAGACTAATCGAGAAGAGATACGTGTGGTATCTACTATGGTAACAATGTATTCTATTGCTTTATTCCCGAAGTGTTGAAATGCGATAATTTTTTAAAACCTAAAATTGAGATTAGATTTGTTTGAACTAGTTAAGAAGATAAATATATAACCTCAATGTTAACCTCTGAGCTTAGATGTTTTTTATGTTTTGTTATCACGAGAATAGATTTACAAATGTTTCAAATGGTCAGGGAGGAGGTTTAGTCAATAAACATTACAGTAAAATATAAATATATTGAGAGACATTACCTTCCTTTGCGCACTTCTCATTTCGAGGTTATTTATGTGTATAACAGCAACCTAACCGTCAATTTGTGTTGTTGAATTGTAAAATTGAAAAATACTTACTTACAGCGAAACCAGTTTTAGTATGAAATCATTTATTGTTGGTTCTTTCAAAGATGTGGATATTTGTTTATTCAAGTAAAATTTTAATAGTGAAAAGTAAATTTAATTTTCACTAAGTAAAGATGAAATTTTACACTTATTACAATTCTTGAAAAATGAACTTAATTTTGGGCTATATTTAGACTTTATTTCTGGCAGATTACTCGGGACGACTAGATATGGTACAACTATTGATGCAATGTTTTCACGATTCATAATCCATGTAACTTCTGACGTACACGTGTTGTATTTTAGTTACCTCAAACCTATTGTCACAGTATTTAATAATGATGATAATACTATTCACGGACCAAATACTGTTCAAAATCATGTTAAATGTTCATAGTAGAACAAACGAATCTTCCCAATAATGATTTATATAAAAATATTAACAATTATTATTATGTGAAATAGTTGATGATATATATTTCATTGGAATGATGTAAATATTATGAATAAATATTTATGTATGCTTTGATTATTTTTTAAGATGCTTTCTTTTACCCTCTTTTTACACAATACCAGTTCTTAAGGAGTAAACTCCAGTCGTGCGTCTGAGCTGACACACAGGTTTTTTTTATTTATTGAAAGCCTAATGTTTATCAGAAAATATTAAGATCCAATGTTCCAAATCTGTAGGATCCAGTATTTTAAATTGTCATAACCTCCAGAGCAGCGTTCAAGTTAAGAGGATAAGCGATATGCCGTAAGTATATTGCGACGATTTATTGCTAATGTTCAATAACAGAAGCCGATGAATCGGCGCGACGTAGCGATACAAATTTTGTGGGTACACAGTTTTAACAACTTCGGTTCAGCCGTACGATGAGATCAGAATTAAAATACTGGATACACCAAGAAAATGAAAAAAAAACAAGAAAAATAAAATACTTTATCTTTTGTACCGGCAATAGAATAGTCCTGAATCATGAGCTAGGATTATTGAAGTAATTCACAAGATTAATGGAAGTAATTACGGTTTTATTTTCTCTCTTTCATGTCATATTCAAAGCTCGATATATCGGATGTATACAGACAAGTGGTACTTTGAGAGATATATCACTTGCGATACATTGCGGGATCCCGCGGGTACGAAATTCTTTTATTGTCTCCCTTTAGATTTCAAAGACTTGTTTGTTCTTATCGCGTATCTTTTATCGCTGAGGATATATCACTGATCTTAACCGCCTCTTATAAATTGAGGTCCTCTTAATAACGTAGGCAAAATATTTATATTTATAAAATTTATTGCTTAAAGAGAAAATAAAGGAGTGGCAGATTATTATTTAGAATTATTTATTCTAGTAATGCCCGAGAATCAGCCCTACATCATCTAGAAACCCTCCTGGGGCTCACCCACTCCAATTATATTACTATAAAAACCTCCTAATTAGGGGAATCTTGGTGGATTGTTGGACTTTAATGGTACCAGTCCATTAAACATATCTCAATTTCAGATCTGATTTAAACTATAAAAGTCTCTTAATATAATTTTTTTTTAAATGTTACTTTTATACGGCTCAGATGAGATATATTGGAAATACAATCAGGAGATAGGATATGACATAGAAAAGACATTCAATACATTAGATATCCAACAGGCAATTTAAGAGATAGAGACCTAGAAATTGATGCAATTATAATCTAAAGAACTATTCTTGAGGAGCAGTATGAAAAAATAATGAATGACACGGGACAGTAATCAGTTAAAGGAACTTGAAATAATTTATAATTATTTAGTTTCGAACGAATAAAGTTTTAATCTTAGATTGAACACAATAAAAAAAACCTTAGCTCAAAAGTGTTTTTTTACACATTTAAAAGTTATTGAAAATTAAATTAAATAAATTTATAATTTTGTTTTTAAAATCAAAATATCTGATGATAAATGTGTATTATCAGTCAACGACAATCCAGTTATTGCATCCCAAAGCCTCCAATCCCATATCACTGATCTTGAAGAATTGTGTCAAAACTGGAGATTTAAAATAAATTCTCGAAAATCCCCTCAAATCAATTTTACCTTACGTCGTAAACCAATGACTTCCTGCCCTTCAGTATCCTTTAATAATATCCCACTGGTGCCTGTAGAACAGATCCGATACTTAGGGTTGCATCTCGACAAACGGTTAACCTGGAATCCTCATACGAGACTGAAAAGACAAGAAACCGCTCGACGTTTCAGGCCACTTCAACACTTACTAGACAAACGCTCTAACCTCCCAATTAACTACAAAAGACTCATAAACATGACCATCATACGACCTATTTGGACTTACGGAGTAGAGCTTTGGGGCTCCACTCGTAATCCAATCCCTACAATCCAAAATCCTTCGTAAAATCCTCAACGCTCCTTATTTTGTTAGGAATAAAGTCATCCATAACGACCTTAATGTCCCATTTGTTGCTGATTTGGCCCGAACCCGGTATTTATCCTTTCATAAAAAACACTCAAACCCTCTAGTTTCAAACCTATCTTCCTCTTCAATTCCTGATAATCCTCCGAGGCGTCTGAAAAGAAGATGGCCACGTGAAATTCTTAGTTGAACTAGTGATTTGAGTACTACCATTGGGTAGTTTCTCTACTTGCCATTAACTCATGTCGTTGTGTATCACATAGCCTATTTACTTGATGTATTAGTGTAATACAGTTGTAAATATCAAAAAATAAATTTAAAAAAAAAATATATATAAATATAAATCAGTATGGATTTTATAGGCTACATTAATCTTACTACTTATTTAAATAACAATTACATTTACATTATTATATTACGATGTCCAGACTGAGTTTATTGTACTTAGATAATCATGAAGTTCTTGAGTTTACTTGACGTGGTGGAGTTATAATAAAATCAGTAACTCCATTTCTACCCATTGCCTAACTTAAGTACTTGTAATAAATTTTGCACTTATACGTTTTACATCCCTAAGTACGAAAAATTATTTTTTGAAAAAAATCGACTTAACGACATATTCACCGGAGCTGTAGGTATATAATAACGATACTTAACAATATATAATTTTTTTTAAAGTACCAATACCATCCAGGGAGGTCTTGGGTTCGGTTACGTGGTAGAGTCTTCGTGATTCTCAACCAACGGCTGTGCAAAGTGATAATGTGGTTAAGACTACACTCAACCGACAGGTTCTACAACAATGTATAGAGGCTGGATGAGCCTAAGAAGGGTCTAAAGATACTAATAAGTGACTGAAGAAACCCTATCAATTGCTGGAAACTTCAGGTCTGTTATTTTTTGTGGTTGTCATAGATACATACGTTGTGGACTATTATGGTTCAGGAATATGACAATATTACTATAATATTGTACGATATGATATATTATATTATATATGTTGGTGGACAATGCCCTTAAACCATGTTCGTGATGTCTCCTGTATTACCTCTGGTGTGTTAATCAGAGAGTCTGATTGCACCTGATCAAGTTCTCCCTAGATTCAATCTGTTACCTGAGTAAGCCTTAAGCAGATTTCGTCTTAGCTTCAAGCTATATAACTGCTTTATTTCTTAGTCAATTTCGTGCTTAACGTTGTACTTTCGGAATTCCTCTGTCAGTAAGATACCCAAAATCGTATGGCCATAGGGAACACCAATTTAAAAAATCTTGTCCTGTTATTGAATATATTATATGTAGTATAAAAAATCGGAGATGACAAAAATCATATTTAATACATTTGAATAAATCTAAATAATTATATATAAATATATTGTATATTTATATAATTTAAAGAATTGTCCGACTGGGATGGTTCTTGAGATCAGTACACGTAGGACGTTACTGTTTTTAAACCAATCTTTATTCACACAATAGCCAAATCTTTCTCCGATTAAGAGTAACCAAATTCTAGGGATTGGGTGCGCCTAAAAAGGGTCTCCTGACTCCACTTGGTCGATGGGCGAATGTAACAGCAAAAACCAGTTTCAAACAAACACCACCTAAGCGTTCTAAAGACTAAGCAACGCCGCTCCCAATACAGCCTGTAAACAAATACCACCTCAGCGTTCTACAGACTAATCAACACCGCTTCCAATACAGCCTGCAAACTGTAAATCTACTACCCATACAGATTATCTGATCATACTATGTAAAGGACTGTACCGTTTTAAACGAACGTTTGTGCAGGGACTTGACATTGTCGCAATATTTTTCCATAATGAGGGTACCCATTTAATTGGAGCTGAATGAGTCCCTGGATCTCATTTCGATTCTTACTTTCACTATCACACTCAGTTCCACTATCAATCTCACTTTCACTTTCATTTTCATTCTCGCACCCTCTTTAATTGCCATTGTTACTTTCCCTCTCACTTCCATTTTCACTTCCACTCTCACTTTCATTTCCACTCGCACTCCAATCTCCACTTCCACTCTCACTTTCCTTTTCATTTCACTCTCACTTTCATTTTGAATCCACTCTAATTTGCAGCATCACTTTCATTTTCATGTTCACTCTCTATTGCAACCTCACATTCATTTTCATTTGCATTCCCTATTTCACTGTCACTCACAATTTCACTTTCATTTGAATGTCCACTCTCAATTTCACTTTCATTGTCATGTTCACTCGCATTTTCAATATTGCTCTCATTTTCACTCCCACTTTCGCTTTCACTATAATTTTCACCCCCACTTTCACTATCGCACCCATTTTCACTCTCGCTTCCACTCTCACTCTCACTCTCAATTTCATTTCATTCTTATTTTCTTTATAAGCTTTTTTCTTATATACTGGTCTATCTTTTGAAATCATATAATTCACTATTGTGTAAAAACCTTTGTACATCTGACCATGGAAGTAGGTTAACTTCCAGGACTTTATTGTAAAATTGATTTTAATTCCTTTTGACCTCAAGTGATGTTTTTACTTATGAACGTTAAATGATGTTACGAAGAACAAGAATTGAAAATGACAAATGAATTTGTCGAAACGTATTTTTTAATCCTTCGTTAATGTTTTAACAAGATTTATCTGACTGGAATAAAGGTTTTTACTCATTAGTGAATTATATGATTTCATTCTTATTTTAAATCTCACTTTCATTTTCACTAAATCTACTACCCATACATATATCAGATCATACTATGTAAAGGAATGTACCGTTTTAAACGAACGTTTGTGCAGGGACTTGACATTGTCGCAATATTTTTCCTTAATGAGGGTACCCATTTAATTGGAGCTGGAAGAGTCCCTGGATCTCATTTCCATTCTTACTTTCACTATCAGACTCATTTTTACTATCACTCTCACTTTAACTATCACTCTTACTTTAACTTGCTCCCTCTTTAATTTCCATTGTTACTTTCACTCTCACTTCCATTTTCACTCCCACCCTCACATTCATTTTAATCTCACTCTAATTTGTACCCTCACTTTCATTTCCATTTGCACTCCCAATTTCGCTGTCACGCTCACTTTAACTTTCATTTTCATTCTCGCCCCCTCTTTAATTGCCGTAGTTACTTCCACTCTCACTTTCATTTTCACTACACTCTAATTTGCGAACTCACTTTCATTTTCATTTGCACTCCCAATTTCATTATCACTCTCAATTTCATTTTCATTTTCACTCTCATTTTCAATCTCGCTCTCATTTTCACGCCCACTTTCGCTACCGCTCCCATTTTCACTCTTGCTTCCACTCTCACTCTCACTCTCAATTTCATTTCATTCTCATTTTAAATCTCACTTTCATTTTCACTAAATCTATTACCCATACATATTAGCTGATCATGCTATGTAAAGGACTGTACCGTTTTAAACGAACGTTTGTGCAGGGACTTGACATTCTCGCAATATTTTTCCTTTATGAGGGTACCCATTTAATTGGAGCCGAATGAGTCCCTGGATCTCAATTCCATTCTTACTTTCACTATCATACTCATTTTCACTATCACTCTCACTTTAACCTTCATTTTCATTTTCGCTCCCTCTTTAATTCCCATTGTTACTTTCACTATCACTCCCATTTTCACTCTCGCTTCCACGCTCACTCTCACTCGCATTTTCACTTTAGCTCTCAGTTTCAATTTCCATTTTCACTCTCATTTTCACTCTCACTTTCACGCTCACTCTCATTCTCACTACAGTCTCATTGTTATTGAAAATCAATAAAGAGTGGATCAGGGAAGTCTTAATAGTCTCTCTGAGGGCACTATGAGTAGTATATATTTGTAGGAGATCTCGGATCCGCTGCCTTTTTAACATCGAAGGAAAAGGATATTAGAGATGAGAGGAACTGGAAAGTGTTGACTGCAAAGGAATGATCGCGAACATTTTCTTATTTTCATTTTTCACATTTCATGGAACGATATAATTTAATCGTTTATTTCATAATTGTTTACAATAATTTAAACGAGCTTCTGGACGTGGACATCGCAAGCTATAGCTCAAAGTTGCATTTTGGGCTTGAAGAGATAATAATTTGCTGCCCACCTGGTAGCAATTAGTTTAAACTGCAGGTATAATTAGTGTAAGTGCAGGTGTAATTGGTTTAAACCTCCAATTTGACCAATTCGAATCGACCCAGTCTATCGTCTCAAACTCTGACGTCTCAGCATCCTCGCTCGCCGAGTCGACGAGAATTCTCAGACATGTCAACATCCTCGCTCGCCCTCCCGAGAATCTACCACCTACTAGAATCTACTTCTACAGACAGATAAGCCTGTTTATAAGGTGGAGATTATAAGGCTGTCCGGAAAATAATGCAGATCTTTATGTTTTCTTTAAAATTCCCTACCAAATACTGTTTATGTTTGTTGGACTTTTGACGCTTATAAATTAAAACATTTATAATCCTACTTCAAACATATTTGTTTACCTCTATAATTATTGCTACTTGGAAATTTAAAAAATATAATGAAAATAAATTAGATGTCAAAACGCAATTTTCGCATAATTTTGTTATTCGAGTTCAAAATTGCCCAGAAATAAAATCGAAGACAGTGTGGAGTGTGATTTGGACAAATCAGCATACAACATTGTCCTAGGAAGAGTACAGTCACTACAATATATTGAACTCCAAACCCTTCATTGTTTTAAGAGGCACAGGTTTTTCTTTCTTCTAAGATAATAATGTCATAATGGTTCGAAATTAAAAAAATAAAATAAAACATATACTAAAAATCGGCGGTCCTCACGCTTTTAAGTCCTTTTTACCAATCTTGCATAATTGAGTCTTCTACATTAGTAAAAATAAATCGTATTATATTACGATATAATACATAGTCTCATATATATTGTTCGTTTATTTATTTGTAGATGAACCAAATTAAATCTGTACTATTATTCATAAAGGGACGATGATGTCTCAGTAAATAATGAGTGTATCTTTTAATGAAGTTATAAAAAGGAGAAATATAAATATAACACTAGTTTACAGGCCTTACGAAGTAAAATAAGTATGAATAATATTCAAAGAATTTTTATTTAGAAGAATAATTTAACAGTAGTTAATAAATATAAGGAGCGGAGTGGCTCAGTGGTAGAGCACTGAGTTGCCATGCCGAAAATCCAGGTTCGATTCCCGCTGCTGGCCAGAATTTTATTTAGTCTGTTAGCAGCCGGAGATAGGACCCTCCTGGGGCTCCCCCAGCCTGTATAAAATGGGTACCTAAAATAAGGGGAAAACATCTGGCGGTTAAGCGTGATGTAGGACAAATCATTACCCTCCACAACTATTGTCCGAGAAAGTTGTGCAGTATCTATCATGTACTGAGCCCCAAACCCTTCACGAGTTCTAGTGGTATAGGTTTTTTTTAAATTATAAATTATACATTTTAGAAAAGGTGACATAAATTTTGCTTAATGACATAGCTGAAATAAATATGAATGCAACATGCCTCTGATCAGGTGGTATACGAAGTCCCGAAAAGGAAAAAAAAAAGGAAGAATGGCCACATTATTTCTAATCAAAGTAACATCTCTTGTATAATGCTTATAAATTGTCACTGGTGAAAATGTGCTTGACTATTCGACTCTGTTAAGGGGAAAAAAACATGTAAATCTGATTCCATTAGTAACTCCCTAGAAATATATCTTCATGTTTTATTCCTTGCAAGGGTCTGAAATACGAGAGAGTGGCCTAAAGTATTTTTTGCTTTGTTTATGGACGAAGATATTTAACTTCTCAAAGGAACGAATACATTCTCACTCCTTATTCAAACATCTTACCATCTGAATAGGACTTTTTAATAGAAAAAATATTTATATATGATTATAAATTGTAACGCGGGATAAATCAGCGGAGGGCCTCTAAATTGTCACGCTGAAGGTCCCGGGTCCGAATACGTACGTGGCAGATCATTAATTAAATCTTTAAACAGCCTGGAAAAGAGCCTGTTGGATATGGAGACCCTCCTGGGGTTCATCCAGCTTTTATAAAGTGACTACCCTTTAAAGAGAAAACCTTGGCAATTGAGCGTATATATATATTTTGTCCTAGTATTTTTTTCATTCTCATCCGATAATTATTGTATTAATTTATAGCCATTAGAATATATACAAGATAAAATATATAAATAATCCATTCCCGCCCTTAAGACAATATATTTTCCTCCACACGAATGACATACTTATTAAATTAATATTCTTTGAAATACAATTTTAAATTAATGTAAATTTTATATATTAAATACAATTTCTTATGTGTCATTCATACTTTGTTAACTAAATGTCGAAATAAAAAGAAACGAAGAAGCTTTTGTTTAATAGCATTTTTAACTTACAATGGGAAATTAAAAACATGGAATCATCGAAACTTTTTTGAGTTAAATTATTGATTACTGTATGCATTATGAGAATTAATGAGAGAAAAAAACATGTACCACTACAACCCATGGAGAGTATAATGTTCCTAGGACGACGGTTCATGAAGGCGAATTGCCCGAGATCACGTTCAACCACCAAGTTTTTCCCTAATAACAGGTATCCATTTTATACCTTTAACAAACACAAACAATAATGCTTTCTTGAATTGTCGTTTTTTTTTTTGTTGTAAAATTGGAATATAAAAGTCAACATTATTATACACATTAACTTATTGAACACATGTTATTTGTGTGATAGGTGGAATTTAAAAAAACACACGGGATTTAAGACTATTTTCTTCCTTATGTCTACTTTCCAGTCAACCATCCCCTCGCTTCTCATGGATTATTAAAGAAATTTTTAAATATTAAAGATGAGGATTGTAGTATTTTTGTAGATCAGTTGTTGGTAATACTCAATATATCTCCGCATATCTCTCACTCTCACTCTCCCTTTCACTCTTATTCTCAATCCCACGTTCACCCTCACACCCATTTTGTCTTTTATTTCCACTTTCCTTCTCATTTTCACGCTCTATTAATCCCACTCTCACTTTCTATTCCACTCTCATTTTAACCTCCTTTCTCATTTTCGCTCTCACTTTCATTCTTATTTCCCCTCTCATTCCCACTTCCACTTGTATTTCCACTCTCCCTCTCATTTGCACGCTCTATTAATTCCACTCCCACTTTCACTCCTACTCTCACTTTCGATTCCACTCTCATTTTAACCTCCTTTCTCATTTTCGCTCTCACTTTCATTCTTATTCCCCCTCTCATTCCCACTTCCACTTGTATTTCCACTCTCCCTCTCATTTGCACGCTCTATTAATTCCACTCCCACTTTCACTCCTACTCTCACTTTCGATTCCACTCTCATTTTAACCTCCTTTCTCATTTTCGCTCTCACTTTCATTCTTATTTCCCCTCTCATTCCCACTTCCACTTGTATTTCCACTCTCCCTCTCATTTGCACGCTCTATTAATTCCACTCCCACTTTCACTCCTACTCTCACTTTCGATTCCACTCTCATTTTAACCTCCTTTCTCATTTTCGCTCTCACTTTCATTCTTATTTTCCATCTCATTCCCACTTCCACTTTTATTTTCACTCTCACTCTCATTCTCACTTCCACTCTCATTTTCATTCACTCACCCTCTCTCTCTCTCTCTCACCTTCATTCTCACCACAGCCTCATTGTTATTTAAAATCAATGAAGAGTGAATCAGGGCACTTAATAGTCTCTCGAGTAGTCCCCCAGGACCAGGATGCGAAAACACCAGCCATTGTCAGGACTCATACACGTATATTTGTAAGAGATCTCGGACCCGCTGTCTTTTCAACATCGAAGAAAAAGGATAATAGAGATGAGAGGAACTGTAAAGTGATCGGACTACAGAGGAATGATCGCTAATGTTTTGATTGAATTTTCTCTAAACTAAACTAATATTGTTTCCAAGTAGTTGCATTGCTTGTTTTTTCGTTATAAGGTTAGGCAACAAGGTTTGCCGAAGCGTTCCTGTGTTGAATCGGTAAGTATTCTATAAGACAAAGGCAGGCCCCCTTGAGCACTCGAATTCGGGAAAAACAATCACGTCCCAGGAGCAGTTTAGCAGATTCTTTCTCACCTGGAACTTCCAACAACACTGATTTCGAGGATCCCTTTTCTTTGTTCTACTTTCCTTATGTATGGCTCCTAGCCAAGTCTGGGGAAACAGGGCAATGAAGTACTTCTGTGTCTCTGCCAAATGTCGAGTCCGCAAAAGGCCGTAACTTTCAACAGGTAATAGCGAATATCATTATGACTAATAGTTTCGACTACCTTATTTTAAAAACTCACCCAGCCTCTATAAAGTGCAGAAAATAAGAGGGAAAATCTGGCGTTTCAGCGTGATCACCTCCCTCCACAAACTTCTAATAAACAGTACAGTCTCTACCGTATACTGAACTTCACGTGTTGTAGTGGTACAGATTTTTTTATTTAAACAAGAAATTTAAAATAAAAATATTGGGGGCTTATAAAAAATTTTAATTATATTTCAAGTGCAAGGCTTAGATAAAAAAATTAATAAATTCAGAAAGGTTTGCCTACAATAAACAAATAAAACATTTACGTATATTAAAGAAGTATATTGTCTGAAATAAAATAAAACAAAAGAACTAATGAAAACTTTGATAATTATATATAATAAAAATGAATCGTCATTTCCTTGCTAACCGCAAAAATTGGGAACAGCTCAACCAATTCGCCTAATTTTTTTTTCATATTTTTGCTAAGGGGCAAAGAAGGTTCTTATGGAGAGAAAACCGTAAAAATTTCGAGGGAAACCTTCAGTGGCCGAAAAACTTTGAAATATTCGGAGTTATTTTAGTATTCGGCCTGTATCTCCTAATCGGTGCATTTTTGAAAAAAAAAACATTGGTAACGATTTTTAAAGTAGATTACATTTGCTACAATTTTAGGCCAAATGGAGCTCTGCATGCCTAATAGATTCCGAGTTCAGTCCCTATCATTTAATAAATAATTGGAATCTTAGCTATCTTCTATCTAAACAATTAAAACAACTCTTATTTTCCCATACAACCCACTCTGTTCCCAGCTGTGGAACATTTGACGTCAATTAAAGCAAAACAATGGCGCGTTAGTTGTTAGTAAAAGTTAATTAGGGTTAAGTCCCTCTCATATAATAAAATTCATCAACAAAATCAATTGATTTCATTGTTTAAAACTACACTGGATCTTATGCCATTTGGTAATCATAAAATGTTAATCAGATCTGAAAAAACTCGTGTAGAAAAACATGCGAGATGTTTCAATGCACCAACAATCGATGAAGTTGCCATTCAAACGATTTTTTTGCTAATTACAATTATTCATATATCTATGGAATTCTAACCTTTTAACTAATGTTGATTAAAATTAATTGTATAACTCATAGTAGGTGTCGCCAGTCACGAGCATGTTGCTGACGCGAACCCACAATTTTCCCCCTACCAAAAGTCGCTAAACGCTGCTAATGAAGTTTTCACTTCATATTAATTATTCAAATAATGTTTCTAAGAATATCAGAATATACAAGTTATAATATAATTAATAAAACATATAACCGTTGGGTTTTATAAACATTTAATTTTCAAGACGCATGGATTTATTAACCTATCAGAAAACGGAATTTTTAAAAATAGATTATGTAAAAATATTTTAAGTTTTATTAAGAGATTCGGGAATATCTTGACTTATTTCTAAAATAATCATTCTAGTACTTGAAAACTTCTCATAGACATACGACTCATGTTATAAAGAGCACTTCACTTTCAATGATATATATTTACATATAATCATGCTGGTGTGGTTATGGACGACATATACAGACTACACAGGTACTGGATGTAAGATCTCCATTTACTCACTTTACTCATCCACATCCACATCCACTATACTCACCTCTTTTGGAAATTAATTAATATGTAATTAAAGATAAATACATAATTTTGTCATCGTTTATATCTTCTATATATCAGCTATCATTTTAGAAAGTGTTATAAGATCTTTAAAAAATCGTTATTCTTCTAATGATTTTAATGATTAACATTTCATAATAAAATTTAAAATTTGAATAGGGTTTAAAAGATCATCCTTTTTTAAGTGCTAAGTGATCAAAGCATTTGCCCGTTTTCCTATAATTTTAATTTAATTCAATTAGAAAACTTTAGAAATCGCATATACGAAAAAATGGAAATTAATCAACTTTCAAAAATTACAGCTCATATAATGTCAATGTCATTCAATTAGTATTATTATAATTAACCATATAGTAATAAGTTGATAGTATTTTTTATAACGTTACCGTTATTTATTAAATTTTTATATTTCTTAAAGTATATTTAAAATAATTTACGATGATGTATACATAGCAAACACATGAGTAAAATATTATACGCAAAGTGAAATAGGAACGAAATGGATAACACGATCTGAAATTCATCAGTTACATCTCCTGTGATATTCTACCTTGTCACTATCAATCATCTACGAAAATGTCTTTCAGGTGTATTTTAGAAAATTCAACGTTACAGTCGGTAAAAATATTATAAGTAATATAAATATATCAACTATGGAAATATTTTTGTACAGGACGAATGACAAATTATTATTTTTATATATAATTTTGCGAATGTCTCTACGTCCTGTTGAATTGTTAACCACGAAACAGGCTACGTTATTGAATTTACTTTTTAACACATATTAAATTATATATTTAATTTTTTTTTTTTATTTTTGATTATTTAAGTTTTTTTAGTTTGAAGAGATTGAAGAGAAGAAAAGAAAAAAAAAAAAAAAAAATATATATATATATATATATATATATATATATGCACGTATTTAAATATATATTGGGGGAAATCAGGGTTGAGTTGCTCAAGATAATAATTTATTTTCTTTTTTTTTTACAAATTTCAATTTTTCTTCTCAATATGTTTCAATATTCCCTGAGATAGTTTTAATTGTTACATTTTCAAATGTTTTTCAATGCGTCAATACATGATGAAACATAATATTTATTTTTTATTTTACTTGGATTATCATCATATTAAATCCCCTTTTTCCATCTCTGTGCATAAAATAAAATAATACAAAATTTACTATTATAAGGACCACAATATAAATGGGCACTTTAAATCTCCTAAATTAATAAAACAAATTTTATGGATTTGGCCCATTAAAAATTATCACACTATCACCACTCTGTAGGTAGAAAGTAATGAATGCTTTTAGATAAAATTAATTTTAGACCATTTAAATACAAACTCTTAAAATCCCTAAACATTATATATATATATATATATATATATATATATATATATATATATATATATATATATATATAAATTTTAGTGTGCTATTTAATGTTTTTACTAAAAGCTCATTTTTTCACTGTGAGGGCATGAATATGAGACTAACCTAGTCTCGAAACGTCGCCTAAAAAGTTGAAATAACTGACTGTAACTCAAGAACCATAAACAATATATTTCCACAACAGTCAAGATAAGTAGAAACCAATATATATATACATATTAAAAATATTTATTATATATATTTAAATATTTTTATTTTGAAGAGAAAATATTTGTCTTGGCCGGGGCTCGAACCCGGGTCGCCCGCGTCACTAGCGCGGTTGTTTATATATTATATATTTATAGAGTTATATATGCATATAAGGTACTTTCCAGTAATTCCTGCATATAAACACGAGGTCAATCTAAATATGTAAACTTAGATTTCATCGATCTAAGTGCATTAGAATTCTAGTTCATAACAAGCTCATCAAATTCCAACTGAGTGATATAAATTTAATTGATAAATTCAATTAATTTAAATTAATAATTGTTTATAAATTTACTAATCAATTGTTTTATTTGTTTTTTCGAATTCAACGATTTTAAACAAAATATAAATATAAAAATATTTTGAAAGTAAATTTGGAGAAAATCTTCGTATTATAAAAACAGCAAAATATGCTTTTTACTTGTGATTATCAATTTTTCACTGCGGTAATATGATTTGCCCCTTCATTGATGTTATATACTTTGCCGCATAACAGCACACTATTGCGGGTTAGTAGGCTTCACTAATGAAGGTGCGGATGTAAGAATAAATGATTATTTAAATTTGGTGTCTTATTATTAATAGATCGTATTAAATAGTTATTTTAAGCCAAATATTTTGTTACAAATAATGAAATCTGATTATATTTCGTCAATAGTCGGATGGTTTAAAGTTCAATCGTTTATCTTTAATTTACGTTTTTTAATTTCCATTTTATTAATTTACTTTTTTTCAATTTTATTTTTGTCTTTTCAAATATGAAGCTTCAATTTATATTTATATTCATGTCATATATTGGAGATTTTTACACCCTAACAGAATTTAAATGTATCATTCTTTTTAATGATAAGAAAAAAAAATTTTATTTTTATCCTAAATTTCTTGTCTAATATTTTTGATACTGTATATCTCCAGTTCTAGATATAAAGTCAAGTAATAAAACAATAAAATAAAATCCTTAAGGGCTATAGGATGTAGAACAATGGTTAAGCGCTGAGTTGCTGTGCCGTAGGTCCCAGGGTTCAAATCCAGCTGTATTAGAAAATTTATCTAATCTATTAACAGTCGGGAATGGATCCAATGGGATCTGAAGACCCTACTACGGCTAATCCAGCTTATTTAAAGTGGGCCCTTTAATAGGACGTTATCACCGCCCTGCACAAATGCTGTTCTAGAAACAGTTAAGTCTCTACCACGTACTGAACCCAATATTGGTAGTTGTTCAGGTTAATAGGATAATAATGAATACTGTAAAGTATCAATAGACACTCCTAATTACTTTTTTCAAAACTTTAAAACTTTACCCGATTCTACGAAGTGATTACTTGAAACGAGAGGGAAAGCAACTGTATATTCAAAGAGAGACCAGTCAGCAAAAAAAAGATATATTTGAAGAGACCTTCCAAAAAAAAAGTTGGGCTAACGATCTAAAGGCAAATGAAGAGTAAATGTAGAGGAGTCTAAATTAGACCTTACTCATTGACCCTAGGCATTTTTATTTCAGAATTTTATCTAAATATTCCTTTTCCATATATTCACCATGAATATATAGGCGATTTCATATTCACATATTAATTAAACTTGTCGATATTTCAAAGCTCTTTTTTAAAACCATTTAAAAATATTTTTAAAAAGGTAAAAGTTCCTTCAATAAGGACTTATTTGGTTTTATTTAATTTGGATTTCTTTTTTATTTTATTGATAGAACGGAAATTCATTTCAAAGAAAAAGTGCTCTAGGGATAAGGAAAATTTACTCTTATTGTCAATATTTAACTACACCTCTGTACATAATATGCACATACATATATATAAACTTCTTTTATGTGTATAATATTTAAATATGCATAATAAAGTGCTTTTTCATTATCTGCCTTCCATTTATTCTTATCCCTTCCAAGTCTTCTTCTAATTTAGTTATTTCTCTTTGTACTTCTTTACCCTCACATACATTTTCAAAATTCTTAATAATGTCGCTTCTATTCATTTTAAATAATGTTGAAGTAACTAAACTCATCATATCCCCGGCCCGTGTAAAAAAATTATTATTTGATCCTTTATCAGTTCTCATTAAACTATCATTTTTAGGGGTAAAAAAAAATTCCTTAAATAAAGAGGAAAAGTATTTATTAGAAACCGACGTTTCGACCCATACTGCAGGCATTCTTCAGCGCTGGATGGACAGGATATTTAAAAAAAAAACCTGAACCACTACAACCCGTGAACGGGTCTGGGGTTCAGTACATGGTAGAGACTGTACTGTTTCATGGATAACGGTTGTACAGGGAGTTGATTTCCTAGATTCCGCTCCACCGGCAGATTTTCACCCCTTATCTTCTTATTATTATTATTTTATATTATATATACATATACTTCCGTCCGTATTAAGGTACAATATCCCTTCAGTGGCCTTTGGGTCTACACATAATTCTCATCCATCTGCTGTCTTGAAGTATTTTTTTGTTTGCTTATTTAATGTCACTTAAAGCAGCTATGGCTAATTGTATGAACGTACAGTGGGAGTATTTAGTTTTGGCTATCCAGGTATTTTTAAACTTACGATAGGAATCTTTAACGTGGACCTGACACCGCACAGGCTCGGGACTGCCATTTTACGCCATACCTAACGATTATAGGTTATAATATGTTGTTATGCTAACCCTACACCATGATCCCGTATATTCCATAAAAGAAGGAATGTTCAAGGGACATAAAATAAGAACTGTAGTGCCTATAAAGAAAGACAAAACATTTCACAGGTGATCAGAAGTCATTATGACGCATTATTTATCCTCAACATTTGACGGTAAACAATTGAATCTCTAAAGATATTCATCTGCCGAAACATCCAGGTATTTGTGTTCTACAGATGACAATTTTCATTAAGTCACCATACTCCATCTTAGCCTGCCATGATGTTTCTTCGTATCCTATTCTCGAACATGCATTCAGATCATTGCACTTCCTATTCATTTTATTCTTATTTATTGGCCTACAACCCAGCTCTAGATCACAACCTCCCGGATCAACCTCCGCCTATCATGTGCAGCAGCCACCCAGTTTCGAACGCCAAGTAGGGTCCTAGCTAGCATCATGGACAGCTCCATCCTTCGGATTCCCGCGCCATCTGGTTCCATGCAATACTTCTTATTCATAGGTTACCATTAGTTTTATTGGTCAATTTGGTTTTATTATTTATTTCTAAGATTTTTTTTTGTTAGTCTACTGTTCTGGCAAAATTTTGGACCTGTCGAAATACGTTCTCAGCATCCGGTATATTCTGTATTTTGTATTTATGAGGAAATTATTGACAAAAATATTTATTATATTCCAACCTTTTAGGCCATTATTAGAGCTTAGAAAAAATTTAAACCCATTGTCCACTTCTTTTTTCCCCTTGTTCTTTGTCCATTAGTTTATTTATTCCAGATTACTGGAATCTGTTCACTTCCTCGAAAGTTTCAATTCTTGTTATACAATATAAAGAGTTGATACTTCCTTCTGCGAACCATTATCATGTTCAGGAAGTCCTTTACAATAGCCACGTTTTCCGCATTAGCAGTATGTGTGGTAAAGGACTTTCAATAGCACGTTTACCTGGATCCTCAACCTTTGCACCAGACTCTGGATCTTACACAATGTAAAAAAAAGTCTATTAATGAAAACAATCATAGTTTCTACAACTGCTGTATCATACAAATCATATCGGTTTTTATTTGAAAAGTATATGTTAATTTTTAAACTAAGGAAAACGACGGTTACAAAAATCAGATAACGAAGGGTCATGTGGGCAATAAGCATAGAACCTATGGGGGGAGGGGTATACCTGCAGAGAGAAAGACGTTTCATTATATCTTAATTCTTTCAGGGATTGATTTTAAATGGTTGATAATCCGCTTATCACATTACTCGCCACGCTTGTTACTAAAATCCTAATGCCAGTCCATAACTCAAATAGAGGACTCTATTTGAGTCGAAGAAAAGAACTTAAAAAATACTTACAGCTACTTGACACCCAAACTTACTGACAGGACACATTAACGCAGAATATAACAAGGAGGCTGAAACATCTCTGGAGCAGGGATCTACTTCAGAGAGATCAAACATGAAAACTGTTTCTCCATTCATGCTTCCACGTGAATCCCTTAGGGGATGTGTTCCAAAGAATATCATAAATACATTATAATGGCATCTATATATATATTTTTTAAAATAAATATTACTATTTTCATTTTTAGAAACATAGCAGTACACTCAACATGGCCTGAGCTACGACATACCTTCCACTTCGCACGAAGCTGGGCGTTGTCCCTCGCCGGGTCTGCGTTCCCCGGAGCGGAGGTCCTCCAGAGCTTGTAGGCCACCGCGGAGTATGTGTAAGTGAGCGTGAGGAGGGGGATGAAGAAAGTGATGATGAAGACGAAGAGGGTGTAATACTGACTCTCTTCTTCAGAGTCCCAATGTTCCTGGCACTTGTAGTAGTATCTGGTTAGGCGAAAAGCAATAAAAACAACATAACAAAATAATTAATAGTACTTATAAGTAATATACAAAAATTAAAAACAAAAACCATACCTGTATCACTACAACCAATTAAGGGTCTGGGGTTTAGTACATGGTAGAGACTATACTATTTCTTGGGAAAAGGTCGGGCAGGGAGGTGATTTGTCCTAGATAATGCTCAACCACCAGATTATTCCTCCTTATTTTGGATACAAACTTTATAGAGGCTGGGTGAGCCCAGGTGGATCCTAGATCGCTTAGGACCCACTTCCAACCGCTAACTGACTAAATAAAAGTCTGCCAGTAAGCGTGAATTTAACCTAGGATTTTCGGCTGAGCAGCTCAGCGCTCTACCACTGAGGCGTTACGCTTCCCTTTCACAAATATAACATAATACATATGTATAGTTAAAGAAATACCATGTAATATAAAGGGACTAAGTTAGTAGAGGGATAGAGGTAGCTCAGTGATAGAGCCCTGAGTTGGTATTCTGAAAATTCCGTGTTCATATTTGGCTGTGACAGTTAACTTATTTAATCTTTTAACAACCTCGGATGAACACTGTAGGATCTACAGACACTCCTAGGATCAACAGTCTCATGGATTTTTATTTTTTGAACTATAACATTTAAATGATATTGTTAGTATTTATTCTGTAGGTTGTCTGTTATAATTAAGTCACAAGTTGTAATTTTCAGTCGTTTCCATTTTAATTATCGTGATCGTAAATTAGATATTTTCGTATCCTTACGGAGCCATGATCGAGATTTATATTTCGGGGCAATGAACTCGGATTGTTATCGAAGCCTTGGATTTTACCGGAAGAGTTTTGGAATTTACCGATGAATTTTTTTAAGTGGGGGAGGCGAATCTGTCAATGGGGTTTATTGAAACCCTCAAAGTGGAACGAAGGGCCTGGATACCCAACCCCTCGGCACATTTACAACATTTTCAAGAATTTACAAAGTTTGCAGTTATGATTTATTTTTATTTTTTTTTATAGGATTGGACCTCGCCATTAGACCGATTTGTTAGGTTTTACACCGTATAGATAATAAGAAAAATAACTATAATTAATATTTTTTTGTAACTATTTAAAGTTAAATTTAAATTCATACTGGAATTCATTATTATTGGTTGGTTGGTTGTTTTAAATTTGTGGCGTAAAACCTATTGTTATTTATATCCGTTTTTTTTATTGTTTTTAGTAATTATTTTTATTATCGGAAAGGGATTAAGGTAAGGTAAATAAATACTTATAAGATTTCAGGCTCAACTCTAAAGTATCGATATATAAGCTATTAAAAAAATGGTTTTGGATAAATACTTTTTAATGTTTGAGGATGTTCTTTACCTTAACCAGTTGGTCATTTGTGGTGTTATCATGGCAACATTTTATGCCCTAATTCGAAGGTTCGTAGACCTGGAAATGGCTCTACGATTTTAAAGGGAGTAAAAAGTGCCTTCGACACGCAAAATTCTCCTTCGGGGACGTAAAATGGGGCTCCTGTCCTGTACTCGTTAATGAGCCCTATCCTGATACTGCCTGGATAGGCCAAATTTAGGACTACCACTGCATCGTGGGATTAACAATAGCAGCATAAAGTGACTTTAAAAGAATAAAGAATATCTCTACCCAGACTAAAATAAGGATGTAAAGTAAAAATCACAAAAAGGTTTGTTGAATAAAAAAAAAAATGTTTCGTCCCTCGTCATTCTTTGTTGGCTTGTTCTTGATCTAGAGCTAACTGCTCGGAAAAAAAAAAATTATAGATCCGATGACTTTATTGTAGGAGTTGAAATAGAAAAATAATTGCGCTCCGTTGCCTGACTTAACAAGTCGGACTTTGACTGAAGAAAAGTCCATGTAATTAGTAACGTTAAGTTTAATTGCCGTTAAAAATTGAGCAATTGTCTCTTCACGATCGATGTCGTCCGTTGAAACAAAATGTTTCCATATCAAAGAGTTTTCTCTCTAGAAGTTACTAAAAAATAAATAGCGGAAGGATCCTGTAAAGTTTAGTCCTTAAGGTATTGTGATAATAAAAAAAATGAACCTCTTGACATAAAATTTTGTGTTTTACTCCATACCAAAATTTAATAAAAGAATATAGAGTATTGAGGTATATTTGAGCATCTTAACATTTAATTTTAGGTTTTATTCCTTGAAAATCTGTAGTTAAAAATATGGATTTTTAACTTAAAATCGTATGTTTGCTCTTTCTATAAATCTCTTCAACGAATATTTTGCACTTCTTAACAGATAATAAAGAAGCGAGGTGCCTCAGTGGTAGAGCAGAAGTTGTGCCGAAAGTCCTGGGTTCAAATCCCGCTACTGGGAGACTTTCATTTAATCAATTAGCGAGGCTCACCCAGCCTCTATAAAGTGGGTAAATAAAATAAGGGAGAAAAATCTGTCGGTTGAGCGATATCTAGAACAAATCACCTCCCTGCGTGAACGTAGTCCAAGGAACAGTTCGGTCTGAACCGTGTACTGAACCCCAGACCCTTCAAGGGTTGTAGTGGTAAAGTTTTTTTTTTGAACAGAAAATAAAAAAATACTATTAGCTCCTTAAATTTATGTATTTGATAAAAGTATTGAACTTTCTAACGTCAAATCTATTTACTCCAACATAAATATATCTTAAGCCCCTGTGAATGAGTGGTTATGAAATACCTTTATTAAAATTAAAATTCCTTTAAGTATGAGCATTATATTAAAGTTAATTAATTTAAATTAGTATTAATACTTATATTTTATAGAAGGGAGTAGATATTATATAATATACGCAAATAAAAACATTAATATATTTTTATTAATGTTATTTTGATGGTGATTATTTTTAAATATTTTTGTTTTGAACAGAAAAGATTTAAATATAATCACCATCAAAATAACATTACTAAAAATAAATTATAAATAATATATTGACGTAAGTCAACAAGATCCTAATTAAAGTAATGTTCAATGAACATTCTTCCCCGTGGATAAATCGCAAAAATTGCGAGAACACGGGGATATAGGATCGGTGAAGAGAATGGATTTGTCTGACTTGGATACGAACCCTGGTAGCTCAGTGGTTTTGAGCACTGCACCGGGTTCGAATCTCAGCCAGGATAAATCTTTTCTCTTCAAAACAAAAATATTTAAAAACGTTAATATGTTGTAAAACAACTTTTTTTGGTGTGTAAAATATAATATAAAATATAATATAAAATAAAATATAAAATATAATATCCATTTGTTATATATTCAAGTTTTTTGCATTTGAAAATCAACAATTGTTTAAAATAGTTGGACTTACGGAGTAGAGCTTTGGGGCACCACTAAGCCATCGAATCCCTCTCCTATCCATTCTTACAATCCAAAATCCTACGTAAAATCCTCAATGTCATTGTAATAGACATTGTTACGAACAATGTCGTCCATAATAGCCTTTAAGTCCCAATTTGTTTCTGATTTGGCCCGAACCCGATATCAATCCTTTCATGACAAACTTTATTCCCATTATTAAATCACTAGCGTGGAGCTCTGCGCAACGTCCTCGCTAGTGACGTGGGCGACCCGGGTTCGAGTCCCAGTCCTGGACATATCTTTTCTTTTCAAATGAAAATATTTAAAAATTAATAAAATCAATAACAAATAAGATAAAATAATTTATTCCCATTAGTTTTAAACCTAGCATAGCTACCTCTTCAAGTCGAGATAATCCTCCAAGGCGTCTGGAAAGAAGATGGCCTCATGACCTAAGTTGAATTTGTTATTCGAATACTACTAGTAGGTAGTTTCTCTACTTGCCAATATATATACTTCATTCTATTTACTTGAAGTATCATTATTATTCAGTTGTAAATTTCAATAAATCATTATTTTTAGTGCATTAGTTACTGTTTTAATAGATGCGTTAGTTTAATTTTTTTTTTTAAGTTGCAAAGCTTAAATAATAAACAATATATTCTTCTTCTTCTTTCGCTACCTCTTTCTTTGTGCCATTTAGCGTAGAGGGGCCTCAATCCATCGGACCCATTCTTCCCGGTTCTGACAACTCCTCTTCATTTGAGCCAGGGTTTTTCCTCTTTTACCTCCTATTCTTTGGATACAATCCTCATAGAGGATTCTCGGGGTCACGGGGTCTTCTGCCTGGGGGGGGGGGAGGACTTCTACAACCTTTCTAGGAAGCCAATCTGCGTCCATGCGACAGACTGTTTTTTTTCAATGGAGATCTTCAGTTCTCCTACATGCAGCTGATCCCTTTTATTTATATTCCGCACTCGGTCGCTCCTTGTTTTACCGACCACTCTGAGAAGGTATTTCATTTCAGCTCCTGTTGTCCGGCTGATGTGTTAGTCAAGCATGGCCTAACTTTCACTCCTATATGTAAGTATTGAGAGGTATACTGTTTTGAATATGTGAAGTTTTGTCGCTTTCCCTACGAATTACGGTGGCCTATTACCGTGCTGTTGGCCTATTACCTACTACGCTATTACAGATCTGGTAATATATCTGATTTGCTTTATTGATTCTATTGCCTACTTCTTCATCTACTTTACCAGACCTGCTAATGATGGTCCTCGATATGACAAGTACTTTGCTTTTGGCATTATTTATAGCCATTCCCTTACGTTGGAGCTCCTCTTTCCATTGCTGGCTTGCTGCTTCTCCTTAGAGTCCGCAAGAACGATCTCATCAGCGTAGAGAAGGCTCTGAACGACGACAGGACGCATATTATATAAACCATATATAATAAATGATAATTGAATGCTTACAACTATACGTCTTCTTTTTCTAACATCACTTCCGTATGATGTAGCCAGTTTGCTTTGATAAGGGAATATGATTCCCGCTAGATCCGACAGGCAGATACAAATACAACGGATGTATCCGGTTGAATGCATAAATAAATTGCTTATAAGCGGGATATTGAATTATTCAAAACCTCTTCATGAGAAAACTCCCTCCCCAATGTATAAAATGGAATTCGGTTTAAAACGCGTAACCGGAAAAAGTAGTTAACTCTTGTAACTAGGTGCATGGATAGAAAACTAACTATAGCATATGGAATATATACATACATATATATACTGTTTAGAATTCTATAATCATTTAAATAAACCTGTGAATGGTTACTGAGCAGGAAGGGCAAGGGTCTCCCAGGGCCTGTACCTGGAAAAGGAGAAATATAAAAGTTCTAGGCAAGATGGGGGAGAGTCAAAATGCCGAGAACCTTAAGATACAATTTCCAATAGTAGAAATATATTTTTGTGAACATGATGACGACATAATCAATGTAAAATTAATTTATCTGATTTAAAAGGATCTTTATTTATTAAAAAAACTCTCCCCGTCAATTAACAATTTACCTTTAGACAAGAGAGGGATATGTAATTTAATCATTTTAACTATATGAGTATTACTTGTATCTAAGTTGTAATGATCTCAAGGTGGCATCCCATATTTATCTGTGAATCTTAACTTTCCATGGGATCATTCTTTAGGCTAGTGAGGACAGCTTTTATATACATAAACAAAAGAAGAGCCAAGTCAAAATTAAAAAAAAAACTCATTTTGTTTTTATTTTATTATTCATATTAAAATTATCTAAATAATAAAAGTTGCATCGAGTTGCTGGGATCCCTAGGCTTAATTTTAAAATATCATTTTTAGTTTATTTATGATGTAATGTTTTTTTTATTTTATTTAGGTCATTTCAGAACAACATACCTTGAAATTACAATTATCACTTATTTTTATTTTGAAGAGAAAAGATTTGCCCCCAGCCGGGATTAGAACCCGGATCTCCACCTCACAGTGGCAATCCTCCAACCATTTGAGCCACCGGGGTCGTTAGAGCGTTGCCACGGTGAGGCAGAGATCCGGGTTCGAATCACGGCTGGGAGCAAATCTTTTCTCATCAAAATTACAAAATGGATCTTTTTAAAAAATCCATAAATTCTGTCAAAAGTGGAAACTAAAAATCAATCCAATAAAATCGGCCGCCATAATCTTCACAAAGCGCAGACCTAACATAGATCAGCACATCATCTTAAACTCCGAACACATCCCCTGGTCTAAATCCGTAACATACCTCGGTCTTATTCTAGATAAGTCCTTAACATTCACAGAGCACATCGACAGGAAAACCAAAAAAGCGAAAAAAAGCATCTACAAAATGTTTCCCTATTTCAATAAAAAATCCAGGCTAAGCCCTAAAAACAAACTAATCCTTTACAAAACAGTAACCCGCTCATTGATAACCTATGCCTCACTAGTCTGGAGTTCAGCCTGCGGCACAAATTATAGAAAGTTTGAAAGGGTACAAAACCTATGCATGTGGATTATTAATAATTATCCCCGCTACACGAAAATATCGACTATGCTTAGAGATCTTGAACTTCTCACTATAAAACAATATGTTTCAGTCCAAACAAAAGCATACTTCGAAAAAACTCCAGCTTCCGAAAACCCATTAATCTGAGAAATCGGTAACTATGATAAACATTCGCTACGACGCTACACGCACAGAAGAACAAAACAAATACTCCTTTCTTAACAAATCACTATTTGCAGGTATTGTAATTTAATTATCTGTATTTCGTTTATAGCTATTTTTAAGTGTTTACTTATTTTCTATTAAATTATTATTATTATATTTATTTACTTTATTATCATCATTTTCATTTATTTATTTTATTATTATTATTTTTTTTAAGCTGGTTTTTTCTACATTTGTGCTGCTATTGTTAAACTTATTTATAAAAGATAACATTAATTAATTAAAATCACTGTTCTTTAAACATGTAAAGGAAGTCCGGAACATGTATTCATACTTATGCTGTTGTATATGTAAAATTGCAAATAAAGTTGTTGTTCTCATCAAAATAAAAATATTTAAAAATTAAAGCAATGATTAAAAAATTATTATAAATTATAAATTATTACTTATATTTAATTACTCGTTAATATACTTGTATCACTACAACCCATTTCAAATTATGTGCTTGGTAAATGGTAAAGACAGTACTGTTTCTTAATAACAACCGTTGTGCAGGGTGGTAATGTGTCCGAGATCACGCTCAAACACCAGGTTTTTCCCCCATTTAAGAGTTCCCACGTGAGCCCTAAAAGGTCTGGAGATCCCACGGGTCCATATATGGCTGTTAACAAATTAAACAATTTTCTGCTACGACCGAATAATTTCGCAACCAGATGTATGTAACACGTACCGCAAATACGAGATTTATTGCGGCTGACCATTTTTAAGTTGAGGGAGAAACGTACATAGTTACACACATATTTCTCGTAGAAACAGATCAAAACATATTCATCGATGGTCAAAAATAGAATCATAGAAATCTAAAAATTTATAATTTTCGTGATTTAAAAAAAAATAATTTGTTGACCCAATTATTCAATTGGTGCTGAGATCCGTTGCAAACAACCCTTCATTTCTCAAAAAGCAATTTCCTTTGAAAAGCTAGCCTTTTGTTTCTCGTGGATTTTAATAAACGGTTGTTAGTAAAAGCATTTTTTTTAAAACGTTAAAAAAGCATTCTCACCCCCTACATTTAATGGGAGATAATTTTTCTTCAATTTTGTGAGCTCAGCCAATATTTACTGAGCTGTGAAAACTTGCTTTATGATTTAATAACATTTTTATAACCTGCTTCGATTACATCGTTATATATTTTATTATTTATTTATGTTAGGAATAAGCCAATAAAGTAATTTATGTTTGTTTTTTTTTAAATGTGTTCCTTACACACTGCATTCTATAGTCAAATAAAAATGAAAACACTTGAAAACCTTATAAAACCATTTTCTATCTTGGTCGCATAAATTGATTTCTTCTTCTTCTTCTTTCCGGTGCTACAATTCGTGGTGAGGCAAGGCCTCCTGTAGAATCAACCGCCAGTCGTCCCGGTGCATTGCTGCTGCTTTCCAGTCCCTTATTCCCAAGATGGACAGCGCATCCTCTGCTACTCCGTCGGCCCACCGCAGTCTTGGCCTGCGGATTCTCGTCTTGGCGTATAGCTTTTCTTCGAGAATTTTCTTTGGGATTTCATCGTCTTTCAATCTAGCAACAAGCCCCGCCCAGCGAAGCCTTCCAACCTTTATATATCTGACGACATCTATGTCATTATAGAGGCTTGCTATTTCGGCATTTGTTCTTTGTCTCCAAGCATTATCATTGAAAACTGGTCCAAAAATTCTATCCTCTCTAAAATTCTAAGGATCCGTCCCTCGAATCTATTTAGCTTGAGTACTTGAGCTCGCGACATTGTCCAGGACTCAGATGCATTGGTCAGAACAGGCCTTACAAGGGTTTTGTAGAGTTGTAGTTTAGTGTTGCGTGAGAGGTTTTTTCTTCTGGCGTGTTTTAGGAGCTCGAAATGACATTTGTTTGCAGCCAATAACCTTATTTTTATTTCTTGTTGCATATTATTTTCAGAGTTCACCAGAGAACCCAAATAAATAAATTTATTTACCCACTCAAATGTGAAGTCTCCGATATGTATATGGGTACCCTGTTGATCCTGTCCTTGGAGAGATGCTCGCATATACTTGGTTTTTGCCTCATTCACAGTGAGGCCTACTTTTTGTGCAGCTTCTTTGAATGCGAGAAATGCCTCCTTTTCAGACGTCATATATCTTCCAATAATGTCCAGATCGTCTGGGAAAGCAAGGATCTTAGCCGATCTGTTACATGAGGTGCCCCCACTTTGTATACCTGAGCCTCTTATTGCACACTCCAGGGCCATATTAAATAAGAGACAGGCAAGACTGTCACCCTGCCTGAGGCCTTTATGCATTTGAAAACTTCTAGAGAGGCCTCCGCTTATCCGAACTGCACATCCCACCTTCTTCATAGTCATTTGAACGAACTAGTTTGGGGGAGAGTTCGCAAATCCAGGATATTTTGGTATAACACATCCCTTATATGCTATCGTTAGCCTTCTGAAAGTCGATAAAGAGGTGGTGTGTAGTAATATTGTACTCTCGGGCTTTCTCTAGGATAATTCTTATTGAAAATATCTGGTCCACAGTTCTCGACCTCTCATAAACCCTGCTTGGTACAATCCGGTTTCTCTTTCTGCGATTGGACGGAGTCGCAGTAGAGAGTAGGGATATTCCTCGGTAATTCCTGCTCTCTAGAATGTCCCCTTTCTTACGTATGGGACATATGACTGTCATTTGTTCACTCTGCCAAATGTCCATTACAAGATCGTACATGAAGCTTTCTAATTTCTCTCCTCCACATTTCAAGAGTTCTTATTGCTTCTTGGACCTCCTCAAAATATGATGGCTCAAGGCCCCCTCCGGGATTTCTACCATAGGCTCTGACAATGAGTATCCGCTTTCATTTAAGAAACCGCTGAAATAATCCCTCTAGCGCTCCAATACTTTCATTTCATCGTTCAGTAGAATACCGTACGCTGCTATTCGCTGTTTAAATGGCTTCCGGCTTGTATTAACCCACTGATAGAACTTCCTAGTTTCATTAAGATTTCTAAGGTCCTCGACTTCTTCCAATTGATCACATTCCCATTTCCTTTTCTTTTTCTGGTGCAATCTTTTTTCCATTCTACAAGTAGCGTTTCTTGTATTTCTCTTTTGTACCATCTGTCGGTAGTACAATAGCTTGTTTACATTCCTCATCGAACCATGAAGCTTTCCTTAAATGTTCCTCTTGGCCTAAAACCTCGGTGGATACTTCTAAGATAGCTGCATTGAATGTTTTCCATCTCTGGCTGAGGTCATCATCTGGTTCAAGATTTTGTAGCTTTTGTTCCATCGATGTCAGAAAGAGGAGTTTTTACTGTGGACCCCTCAGCTTTTCCACGCAGAGTGCCAAGTAGCGAGGTGGATTCTCTTATGTCGAAACATTGTACTCCCTATCCCAATCCTCTAGATGCCGCAAAGCTAACGAGTCTCTGGCCATTATCATTTGTCTCAGCATGTATACTATGCATCCCAATTGATTTGCTCTATAAAATTCAGACAAAGAGAGAATTATTAATTTATAAATAATATATTACTAAAATATAGAATATCTCAGTGGCAAAGCGTCGATATGCTGAAAATCACTGGTTCAAATCCGGCTGTGGCAGATAAACAATCTGTTAACAGTCATAATGGATCCTGCTCTTTTGGGTATCACCCAGCCTCTATAAGTTGATGCCTTTATTTGCGGGAAAACAAGGAGGTTGAGCGTGATCCAAGACAAATCTCATCGCCCTAGAGACACTACCCAAGACCCTTCATGTGTTATAGAGATTATCGTGTTTTTTTTCCTTCTTCGTTCATATCAATACCTAACGGTTCAAATGTTTTTTAAAATGTACAAGAACGGCACCAATTTTCGTGGTTTTGAAATTCGGAAATTTTGAAGATAAAAAATTGAAAGTTAATTTAAAAAACAGTATAACTCGATCCATGATCAATAATGAATTATATATTTTTTAAACAAATGGCAATTAGAACCAATTATATAGTTTTGTAGGAGATCAGAAAAGATAATCTAACAAGCATTTCATTATTTTATTTCATTGATACATTATTATTTACTTTATTTCCGATATTCCTAACCGAATGCTTGTTATAATAAAAACATAAAAAAAGTATAACCAAACAATATTATCTAGCATGTAAGTAATTAACATAAATTTTTTTTTAATTAAAAAGTAAATTAAATAATACATACTGCTTATCGTAGAAGAAGCTGGTAGCCCACGATATGCGAAATTGAAATGACGATATGAAGAAAGAGAATACCCATATGATGCTAATCACTAGTCCGTTCCTCGAAGCGGTCGCCCTGCGCCCAAGTGGGTTTGTTATAGCTTTGTACCTAAAATATAAAGAGAATTATTAAAATAATAAGCATGAAAAATAGTTTAAAATACAGAATTTTTTTGGAATATAAGTGGGAAAAAATGAAAAAAGGGTTATAAAATAATTATTAGAAAGCCACTGGATAACTCCATACAACAAAGTCTTAAGTCTCTAAAATACTGGATGATGAATAGCCAGTCAGCATTTTTCCAATGAAGAAGTCATGAAAACATACAAAAAAAAAAAAAACATGGATGAAGATCAAATTCTGCAGATCTCACGTCAACAGTTCAACAGACTTATCAGGAACAGGCAGGACCCTCAATTCAAGACGTTCAATAAAATGCTCTATTTTGTTGACGTATCACCTCCCTGCACAACCGTACTTTGTCTTAGAAAAAGTACAGTCTCTGCCATGTACTGAACCCAATATCCTTCATGAGCTGTAGTGGTGTGTTTATATCCATTGCTTCAAAATCAAGAAGATTTTATGCTCCTTTTTTTTTTTTGCTAGACTCATCTTTTCGATGTTCCTCTCTACAAAAAAAATCTCTCATACTCTTTCCCCATCACCAATCTAAGCCTGCTTAACTGTCCAATCATTATTTAATTATTAAGATGTCCAAGCATGGGACAGAGTTTAGTACCACTAATAGAAAAAAAATTCCAATAAAAATGTATACTTCTCTTCACGAATTAATTGGTTAAAAATTTTACGTTTTATTTTTACAATTTTGTCAACGTTAAGTTTTTTTTTATTCTTTTTTCCTCTATCTCTCTTATCCTGTTTAATTTTACTATACAATTGTTGTTAGATTTATTTAATTATTTATAAGAAATATTTTTTGTAATTCTCAGTGAATAAAATCTATAACACTACAATTCTTGGTTTTCTATATGAATCGCTAAATGCAGAAAGGCAACTTCCTATAACAAACGTATCCTAAGAATTTTTTTTTCTAGGCCTGCTAGTACGCTAATAATTCTGACAAGAATTTTTCATTAAATTGGATACATAATAATAATATATATTTATTGAGAGTAATTTTGCAAATGCCATTTAACACATACAGAATGTCTGATCTTTTACAAACCTACCCTAAAGGTATTTGATGTATAAAATAAAAAAATGACAAAGATATGAGATTTAATAAGTTGTCATGTATATCCAAGGATAAAAATTTAAACACTATTACGAGTTTTTAGAAAAAAGGGATAAAGAAAATACTAAATAATCCAAGTTTTTAAAGTTTTAACATTTTTGGATCGATTTATATCTAAAGAATCCAGGTGCATTATTTGTAGGTTATTTTAATTATTTAAAAATTACAAACAAATACTAAAAAAAAATCTAATAAAAAATAAATAATTAAAATGACTCCTTATTAAATATTAAAAGTTATTTATGAAGTAATTTTCTCTTCGAATTTACATTTTCATTTCAATTTACTAACAACCTCTAGGATTTCACTATATACAGCTTTGAGCAATATAATCTGCTCAAAAAAATGTTTTCCAGGAAATAAATCATTTAAGGACTTGAAAAACTAAGTTTCACCTCAACATTGAGTCCATTTAAAGTTATAATGATGTAAATTTTCTTATCAAACTTTTCTTTGGAATTATATTTCAAAAAGCGGTTATCTCTTTTCCTCTATTCCCCCCAAAAAAACGCTAGGTATTTTTTAGACAAATTTTATTATTTATTCCATACTATTTTACTGTGTATTAGTGTATTTCTCAAGTTTAAACATATTGTCATTTGAATTGATATGAGAATTAAATTCGTTATTTTTATAACATGATTTCAATTCCCGAATACCATTTGAGATTTACTGCTTAGGCTCCAAAAACAACCAAAAAAAAATCTGAAATCTACGTTGGAAAGGACGTAAAATGGGTCTCCCGTGCCTCTGAGATGTGAAGTACTCGTAAAAAATCTCTGTATTAATTGAACCAGGGTATGAGAAAATTACTACTCCCTTCTGATTAGCTATAGCAGCATAAAGGGACGTCATTGGTATTGAAAAGTTTACATCAATTTATGAATATAAATACATTGTAAAACATATATATATATTTTTTAAATGTATCTATTGAAATTTACAACTGTATACTGAATACATCAAGTAAATATAATCAAAGATAAATCATGTCCCGGAATAAACACAAGTAGGGACTCTGCCCAGTGGTAGTACTCAAATGAAAGTTCAACTTAGAAGGTCACGAGGCCATCTTCTTTTCAGACGCCTCGGAAGATGATCAGGAATTGAAGAGGTTCCGAGGTTTGAAACTAGTGGGTTTGAGTAAGAATAAAGTTGATCATGAAGGGACTAATATCGGGTTTGGGTCAAATCACTAACAAAAGGGATATTTAGGTCATTATGGATTACTTTGTTCGTAACAAAGTAAGGAGCATTGAGGATTTTACGAAGGATTTTGGATTGTAAGGATTGAATACGAGAGGAATTTGATGGCTTAGTGGAGCCCCAAAGCTCTATTCCGTAAGTCCAGATCGGTCTAATGATTGTCATGTATATGAGTCTTTTGTAATTAATTGGGAGCTTAGAGCGTTTGTCTAGTAAATGTTGAAGTAGTCTGAAACGGCGAGCTGTTTCTTTTCGTTTCAGTCTAGTATGTGGATTCCAAGTCAAGCGTTTGTCAAGGTGTAGTCCTAGGTACCGGACCTGTTCTACAGGAATCAGTGGGATGTAATTAAACGATACAGGAGGACAAGAAGTCGTTGGTTTATGACTCAGGGTAAAATTGATTTGACTGGATTTGTGGGAAATAATTTTAATCTTCCAGTTTTGACACCATTTTTCAAGGTCAATTATATGGGATTGAAGAGTATGGGATGCTAAAACTATAACTGATAATAGACATGTGTCATCCGCATACGCGGTAAGAATAGTATTAAGATGAGTTGGGATGTCAGCTGTATAAACTTTGTAGAGAATAGGGCCGAGGATAGTGCCTTGAGGATACCAACAGATTGAGGAAAGAGGGGTGAGTAGACATTATTATGATTTACTGTGAATGACCTAGAGAAGAAATAGGATTAGATAATGAGAAAGTATGTAGGATGTAGGAATTTACGGAGTTTGTAAAGCAACCCGGGGTGCCAGACTCGGTCCGAAGCCTGTTCAGCATCAAGGAAGACAGCTGGACAATACAATCCACGTTCCAAAGCCGACGATACAACATCCACCACACGATGAGATTGCTGGATAGTGGAATGGGATGTTCGGAATCCAAACTGGTGATCTGGGATAATGTGGTTTGCATCTAAGATGGGGTACAATCGTTTCAGGATGAGCTTTTCCAGGATTTTACCCATACATGGTAAAAGTGAGATAGGACGGTAAGAGGAAGGGTATTCCGGTTTTTTTTTTAGGTTTAGGTATCATTTTTACGACGGATAATTTCCAGAGGTTAGGGAAATAAGTAGTGCGGGGTACGTGTAAAACATATATAATTATTATTATGTTTTTTGTTAATTGTAACAGGATAGGATATAAGTAATTATGTTTTTTTTATATATTTTAATTATCACATATGTTGTTAATTCATATTGTAAATAAGTAATTATGGGAACATTGTATACTGTAGTATGGAATATCCCAATAAATAAACAGTACTTTCAAAGGATTACTTTGAAAGAAGAAGAAAAGAAAAAGTGTCGTTAAACGAAACAAACATATATTAAACTGAACTTTAATTTTCATATCGCGATACTTCGACAAAAAGTTGGTACTATTAAATGGACAATTGAATAATTTGTAAAATTTTATATATTACACATTTAGCATGATATAAGGAATTTTCAGTCACAGAATATTTTTGGTATAAAATTATTAATTTGGCATTTTAATATCTTATAAACTATTTAAAATTTAAATAGACTAATAATGATTGTAAATTGAGACCTATCTATATAAAATATAGAAGAGATGAAATTATCGTGGCTATGAATTATACAAATAGTTTATGGTAATAAATAATTAACCAATTAGGCGATCCGAGATTTTGGCTTATTAGTTATCTCTAATTTAATTGCTCTATTAAAATACATTGTAAATCGAGCTCGTACTTCTAAAAATATCGACGAGATGAAATTATCGAGACTAATAAATTCTTCGGCTGTCAAGAGCGTTCAAACATTGGACGAACAATTCTTCTTCAACAAATATTAGAGAAGAAATTAATTTATCGTTCGCTGATTTCAGATCGATATAACCTATATTTTCCCTTCAGATTGGAATATAGGTTATGTTTTCTCTCAAGGCGTAGGAAAAATCAAAGGAATCAAACACATGCCTAAGTATAACTTATTATTTTCTTCCGAGGTTTCAGCCTATCTTTTAGTTCATTATATTTGGAGAAAAAAACGTAATTATTCCGAATTTTGACGCTTCGAATTGAGTCACAATAAGTTTTAACTTTTCATTCGTTATAACTCCATTTTAATAGTTTCCGAAAATAGACTTTATCATGAGGTTTAGTATGTAAAAGAGAACGTAATAATGCGTGATTATACTTCGGTAATAATTTCATCTAGAAATGAAGGTTTCAACAAATATATATCATAACCCGGTTCGTCTGATTTAAATATTTTTGTTTTTAAGAGAAAAGATTTGCAGACGATCCTGGTTCTAATCCCGGCCAGGGCAAATCTTTTCTCTTCAAAACAAAAATATTTAAACTAGACGACCCGGGTTCGAATCCCGGCCAGGGCAAATCTTTTCTCTTCAAAACAAAAATATTTAAACTAGACGAGCCGGGTTCGAATCCCTGCCAGGGCAAATCTTCCCTCTTCAAAACAAAAATATTTAAAATAATTACAATTAATAAAAATAATAAATTATATGCCATCTATACTTCGAAATATTAGTTGAAAATTTTATTTCTTTGTGAAATGATTACCAACTACTCTTTACTCGTAATTATCTTATATTTTCCTTACAAAACCTCACGATAACTTGTATTTTTGGAAAATATTAAAAATGAAATGAATAAACAGTTAAAAACTTTTTGTAAATCAACTCGAAGCGAACAGATACCTTAAAAATGTTGTATATTAATAACAAACATTTGTAGAATGGGAAGGGAAGCTCAAACTTAAGTTAATGACAATAAATGTTATTAAAAGTGAAATACTCACTGTGTCCAGAAATAAACATGAAAATTTGCCTTTTTTCCAATGGGGAAATTTTTTAAGCAATGGACCACTTTCCCCACCTAGAAATCATCATCAGTAGATCTGGTAAAGTAGATGAATGGTTAGTAACAGAATCAGTAAAACAAATGCAATATCTACTACAGTATAGTTGGACGCCAAAACGTAGGGGAAGGGACGAAGCCCCACATATACTAAGTCGGCCTCCCAATGCTTACAAACGGGGGTGAAAGTCATGCTTGATAAATATAGGAGCCGTATGGCGTGCAAAATTAAGTACCTTCGCATTGAGAAACATTAAGGATTGATTGTGTTTAAAATGCGTCAATAAGGGACAAACTTTAAGTGCCAGAATTAAAGATGTCTTTGGAAAAAATACATTGAAATGGTACAGGCATGTCTGTCGCAAGGATGAAGAACAGCAACCAAAGAAGACAGTGGAAGCCCTACTACTAGGCAAAAGCCAAATAACATTAAATCAAGATCATATCCAAAGAATAGGAGCAAGAAGGAGGAAAATCCAAATGATAAGGATGTGTCGGAACTGGGAACAAAGGGATGGATAGAGGCTCCTCTACGCTCAATGGCAGAAGAGGAAGATAAACACAAAACAATAAATAGACATTCATGAGGACTGCCGACAGAAGTGAAAACTCAATACTCTGGAATTACTATCTTACTCCACTATCACTAATTATTAATATTAGTCTAGTTTTATCGTATATTGATTCTCCAAACAATAATTATATACAATTTTCATTTTTTATTAATTGTTATTATTTTCAAATATTTTTGTTTTGAATAGAAAAGACTTGCCATGGCCGGGATTCGAACCCGGGTCGTCCGCTTCACCGTAGCAGTGCTCTAACCTGGTAGCTCAGTTGGTTAGAGCACGACGACCCGGGTCCGAATCCCCGCCAGGTCAAGTCTTTTCTCTTCAAAACAAAAATAATTATATTCATTTTCAAGTAGTTTCACTTGAAAAATACATTAAAATAATTTACGAACCTGTCAATTCCAATGGCTGTCAGGGTATATACAGACACCAATACGGACGTGTGTTGCATGGTCATCACCACAGGGCAGAACCATGGTTCGAACACCCACCTGCCTAAGAGGAACCTGCAAAATAGAATATTTTTTATAATATTATATCCTGAAAATAATTAAATTGTCAAAAGAATTGACTTACATTGTATAAGTGAAGGGGATAGAAAATATTGCCATAGCTACGTCTGACACAGCCAAATTGATGAGAAAAGACTTCAACTCACTTGAAGACCTGTCAATAAGATAATATATTTAATAATGAGCAAGGTATATAATAAAGGTAATATTTAATTAACATAATTAATAACCCTTAATTAGCTCTAATAATGTGTAATATATATTACATTACAGGAAGCTGATGGGGATTCCTTACAATTTGAAGTTACAATAAAATAATCAAATACAATTTCTAAATTATAATAGACTGGGCTCTGCTATATAACAGGAAATTACATCAAAATTGTTTAAAACAATAAAAAAATACTTTTTTATATAAAATAATAATAAAGAATTATGAAATAAGCCGTTCATTTTAAAAGTGGTATAAGTCCATATGGAATAAAATAATAAAATTTACGGATGTTAAACTTGTCGGCTAACGCTGAAGGATGAACAGCGTCTTCACATATTCGAAAATAAGGTGTTACGTAGAATATTCGGGCCAAAAAAAGGATGAGATCACTGAGTAATGTTGGATATTACATAACGAGGAATAGCGAACCATCCATCCCGTAAATATAATTCAAGTGATTGCGTCGCGAAGATTAGGATGGGCCTGCAAAGTTGCTGAGCATATATATAAGCGCTGTGCTAACTGGGAAGCGTCTGAGGGGTTGATCAAGGCGTAGGCGGGAGGATCGCGTCAAGAATGATTGGTGCATTTGGGTTTGGGCAGTGATCCGTGGAAGTTTGTAGATTGGTGGTATCGGTATCGAGCCTTTGGGTTCGATAAGCCAAAGTTATTATTACTATTAATGAAATTTAAAATGTGTATAGGGTTTTTAATGTCTATCATTGCTAAATGATAGAAACATTTGCCCGTTTGTTCATATTAATGACAAAAATCAAATGGAAACTTTTATAAATCGCGAATATGAAAAAATTGACTTACACCACAATCAAAAATATCAGTTCAAATATCGGTTTTTTGTTCATGTTTACAATATTAAAAATTATACTTCAGCATTATAATAAATAACTAATTATAAATTACTAATATTTAAAAAAAAATGTATTGAAGTTTACAACTGTATTACAGCTATACAGCAAGTAAATATAATGATAGGTAATAGAATGTATATAGACAAGTAGAGAAATATCCAGTGGTATTACTCAAACTCCTAATATTAACTACGTAATTAACAATGCAATTATAGAAATCTTTATTTAAGGAAAAATGCGTAATTCGTATTAATTAAAATATTTATGATAGTCTTTAAAGTGAGAGATATTTATTTGTTAATGAATATGAATTTAGTATTTGAACGCGTTGAGAAAATAATCCGAAATTGTCTCGGTATTTTAAAAATGTAGTACTATATAAATTATGAAATAACTATTTTTGTTTGTTAAAGTAAAATAAAAACGTGTACATAAGGTAAAAGGACTTAGGATTGAGACAATAAACTTGTCAGGAAAGACCCTTACGTAGAAAAAAGGAGAGAAATCTATACCACTATAATCCACGAAGAGTTTTTGGTGTTCAGTACAAGTTAGGGACTGTTCTGCTTCTTTGCCAACGGTTGGTAGACACTGTGTAAGGCTCATCATCATGTCTGCATAACATAAGCATCATGTCTCCAAATCACATATTCTCAATCCACTGATGTTAAGTACGTTATTCTGTCACAGCTGGGACCTGGATCTCAGTTACTCATTGTGTGCAGTGATATGAACAAATGGTGAAGAAGGGGTCTCCTTAGATAAAATACGTTCAAAAATTTCTAATAAATCTTGAACTTTTGAATGTTTATTTAAACTTGTAACATAAATTAACACAAGATTTTCAATGCTGCCAACATTGGCAAATTTACTCAATTCGTAGCTCATGTAGCTGAATTTGAAACTTAGGTGTTTTTTCCTATATTTTGGGTACCCACTTTATAGAGGCTTGGTAAGCCCAAGGAGGGTCCTAGATCCCATAGTATCCGTCTGCTCCTGCTAACAGATTAGATAAATGTATGGCAGCGATCGGGATTTGAAGCTATGAGCTTGGGCACGGCAACTCCGCGCCCTATCACTCAGCCACTAGGCTCCATGGTATATTATATTATTTATAGTTTTATATTAATAATAATACAAAAACATTTCAAATAAGAAGACCTTAATATTTAACGATACAAATCATGAGCAAACTCATCAATCTACAGCTCAAAATCCTTAAACTAATGATATTAATAATGATAATTTATTGTTTTAAGAATTTATAAAAAGTAATAAATTACACTTAATTAAGGTTGTGAAAACGGATTAATATTGCCACCTATTCTCTTTAACCTTTAATTTATTGCCACTAAACCTTTACTTAAAGCTCTCTTTCTAACTTAAGAATTTATTTCCTGCCATATTGCTCTAATATATTTTCTAAAATGAATGTTTTCCCTCATGTTCACAGTATGGGACGAGGAAAAATTCACCCCTTGACGAAAAATATTTTTACATGTGTATTTATTATTTCTTAATAGTAATCTAATAAACTATTTAAATTGAAAATAATTATATATATCTTTAATTAAATTTAAAAAAATAAGTATGTACTTGCTTCTCTTCACGACCTATGTTATGCCCTATAGATAAAAAACCATAAAGATTATATATTTTCACAGACCTAATTAAAAGAGTTAATAAATAAAATAAAAAACTGTGACACTACAACCGATGGAGGGTCTTGGGTTCAGTCGGTAGTAGACTGTACTCTTTCTTGGACAACGGTTGTGGAGAGAGGTCATTTGTTCCAGACCACGCTCAACCACAATATTCATACCACTTATTTTGGGTAACCACTTTAAAAAGAAGGGTCCTAGATCCCGTAGGATTTATTTATGGCCTTTAACAGATTAATAAAATTCTGCCAGTGGCCGGGATTTGAGCCTCGTACCTTCGGCTTCGGTACCCAGCGCTCTACCACTGAGCTACTCTGCTCCCATAAAATAATTAACATTACTATATATTTTTAGATACAGGTTATTGATTCAATTCTGATCTTTATCAGTTATTCCGAAAATTGTGGGAAATGTGTTTACTTCGGTAATCACTTCATTGATTGAAATGAACGTTTCAACAAACATATATCATTTATTTTTATTTTGAAGAGAAAATATTTGCCATGGCCTGGATTCGAACCCGGATCGTCCAACTCTCCGTGGCTGCGCTATTACCAATTGAGCTACCAGGGTCGCCTCACTCTCAGAACAATTCCGTTCTCTTCACCAATCCCATATTCACCGTTCTCGCAATTTTGCGATGTATACACGAGGAAGAATGTTCATTGAACATTACTTTTAATTTTAGGATCTTTTTGACATACGTCATTATATTATTTATTGATTGTTTTAATTTTTAAATATTTTTATTTAGAAGAGAATAAATCAATTGGTAAGAGCACTGCCACGGAGATGCGGACGACCCGGGTTCTAATCCCGGCCAGGGCAAATCTTCTCTCTTCAAAATAAAAATTAAAACAATTTATAAAAAAATACATCATTTATACTTCGGAACGTAATACACATACCTATTTTTATCAAAAAGACATTTAAAATGTCTACCTTGATATCAATAAGTAACTTTTTCGAAATTACTCTTTTTGGCTATTATAATACCATCACGTCCATACTTTTTTCGGATTCTTCGAAACACAATTTGAAAACTACTACTCGTAATACTCAGAGTACTTACAGCTTTGGTTTAATCTTTGGGAAATATCTTTTATTTTATATTGTAACCCTTCCTTCGACGAGATATTGTTGCGGTTGGTTTTGACCGAGCCCCGTATGGAATGCTAAGAGATATTAACATATATATAGCTCCAAGTGGCAGGAACAGACCATTAAATGGTCCGCTCCTCCCAGTCGGAATTAATTAGTGAGACATGTGCCGACACATTTCCCTAGGCTCTGACTGGTTAGGAAGTCATTGTATTGTCGCAAGGACTCCTAGTAATGAATAATTAACGAAGCAGTGGATTTCCGCAACACGATAAAAAATTATTTTATTATATTTATTATACAAGGTATTTCAGGATTAAGTAGCCAAACTGAATATTCTAACCTCAAAACAAGAAAAAATCCCAAAGGAGGGATGTCCGCAAAAGTTTTGTTGAGGAGATATTCACACCTAAAGATTTTCATTGTTATGAATTATTTATAAATAGTAAAGAAATTATTAAATTTATTATATTTGATCATACTACTAATACCTGTACCACAACAAGCCGTGAAGGGTCTGGGGTTCAGTACATGGTAGAGACGGTACTGTTTCTTGGACAACGTTTGTGGAAGGAGGTTATTTGAACTAAATCACGCTCAACTGCCAGATTTTTCCTTCTATAAATTTGGGTACTAAATTTATAGACTCTGGTTATGCCACAGAAGGATCCTAGACCCCGTAGGGTCCATCCCCGGCTTACAGATTAAATAAATGTTAATATTAACATTCATATTAAATGTTGTTCAAAGTGATTTCTTTGAACATTAAATTAATTTAATAGAGAGTATAGGCCGAGCAGTACTAGTGTCTTGCGCTCCACGCTCTCCAGATCTAACACCACCGGATTTTTTTAACAAGAAGTCTATCCAAGGCCGGTCAATGACCATAATTCTTTACCAAGAAGGATTATTGAATCTGATGAAACACTAACACATATCCAGTGCCGTTCTGCCATTCCTGCTGTTGAAGAAAGATGCCGAGCCTGTCTTAATGCTCTAGGAAATCACTTTTAACAACATTTAATATGAATATTAATGTTTACATTTAATGATTAAAGCATTTGGAACAACGAGAATAATTTTTATCTTTTTACTACCCATAAAAAAAATAACAATCAATCTGTTTAGTTGTGAACATCTCCTAAAAAAAGCGTTTGCGGACATACCTTATTTTTTTCTTGTTTTGAGATCCTTAGTTCAAATTTTCAGTTTGTCTCCTTAGCCCTGAAACATCTTTTAAATTTATAACAATATTACATATTATATCTATAATTTACTGACAACATTAAGGTCGGATGTATGTTAACTGTTGTTAACTTAGATTTATTATAAATTAACATCACCGAATTTATAGAGGCTGTGTGAGCCGTAGGAGGGTCAGCATATCCCACGGTTGTAAGGAGGTTAATGAGCTTATTTCCACACCTTGATTCGAAGCTGGCACTTTTTTTGCAGTAACTCGGCGCTCTACACACTGGGACTCCACTCCAAAAATACCTTTGAGCAGTGATGGTAATTTATTATGTACGCTAAGAGGTGTTTAGCATATGGTCGGATTTGATTAAACTTTATCTCACTAAGCAAACAATCCTATATCAGAAATAAATATTTATTTAGGGCGAGCTTCGTGTGTTTTTATTCCTAAGTGATAAAACGTATATTCCCAAATGAGAGTTTATCTCATTGAGTCGGGATGTGTTTATTGGCTGGGAGGATTTTTAAACCTTATAACTTAATTAAGGGTGGTGTTAAAAGCGAATAACCGTAAAACTCGCTCTGGTTTTGTCATATAAATCGATTATTCAACTCCGCTGATTCTATCGACCACTGTTCATAAAGGTTGAAAAGGCAAGTTTATATTCGTATAATGACTGAATAATGATCACTAAATGTTGACTTATAGTATCCTGAGTGTATTTGTACATCAAAAAGTAAACCATTTTACTATAATTTCGTAAAATAAATGGTGCAATCTGGGAACTAAATAGAGTATATCTGCAGCCCAGAATAATAAGTGATAAATCGAATTTTCGTCAGAATGAGTTAACTATGTTGGTGAAAGCGAAATCGTACCATTCTCGTATTTTTAGCTGGACAGCTGGAGTTGTATTATAAGCAATAACTCCATTTCAAGCAAATACTTTTATTAGCCACTTATCCACAACGAAAATAACCTAAGTAAAAATAAGTGATTTAAGAGAAAATTCGACATAACCACTTCTTCACTAGGTCTGTAGATAAATTGCCTTTGTATACCGCTAATATATGCTGCACTGTTGTCAATATCATATAATATTTTTTTCTGATAAACCATAAAAATAGAAAGTGTTTAAAGTTTTTTTATTAACTTTTACTGATCCATTTAATTATCACAAAAAAAAATAATATAGTTATTTATGAAAACATTTTTGGAATTGAGAACTTAGGTTTTTTTTAAGTAGCCGCTTCAAGTCAAGTCACAACATTTCATTCGTATCCTTTTTAATATTCTTGATAATAAAAATAATTTTATTACTGACCGTATATTGTAACTACTATTGGCCGTATAAAGTAACTATTACTGACTGTAAATACGAGTAGATCAAAGGACCGATTTACACATACTGTTTAGGTTTTTTCAGGGTCTTTACTTCGAAATGTTTGTTGATACGTTTATTTCTTGATGAAAGGGTTATTGAAATATTTACATTTCTCATAATTAAATTATTTTTTATACTATTATAAAACAACGGTTATTTAAATTGTATATTAATTATTCATTATTGTTATTGTTTTATATTAGTATTTATTTATTGGTTTTATTTACACAATATTTAAAAGGAAACGAATGGAGACTTGTTGTGACTTGATTCGAAGCGATAACCCGAGGAACTAATACCACTAAATGTTTTAAATATTTACGTAAATAAAAATTGCATATTTACCTTAATAGCAAAATATGTAGGTGCCATATGACTTAGTGCTGACGATATTTAAATTTAAAACACTCTTAAATTTAAATTTCTTTTGTAAATAGTTTTTTCCTTAAGAAATGATCTGTATGACACACTGTAAATCATCTTAGTAATTTTATAATTTTTTTTTCAAAAATTGTAATAAATCAAGATTTTTTTTCAAATATTTCTTGATCTTTAGAGTTTCTTGTATGCCATTAAATTGTCCATTAAATTAAATTATAGTGACTGAAGTAGGGGACCTACGAAGTATATACGTTATTAGGGAGAAAAAATCTCTAACAGTGGTAGTGAAATATAACTCCTTCAGTGCAGCGACATGCAAAACCCGCAACGTTGATATGTCTGTCAGGTTTAACATTTTATCAATTTCCGGGCGAAATTCATGCAGGCTTATAAAAATTTTACAACACTTAACAGTAAATATTAAAAAATTAGTTCCCCTTAATACCCAACCTTTAGAAGCTAAATAATTATCTCTTACTTCCAATCCACTTTTACTCAAATCAGTTGTCTTTTAGAATAGAATAAAGTAAGAAAACAAATCTTTATCCTAGGACTGTCATGATTCTAGAATAACAAAGCATTGTAAAAAAAAAAAAAGTCATAGTTAAAAACGTAAATATTAAATAAGCAAAATAAATGGTAGGGAGCGACGTGGTCCAGTGGTAGAGCGCAGAGTTGCCGTGCTGAAAATCCCGCTTCTGGCAGATTTTATTTAATCTTTTAGCAGCCGGAGATGGATTCCTAAAGGAACTAGGACCTTTTTGGTATAGGCTTTATAAAGTGGTTACCTATAATAGGGGGGGGGATTTGGTGATTGAGCGTGAACTAAGACAAATTATCTCCTTGCCCTAGAAACTTCAGTCTCTACCAGGTACAGAACCCAAGACCCTTCATAGGTTTTACTGATAAAGATTAAATTAAATCCTAAATAATTCAAAACCAAAAGTAATTAATAGGATTTTTATAAAACAAAATTAAATAAATAAAAAAGAGTGAGAATATGCCCTCAAACATAGTCTTTAAAATAAATACTTACATTTAGAGAAATAATAAAAATATAGCAACTTAGAAAAAAGAAAAGTTATAGCTTGATCATAAATAATTTCAAATATAGTGCTTGTGATTATTTATAAACAATGGACCAAAACAGATGAATAAAAAAGTAGCCATTACTTTTACAAGAAAATGATAGAGTTACATTAGGGAAATTATAGCGCCTTCACAGCAGTCACATGATAAACCCGCAACGAGCATTCCTTTGTCTGATTTTTATAATCTAAAATAGATATATTCAATTTAATCGATTTATGAATTACTGTATTGTTGTATTACCCATAATGTTATCATTTTTTGTATTATTAGATGCTATTATTTATTCACTTATTTTTCTATAAGCCTATTTCTTTGTATTGTAAATTTGTCTGTTTCTTTATTTAATTGGTGTATTACATTTTCTAATTCTCTATAAAAACATACCTGTTAGTTATTTACTTTCAAGATATTATGTAAATATTGTTTTATTCTAATAATGTAGGCCTTTTTCCAGATATATATTTATTTAATTTTGTGCATTTCTGTTATTCTTATGGGACCTGGTCCCAGAATAAAATTATTTTTCTATTCTATTCTATTCTAAAATAGAAAAGTAACTATATTCTGGGAATAAGTCGCTTTAGAATAAAAACCATGAACAGAAAAAGAAGCATACTATATATCTAGCCAGAAGAATCCATAATTCTAATCATTAAGTATTAAAAATAACAGATATTAACTGCCTATATAAAGAACAATACCGAAAAAAAATTAAAATAATTCAAAATAATTGTGGAAAATAAAGAAAAACTATAGGGTACAGCGTGTTCAGAAGAAAAGAAACAAACGCACGTAGAAATTATTAGAAAACACTGGGAGAACAGAAAGATGAAAATAAGAAAAGGAAATTAAAAATGATAAAAAAAAATTAAATTTCTTAGAGGAGGGAGTACGAACAAAGTACTAAGCAACTAAAGAGAATAAATTAATTCATAACAATTTACTATTGTTCAGTGTAATACACTCAACGTGGTTTTAGCAGCATCGGTCTGGTATCAAGAAGGAAAATGTATTGTGGGTTTAGTATTAGTCTGGAATAAAGGGGCTAAATGTATTGTGGGTTTGGCTTTTTCTGGATGAAGGCTCTAATTGTATTGAGGGTCATAATTTAATTTATTATTTATTATAATAAATTTATCCGGATGATGAATGTAATGAAGGTTTGGCATTTATCAGAATGAAAGAGCATTTATCTGAAATGAAGGTGCAAAAAGTATTGCAAGTTTGTTATTTGTCTGGAATAAAAATTGTAAGTGTATTGCTGGCTCGGCTGAAAAGATTTGCTATATTTCTAATCTGAAACGTAATACGCTGAATAGGCCCACAAAAAAATTAAATCATTTTTCTCTCTAATCTCCTGATAAAAAAAAGAAGGATTTCTCGGTTGAAACGTATAGTGCTGCTGGGACCTGTAATACTTTCCAGGAGAATCATTAATCATGGTCAGGCAAAAAAATTGAGCTCCTAGTAAAAATCAATCTTTATCACTCCTGATCCTTCTCTGTGATAGTTGAGAGGACCAGCTAAGCTGTATGAATGGATGAATTAATGAATGAAACTTATCGAAATTATGAACGAACGGTTTACGGATTACCTGTGCTCCAAGGAGAGTACCAGTATCACGGTGATGTTTCCAGTGAGAGAGAGAGCCGCCGTGAGGGAGAATATAGTTACTAGGGCGTACTGGATCGGCCGTTCGACCACTTCCAGGCTAGGGTAGTCAAGGTCAAGGTCAAGGTCGTCTCCGAGGCTCTCGTTCCACATCACCTGCAATCAAACTTGAAACTGTTTACACGTAAAGTTGTTAACACGCCTGTGCTTATAGTGTCTATAAAGGGACTTATTAACAAGCTAACACTATAAGCACAGGTTACAGTGTGGCATTTATAGCTATGTTCCTGAAATAATATGAGTTGGACTTATGTATCTATAGCAACGGTGAATAAGTGGTTAAGTCGAATTTTGTCCAGAGAGAGTTAACTGCCTTCAGATAACCGGAATCGAATCTCTTAGTTGTAATATAAACAATATCTCCTTTTCGAGCCAATGCCTTACTTAGCCCCTTATTAACTACGAAAAAAACTCGATTCCCCTTACTTAAGTACAAGAAACTCATTTTGGAGAAAATTAGACCTAACCACTTATTCACCAGGGCTGTAGATATACGCGGAAGAAAATGGTTAGAGAAATAATTCCTAAAATATTGATGAACAATTTATAAGAAACAAACGTTTTGACCCACATTGTTGCAGGTCGTTTTCAGGGATGGCTAGACAAGATACTGACATATTTAAATACTATTATAATGATTACATTTAAATATATTTGTATCATGTCTATTCAGCCCAGAAGAAACCTGCAATGTTATTAAAGCAAAATTATTAAGCTTTTTTATTATTTATTTTTCAAATTTATAATATGAACTTATTTTGGTAAATTTTATCAAATAATTATTTGTAATCGACCAAGAAAAAACAAAAAACACCCCTACTCTATCTAACATGGAGGTTTTAATGAGAAACCTGAGAGATAAAAAAAAAAGAAGATGGATGGCCAGGCCCGCCGCCTTAAAGATAATTGTTAATTTAATTGTACGTATTTTATGGTAATCCTCTATTTATCTGTACCATTTTTGCTCATGTCTTAATCTACGGTATTTATGGTATTTAAAATAAGTAATTTTAATAATAAAATATATTCAATGTAATTATTTAGGTGCTTACTTAACCCAGTAAGCCCCCATAAATACACTATGTATTTATGAATGCTATATTTATGGTTAAATTAAGATTATAAATTCACTGATTAGTTTCATTGGTAAGCACTTGTTCAAGTTCATTGGTAAGCACTCAAACAACCTCCGGATAAGAGTCCGATTTAAAATCAAATTAGGATGTTAAAATAAATAAATCAGTTTGAGTAAATAATTGCTCATTCTAAAGTGAACAATATTAATAAATCGTTTTTACTTTCTTACAACATAACACATACTGAAAAATAATCGCTCAATGGTAGTGATAGTAAATATAATAAAAAATTAGAGAGGGAATTAAAAAGAGCTGATTAGAATCTGTAAACAAGAAAAGTGCACTAATTCCACTTTGAATTTTAGAAATAATAAAAACTGGCATTTCATATGAAACGACCCAATATTTTCTAAAAGAACAAATAACGAATAAAAACATAACGTCTTGGGTTTTTAAGAGGTTTCATTGAATTTAGTTACCAAGAAAATTAATTATAACTCGTGGTGTAATAGACAGTAGCTCCTGATATTGAGTTCTGCACATTAACATGAATAGTACACAACTCATCAACTGATATCAATATGTCCATATCGCATTAACAGTACAGTATTCACCAGCTCCCGGATAATGCCAATACGCTCATATTGCACCGACTTGCTAACAGCTATGAGGTTCACAACCGTTTGATCCTAGTCTAGGTATTGGATAATCTATGGCTATCTTAACTCATTTCTGTTTATATCTTAGGGCAGATTACATTCCTAGGAATCTTTCATTTAAACATTCCTTCCATATGGATTCAATAATATGAATATATATATTTTTTTTTCTTAATTTCCAATCTTTATGACGTTGTGACAGGAGTACGGTGAATGTTACTACAGTTGCTACAGTTGGTTGGAACAAACCGGTTCTCGTGAAAGGGAGTTGCCTCTGCCTCAATCACTTCTTTTATTGTATTCTGTATTTGTTCCCAATACATTCACAAATTAATATTTTTTTTAATTTAATTTTTTAACAGTTCTCATTTATTGATATTTCAGTGGAAAAATCCATTAGGAAGCTATCCCCAGCTGTAGAGTTTCTGGCTGAGTCCAGAACTGTATGTTTATTCTGTACAGAGTCAGTTTTTTTCTTATTTTTTTCTGCTGTTGCTTCTAATTTTTTATTGTTATTTGAACAGGACTTATACGGCTATAATCCCAGTTAAGGTTTCATAATTTGCAATAAATTCGCACCTATTTATAACTCAGTGCTGCATGAGCGTATAATAAAAATATTACGTAATTTTTGAACCGGCACGAATCAGGATACATGTAGTTCACAGAAAGAGACTTTCCATGAAAGAAGACAATTTATTTATAGTCAAATGGATTTATTTATTGCACTCTAAACACTGAGTTACCCATAAAATCTATGAAATCGTTTATGAGATTACACCTAAAATACTTTAGCATATGTGCGAAGAAAAAAGTTCATAAAATTAAACGAAATCGATCACTCACTACTATTTCTCTAACCCTTGACTTTTCCTCAAGGCGGATAAGTCATAATTGTCAGTAAAAACCTCCGTTTTCTCATTCACGAGCTAAAGTAGCGGACGGAATTCAGTAAAAATAAACTGGAGCACTTGAACAGTTACTCTCCCGACGTCCCTTCAAATTCGGGCCCAATTTGGAAGAACCTAAATGTTTTCGAGGAAAACTCGTTCGTGATATTGTAAGCGAAAACAGATGATAGAATCTGATATAGTTTATGGATAGCAATATACATATATATTTTTTTCCTTTGACCCCATTGTAAAAAAAATGCTATATCTGCATTTTCGATGAACAGAATTATTTAATTTTATTTACATTTAGAAGAACTTGATCTCCATAACCCTTAAAGCCTAACTATCGATATTCATGTATTGATATCTAGATACGTAAACATAAATCCATTGATCGATACTTATTTATATTTTTAAGGTCGATATCCATACGATTAGTCTTATCCTATCAACAGATTAATCTTCAGTACGTGACGTTACCTGGGATAACTATCGGATCAATTGAATTATGAACTGAGGCTCACTCGAAAAGACTACATATACTCTCTCTCTCTCTCTCTCTCTCTCTCTCTATATATATATATATATATATATATATACGGGTTTCCTTTTCTTCTTTTTTTTCGAACCTTCCACATAGAAACACGTTTGTTCGATTATTTATTCGATATATTTTTTTTAATCAATCTGTTTATTTTTATTTTTTTGTGGAGGTTAACATGTTAACCATTTCACAAAAATAAAATATATCAGTTCTGCAGGTTGTCGCTTTCAGTTACAACACAACAACCTTTTATTCGTTTCCTTTTTAATATTCTAGAAAATAAAAATAATTTTATAACTGAATGTACAGAACTATCATCATCATCATCACTGGCACAAAAACCCGGTACGGGTCTTCGCCGCATCAAGACGACGCCTCCACTCATCTCTGTCTTGCGCCAGGGTCTGCCAAGCTCTGGTGTTGAGGAGCGTCTTTGCGTCGGCTTCGACCTCATCTGCCCATCTCAGTCGTGGCCGTCCTCTCCTTCTCCTCCCATCTACATACCCAAAGAGCAGCCTCTTGATAGGTGTGTCGTCCCGTCCATTCCTGCAATATGCCCCACCCATCGTAGCCTTGAGATTCGTGATAAGGGCTATGTTTCTGAAGCGTATGTCAGTACAGGTCTAATTAAAGATTTGTATTGAGCGATCTTAGACTTTCTTGCCAGCAAATGACTTCTTAGTATTTTGGCTATGCCAAAATAGCACCTGTTTGCTGTCGTTATTCGTCTCTGAACCTCCTGACAGGGCATATTGTCTTTACACACTAGGGAACCTAGATACACAAAACTATTCACGCTTTCAAAGGTGTATCCTTCCAACCTAAGAGTAAGTGGTGGTGGCCTTAGAGGGTTAGCAACCATGTATTTGGTATTTTCTTGGTTGACTTGGAGACTCATTTTCCGCCCTGATGCCTCTATAGCCAAGAAGCTATCATCTGCATAGGCTAGAATTTGGACTGACTTGGTGAGAATCGTACCGTTTCTTTGCACTTCGGAGCCCCTTATCACCTTCTCTTGTGCTAGGTTAAACAACAAGCATGGTAGGCCATATGCCAGGCATAGCTACATATAGTACATAACTATAAATATGTTAAAGAACTGACTTACATATACTGTTTAGTTCAAATCATCATCTATACTTCGAAATGTTTGTTGGAACGTTTATTACTTGATGAAACTATTACCGAAATTTACATATTTTCCATGTGGAAACTCTTTTTTTCATGCCGAAACTCACGATTATTTTTATTTTAGAAAATATTTAAATGGAAACGAATGAAAAGTTAAAACTTGTTGTGACTTAAATGGAAGAGAAAACATGCGGAATTTATACAAAATTAAATATTTTTTTGTAATCCGTAATTAAAATTTTTAGAACTTGTAGAAGTTGTATTTAAACAACTGAATCCATTTCTGTGAAACATGCTGACTATAGAGTACTTCTTTTTTTAAAAAATCAGTAAGGTTCCTCTTTTCACTATGGGATCTAAAGACCTTCCTTGGGCTCATCCAGCTTCTATAAAGTGGGTACTCTTTAAATTGGATCGGATTGGCTCAGTGGTAGAGCACTGAGTTGCCATGAAGGAAATCCTGGATCAAATCCCGCTGCGGGTCATGACTTTTTTTAGTCTGTTTGCAGCGGCAGATGGATCATGTACGATCTAGGACCCTCCTGGGGCCAACCCAGCCTTCATAAAATATTATAAATATAGGGTACCCAAAATAAGGGGGTAAAATCTGGCGGTTGAGCGTGACCTAGGACAAGTCATCTCCTTGCAGAACCGTTGTCCATGAAACAGTGACCCCAGACCCTTCATGGGTTGTAGTGGTACAGGTAGGTGGAACTCTTTAACTTAGGAAAAAGCTGACAATTGATCGTGATATCGGACAAATCACTTACCTCCTATAAAGAGTACAGTATATTGTTCGAAACGAGTACTAAATTCGAAAAAAAAACCCACTTCATGTAACAACCCCTTATTGATAAAGAGAAGTAGAGAATAAATTCTATTGAGCTGTTAACTATGTTATCATTCAGATAAGGGAGCTAAAATAAATAAATGCAAGTGCCACTTAAGACCTTATCAGAACATGCACTTAAGACCTTCATGTTTACTATGCTACTTGACCCAAGCCCTTTCAAAGCTTGCATTGAACTTTGGATAAAGCAACAGAATTTACAATTCAACCAATCAATATTTTAAATAAAAAATAAAAAAGCAAGGTAAATTAAAAACAAGTAGAGACTATATTATAAGGATTCGGCGGTATTTAATCGACAATAAAAATTATTTGAAATTTCGAATACTTGTATTATACGAGAATGTTTTTTTAATTTATATTTGTATCTACTCCTGTGGTAGAAACAATTGACAATCAGTAGATTGGCTGTCAGTAAAATAAAACAAAATGACATACGGGGCATAAAGAAGAACAATTCTCAGCGGCACCTCTCGAGTCGCTTCAATTAATTTCCTATGATAAGAGATAAGAGAATTAAAATAAGAAATATATTTAGTAATTAATCTTTGTGTATATGTTCAATTAATTTATTACCTAGAACTGAATACTCCTAAATGTTGTACAGCTAATGTTTTTATATTATTAGATTTTTTAAATTTGTATTATCATTAAAAAAAAAAACGTGTATCACTACAACCCGTGAACGGGTCTGGGGTTCAGTACATGGTAGAGACTGTACTGTTTCAAGGACAACGGTTCTGCAAGGAAGTGACTTGTCCTATGTCACGGTCAACCGCCAGATTTTCCCCCTTATTTTGGGTACCCTATTTTTATAATATTTTTAGAGGCTGGGTGGGCCCCAGGAGGATCCTAAATCCTATATATTCAATCTCCCGCTGCAAACAGACTAAATAAAAGTCATGGCCTGCAGCGGGATTTGAACCAGGATTTCCGGCATGGTAACTCAGTGCTCTACCACTGAGCCACTCCGCTTCCTATATTATTATTAAATTACAAAAAAAAAAACAAACTCTACAACCCATGAACGGTTTTTCGCTCAGTACATGATAGTGACTGTATTGATTCTAAGAGAACCAATCTCTTAACCAATAATTAACCAAAGGGTAAATCTTTCCCAGAAACAATCACTCGTAAGTTTTCCAAACCACTTTATTAACTGCCACAAGTTACACTTCCTGATAAATTCGATAAAAGTATATTCCTGAGATAAATAACGCCATCTTGAGGTGATTCCCTGAACTTCAAGACTCTAAAGGTCGATTTAAACCTTAAGGTTGCCCTTTGCAGTTCATACCTAATTATCGCCATTTTGTTGCCACTCCTTGTCTCAAAAGAGCAATATAGAAATAATAGAGCACACAAAAGTGTAGGATTATTTTATTTTTAAATAAAAATCTTCTTTTATAACCCACTACTGAATCATGTGCTAGAAATTTCTATTGCCAACAATAAAAACTGGATTATTGAGAGTTCACATTAATGTAGGCAAATCTCGATCATACATATGTATATTTAATAATATATTAGTCTATCTCAATAAAATATATCCTTTAACACTTATTGATTAACATTACATTATACCATACTTGAACTGTTATGCATTAAACGTACTTAAAACATTGTCATTTCCAATGTTATTACAAGGATTTAAGCGCTTATTCGATTTATTTACGAAATCAATATTATTTTATTATTATAATTAATATCCATATAATAGGAAACGGGATAGCTCAATGGTAGAGCGCTGAGCTGACGTGCCAAAGAACCCTGGTTCAAATCAGTCTAATGTAGCAGATAATTTATTTCATCTGTTAACGGCCGGGAAGAGACCCTGCTGGGAGAACCAGCTCGTATAAAGTGGATTCCCTAAATTGGGGAAGGGGACCTAGCGGTTGAGCGAGATCCAGGATTAATCATCTCCCTCCACAACCGTTGTCCCAGAAACAGTACAGTCTATATCACGTACTGAACCCGAGACTATTCATGGGTTCCAGTGGTATAGCTTTTTTTAGTATTTACATCATATTACTATAGTATTTATTTAAATGAAAGACATTTATTTATATTTCTTAATATATTGTTTAAAGTCCTGAAGATGAAGATAAAAGCCCAGAAACGTCTGCTAATGCAATTAGCTCATTATACTGTCACTATTTTAAAAAAACATAAAAATTTGAGTAATTATTTTAATTAATATAGAAATTTAGACCAGTGTGGCTGTTCGTAATAGCGACATATTCTTGTGAAAGTTGGGTCCTGATTAAAAAAGCAAAAAGAATGGTGAATGTCTGGGACAAAAAAATGCTAAGGCGGATTTATTGACCCATCCATGACCAGGGAGCATGGAGGATCCGTAATAACGTAGAATGCCAACAACTTTATTGAGAATCAGACTTAGTGTGTGTCTTTCATAAAAAAAGGCCATGTGGTTAGGATGCCGGCAACAAGAATGTCCAGAAGACTCTAGTTTGGGAAGCTCGGTGGTAAAAGACCCAACGGAAGGCCCCGTGCTAGATGGCTAGATGATGTGGAGGCTGATCTTCACCAGCTGGGAATCAGACATTGAAGAAGAATTCCTATAGACCGGAGTGAATTTTAAAAAAATTTAAAACACTGTAATATTACACTTCATACACATGATATTGGTGTCTTTTACACGACTACGGAATATCATTATGTCTAATTAATACATTTACCTTTAATTCTAATCTATTTTGAATTGAGTGGAGAGTTATCACTATTTCAGGTCTTAAAATCACAACTATAAATTATGTTCTTATCATTAAAGAATGGTAGCTGATTGTGTAGAATGCAGAACTACTGTACAGAAGGTTCCGGATTCAAATACGTGATAGATAATTTTTTTAATCTCTTAACAGCCACTAATGGACACTGTAGGATCCACAGACCATCTGTGACTCACCTAGCCTTTATAAAGTGGGTACCCCTAATTGGGGTTCTAAAAATAATAAAAAAATAAGTATGTTAGATGCTTAGGATATTAAGATCAACTGTTTATAATAAATACTATTTTTTTAAATATTATTTTGATTTATAATACTAATAAATAAACATAATAGTTATTTTTCAAAACCCTAGAAAATATAGGATCAATTTCAGCTAGGGCGCCCTTTACACCTAGTTTGGTTAGAATGGATATCACTGCTCATATTTTGCCCGAATCATTTCCTAAAGCTGTTTAGATACCGTCCAGTATACCTCAATTCTTGTCACAGTTTTTTTTTTTTTTTTGTTTTTGCTTAAATATTGTCCATAGTTCAAACAATACTATGATTTTTACCACAACAATAAAAAAGTTCCCGAACATTAATCTATATCAATAAGAAAAAAATATTTTCTTTAAACAGTTGTTTGAAATTAAATATATAAGAGCTCTTTGATGAAGATGGCAATAATTTATTTTCTATATCACAATATTTTAATTTAATTCAGTTAACGAAAGCTTTTGACATTTTTCATATTTTATTGGAAGGATGTAAAAAAATGTATTATGTATCATTACAAATATCATGCCGATCTTTAAAATATTTAATGCAATATATTAAGTTGGGTTTTTATTTTCCAATGTAATTAATAGTTCAATAATTTTATAAGATTATCACAAACGTGTTTCTAGTATAGTGTTCTATAAATCCCAAACAAGCAAAATAATCAACCGCAAATTATATATTTACAAGTACATATTATATTTAATGTACCATTATACGTCCGTTACTTTATACCTAAATTATCATTTTTTGTATATTTTTCTTATAAGTAGTAATATTAAAAAAAACAAAAAACTGTAACACAACCTGAATTTCTTGGACAACGGTTGTGCAGGGGGGGATTTGTCCTAGATCACCTTCAACCACCAGATTTCCCCCCTTATTTTGGGTAGCTAACTATAGAGGCTGGGTGGGCCCCAGGAGAGTCCTTGATCTCCGACCGCTAACAGATTAAATAAAAGTAAGCTAGGATCGGGATTTGAACCCAGGACCTTCGCCGTGGCAACTCAACGCTCTACCACTGTACCACTCCGCTCCCATTACAGTGTGATTATTTAAACTACATTACTGTACGGTCGGTTGTAGGTAATTTATTATTATTTTTTCCTGGAGACCAGGTAGTTTTTTTTAATCCAACTCCGAAATCTAATATGTGTTTTACTTTTTAATTAATAAATTTTCCTTTATATGTGGCCCTTTCCTAATCAAAATAAGACTGCTGCTCTTCTTTCAAAAAGATATTTTATTTGGAACATGAACACACCGTTGTATTTTTTCCATGCCAGCTGGAACTGAATCTTCGTCCCCAATTTATAACATGCTGACTCCTTCTTTAGTACCTTCAGAGGCGCCTTCATATTTAACGTGATGTCTCTTATAAAAATGTAATTCTAACTTCTTTTTCTCTTACGTTTCATAAACCAAGACTGCTTTTTCTTGTTCTTTTTAGTCTCACAAGTTCACTGCTCTACTCTTTACACGTCAATGGAGTAAGACACTTTAGATAATCTGAAAAAAAACTGGATCTCTATAGAGTCTAAGGTTCAGCACGTGGTGTGGATTGCACTGTTTTGGAGCCAAAGTTGTATACAAAAAGTGACTTGGCCGATATCACACTGAATCACCAGTTTTTTCCATCTCAGTTAAGGGTACCCAATTTAAAGAGGTTGGTTGGGACTGTGGAGGGTACGGAAATCTTACTTGTTTGATGTGGCTGTGAACAGGTTGAATAATATATATTTAATAATAATAAAGTCATTTTCTTTACAAGCTTTTTCCTATATACTGGACTATCTTTTGAAATCATATAATTCACTAATGAACAAAAAACCTTTATTCCAGTCAGATAAATCTTGTTAAAACATTAACGAAGGATTAAAAAATACGTTTCGACAAATTCGTTCAAAAACGATAATTTAAAAAATGTGGTTAATGATAGAAAGGAGGCTGGAGATATAAGTAACTTATACTCCTCCATAATTTTAAAATAAATAGAGAATGGGAATTTAAGCGTTTAAAAATAGGTCAGATGAAGTAAAATAACCTGACCTAAAACTTACAAATAGATTAGACGATTAATATAATTGAGAAATTTTTTCCAATTAATACTTAGATAATTGTTTCATGTTTTTAAATTAATTTAATAATTTATCTGTTTTAAATAAAAATTTTAAAATAAATATCATAAATGTTTCTATAATAGTATGTTTTAGTTTTTGTTTTTGGAGTACATTTGTTAATATATTTATATTTATAAAAGAATTTAATTTAATCTAGTATTACAGAGATCAAAGTTTGGTTTTAGTGTAGTGCATATTTGTACATTTGACCATGGAAGAAGGTTAACTTCCAGGACTTTATTGTAAAATTGATTTTAGATCCATTTCGACCTCAAGGTATCTATACTTATTGTTATTGGTTATTTATGACAAATTTTTATGGTTGTAATTTAATGTACTTTTATAAATTTTTGCAGTGATGTTTTTACTTATGAATTTTAAAGGATGTTACGAAGAACAGGAATTGAAAATGACAAATGAATTTGTCGAAACGTATTTTTTAATCCTTCTTTAATGTTTTAACAAGATTTATCTGACTGGAATAAAGGTTTTTTGTCCATTAGTGAATTATATGATAATAATAAAGTTTAAAAAATTCAATGTGATTAAAAAAAAATAAATCAAATTTAAAAAAGTATAATGGGGAGTGGTATGAGAAATGTCCTTATAATAATTTTTTGTGAACACCTTTTATAAAAAAAAGAAGAAAAGTAAAAAATATTATTTATAACATAAATAATACTTGTTTAGTCTATTTAAATAATGAATTAAAATTTATAGTAAATATTTTTTTATAATTTCTCCACCCTCCTAAGTGATGTCTACGCTTCACAAATCCACAGGATAGTCAAAATGACGACATGAACTATAAATTTATCAGTGAAAAAACTTAGGACATAACGATGTTCCTTAGCGCATTAGAAACATGACTTTACAAACAGAATACATGTGAATGAATACAAAGACAAACTATTTCCCCGGGACTTACACGGACCTAACACACTAGCTCATGATAAAACCATATTCAGCCTTACAACATAATTTGAAGACTAAAAACGGCTGGATGAGAGATCTATCAAGATAACTATAAACGCTAGTTAAGAGAAAAATATAGCTAAAAAATATAGACCAAGATATAAATTTTTCAGACAGATAATTAACTGCCATTTAAATTGACTGTTTTGAATGTTATAAAAAATTAAAAGAAAAAATATATAAATACATTTTTTATGTTATTTTTTTAAATTTCTTAATACCTTTATTCAATTTTGTGATAACATTTTTTTTTTATGTAATGTATTTATTTGTTTCCATCCTTCCTTTCTCTTGATATTTTTTCTTTTTTTATGTGTCAGGTTCATTGATAAAATAATTAACCATTCACTCGCGATTACAGGCCATCATATATAGATATGTAAATTATAATTCTAAAAAAAGAGAATCTTTTATAATCCTAACTTCAAAATCTTCACAAAGGATTGCTATTTAATTTAAAAAATTTCTTTCATACAGTCAGATTAAAATCTTCTCTTTTCTTTTTTTCTTTCAAAGAGAAATTTCATAAGGAACAAGAACACACACTTATAATATTTCCACGAGACAAATCTCCCACTCATATATCATTTCTTGAAGAGATAAATTAAAGTATGTTAATTATACCTGTTAAAATGACATAAGAATATATTATTCTATAATTACAATTATTAATTGTTCAGTTTTTGCAATTAGGTGAATATAACTACCCTTCTCATTTGAACTACCTGCCTCAGTTTAAAAAAACTTAAAAATGATTCTTTCATTTTAAAAACCTGTGCCATTACAACCTATGAAGTGTTCATTACTGACAGAGACTGTGCTGTTTCCAGGACAACGGTAAACGGAGGGGATATCTCCGTGATTACGCTCAACCGCCAGCTTCCTCCCAATTAAGGGTACCTACTTTATAAATGCTGGGTGAGCCCCAATAAGTCTACAGTTCCCACAGACCCACATATGCATGTTAACAGATTAAATAATTTATCAGCCAGGATTTGAACACGGGATCTTCAGTAAAGTGACTCGGGGCTCTACAAACTGTGTTGCCACGCTCACAATAATGAAAACAATTCGTTGTTATGATTTTGTAAGAAGTGTCCCGAAGCAGTGTTAACTCCCCACTCAATTCAAAATCGATTCCAATAAGTGGTATAAGTATTAATTAGGAATAATTATTTATAACTGCTTTTTAAAAGATACCGTTATCGTGTTAGTAATTTTTTTTATGTTGTAGTGTTTAAACAAAAATAAGATAGGCTTGGTTGAGTATATAAAAGCTAGCAATTAAAGAAATAAATTATTTTAATTTCTATTTCCGAAACTGCTATATATATATATTCGTGAATAACGGAGAACAGGCTTATTAAAATTCAGCCGAAATAATCTAGCGCCTGGCCTATAATGAAATACAAAACCAGCTTGACAACTAAACGTTGCAAATTTGCACGTTACTTCAGTGAAGGCGCGATTAATCAATTACACTAAATATTATGTTCTAGCGAAAATAATACACATTTTTCATTTGTATCCTTCATTAGTCACTAATTTGGTATATATTTGTAGTGCTATAATCTACGAGCAACTACATTGGTCTAAAGTGCTCTTCTGTTAAATAAAATAATTATTCAAATTTTAATGTTAGTTTAAATTGTGACGATTAAGCTTACAAATAATTGTAAAGTTGTAATTAATAAATAGTATCATATGACGTTTCTGGGCTTTTATCTTAATCTTCAGGAATATATTTTATAAATAACTAAAATATAAATAAATAAACACCATACATACTATAATAAAACAATATAATTTCTAAAAGAAAATAAACAAAAAACCGTACCACTACAATCCATGAAGGGTCTTGGGTTCAGTAGGTGTTAGAGAGACTTTCTTGGAACACGGTTGTCCAGGTGATATGTCCTATATCACACTCAACCACCAGGTTTTCCCACCTATTAATGGTACAGGACTAGGAGTATTTTATGATTTTTTAGAGGCTAGGGGCCCGAGGAGGGTTTCCAGATCCCAAAGGATCCATCTCCAGGTGATAACATGCTAAATAATTTATCTGCCCCATCCGTAATCGACCCCGGGACCTTCGGGACGCCTAATCATAGGTCTAGCTCTGAGCCACTTCGCGTCCCATTATTAATATAGATATTCATATTATAGGGAGCAAAGTGGCATGGGAGGAAAATATAGAAATTTAAAAATGTTAGATGCATACATACTAAATACTAATTTTTAAACATTATGAAATATCATTGTAATTCATTTTACAATCAAGTAAACTCAATAGTTATTACCCCCACTTTAAGTATGTTGGGTGATCCCCAGGACGGTCTCCAGATCCAGATCAACCTCCGACTGTAAAATATTAAATAATTTATCTGCCGCAGCCGGATTTGAACCCGTGACTTCGGAAACTGCTATTAGTGCATATTAATATTTATAAAGTTAAAAATATTTAAATATTAAAAGTAGATATATTTTTTTTGGAAATGGCCTCACTTATACCTTCCCTTCTATTGCCTCGACGGTCATTCAATATTTCTTGGCTTAATCTGTTTTCATAACAGCAGACGATCCATTTTGCCCATTAACACATTAGTGGAATCAAGTTCGCACTCTTAGAGCTTAAGTGCAGGCTAGCCCATTAGTGCCTTCTCAACTTACTTTCTCTGTCACAAATATTATTATTGTATTTATTATGATTTTTTAAAAGTAAAACTCTAATAAAAAAATTACACTTTTATTATCGTGGTATCATAAACTTTTTATAATTTATTTATTTTTATTTTATTTTTCTATTAAATTTTGTTTTTCTACGAACCAGGATAGCTCAGGTGGCAGAGCACCATGACGGAAACATGGGATACCCGGGTTCGAATCCCGGCCCTGCATCTTTTCTTTTCAAATAAAAATATGCATAAACTTTTTAGTTCGAAATCGTTTATTAATTTGCTTATGTGAAATACGGTTCTCTCAAGGGATGAACTATGGCATCTGCAGGACAGAAAGAGAATAATAGTAAAGAAAAAAAATTAGGCACATTCCAACCTCAAAATGCAGCATGACACAAGATGAAACACCCCATCGTCTGCATCATTAGGAAGGTTAAAGTCCCGCAGCTATAAATGGTTTGATAATACAGCTGATAAATTAGTAGAAAACGTAAAAAGAACAATGAAAAAATTTCAAAAAGCACATAAGAAAAAACAACAGGAAACCATATAGAGAAGAAAGTAATAGTAGAAGAGAAAAAGCTCATTTTTAAGAAACCGGTTGGCAAACGTTTATTCCAAAAAATATATAATTATATAAGAGTAGAAGGGTCAGGTTAAGCCCCAGAAGGGTCTCCAAACCACATACGATCCATCACCGGCTGTAAAAGATTAAATAAATTATTTGTCATAGCCGTATTTGATTCTGGCCAGAACCTTCTGCATGGCAACTCGGCGTTCTACACACACACACAACTACCTATATATATATATGCGGGGTGGCTCAGTGGTAGTACTCAGCTGCCATGCCGGAAATCCTGGTTCAAATTACGCTGCAGGCAGTACTTGTATTTAGTCTGTTTGCAGCGGGAGATGGATCATATAGGATCTAGAACCCACTGGGCCCACCCAGCCTCTATAAAATATTATAAAAAAAGGGTAGCCAAAATAAAGGGGGGGAATCTGGCGGTTGAGCGTGACCTAGGACAAGTCACCTCCTTGGAGAACCGTTGTCCAGGAAACACAGTACAGTCTCTACCATGTACTGAACCCCAGACCCTTCTTGGGTTGTAGTGGTACAGGTTTTTATATTTATTTTTATAATTATATATATATATATATATATATATATATATATATATATATATATATATATATATATATATATATATATATATATATGAGAATTAATGTCAGATTTTTAGCTTTTATTTTCATATTTCCATGAAGTTCTGACAGACTGCTCGTAATAATAGCCTAACGAACCATTGATATTTCGGTATCAGTTGACAATAGCTGAGAAAATCGCGCCTCGGAGCACAACTGAAACGAAACTAAATGATTTACACTGGGGTAGTTAATTTCCCAGGATCGGAATGCCGAGTAGTTAATCATTGTACCTCATTCCCTGCGGCCGGAATGACTAATAGAGGAGAATCTGTTTAACGAAGCATCGGAATCTAATGGTCGGAAAACTTAGGATTGATTTAAAATTTATGAATGATGAACGGTAAGTTCGATTATTGAAATTTTTCTCTATATGTCTACTGATGTCTGAGTTATGGTTTGTTTTTGTCGATTTTATATCAAGCAGGATTAAGAAGAAGAAGGAGTACGGTAGACCGAATATTCACTTTGAAATAGCTTTTTGAAAAACGATGGGAAGTAGAAGAGGATGTTCTAACGCCTTATTTGTCGATTCCAAAGCTGCATATGATTCCGTGGACATAAACTGTCTATGGAAGATTATGATTGAACAGGATATTCCCGGAAAATTGGTGAGATTGACTAAGGCGTGAGCAGACGACCCCCGATGCAGAGTCCTGATACAAGATGTGTCTGAAGACTTAGGCAGCGAGATGGACTCCCTTTGCTATTCAACATAGCCTTTGAGAGCATAATTAGAACAACATCGAACAAAATGGTTGGGTGCATGTCGGAACGAAGCATAAATTCCTTGCATGTTGCACCGGAATGGTACGGGATTAGAGTCAAAACTAGTAGAGGAGAAGGGCCAATAAGGAATCGCTCACGGAACCTGGTGAGTCGATATCTCAGGCAAGAAGGTTAAGATGTAGCTCGGAGTAATCCATCAGGACTCCTCTACACAAATATGAATGCCACAATAGTTGGCAAGAGGCCACGTTGGAGGCCATAACCAGATGGATCAGACAGGGTCAACAAAGATACGGCGGAGCTTGATGTAGCAGACTGGATATCCGCGGCCCAGGATAGACAGGGTATTGATGGCTGGTAGTCATTTCACTTTGGTTTATTTTTGATAAACTCAGGAGCACTACATGCCTCTACGAGGAGGCTGGTACAGATATACAAGGTCTGTAGAAAAAAAAAAAACTGTACCACTACAATCCGTGAAGAGTCTAGGATTCAGCACATGGTAGAGACTGTACTATTTGTTGGACAACGGTAAGCATGGAGGTTATTTGTCTTAGATCACGCTTACCCGCTAGATTTTCTCTTTTATTTTGGGCACCCACTTTATTGAGGGTGGGTCAGCCCCAGGAGGGTTCTAGATCCCATAAGATCCATCTTATGCCACTAACATATTAGATAAAAGTCTGCTAAGCGAGCGAGATTCGAACCCAGGACCTCTGTGCTCTTCTATCACTGAGCCACTCCGCTCCCCTACAAGGTTAGTGGAGCCAAAAAAAAAAAAGTGACTTATTCCTTTACAAGAGTAGGAAAGGACGTATTGTCAATACGGATACATATCGCTGTGTAATGTTTTTTTTAAACAATCCGAATGCCTATTGGTTATGTTATGGTTAATCTTTATGGTTTACGTGAAATTAAGCTATCATTTTCAGTTTAATAATAAAATATATGCATATATATTTATTTATTAATCCGACTTCGCCTTTTATAAGCATCAGAATATATATTGCCAGTTAGATGAAAGTTGTTCAAATCTCGATGGAATTGGAAAATAAAGAACAACAATGCATCAGGGAAAGCTGTGTTGCAGGATTAAATTTTCAGGATTTACTAAGGCACACACAAATTTCACAGGATCATTTTCAGCCGGGAGTTGTGAAGATTCATCCTACTCGAGTCCGATATCATAGAGCGTAAAATGGTTTCGACTCTCATACAAATAGTACACAAAAAGACAATTTTTAGATAATAAATAGGTTATTTACTTCGTTTATAGTAAAATATAATATCAAAATATACCAATAGGCTAGCAATTTTAATTGCTTTAAACGTAATGCATTTTAAATATTATACTTTTAAAAAAAATTCTTTTTTCTTACAGACATATAAAAATAAAACATATAATTTATTTAACATTATAATAACATTTTTCTTATTTCTCATGCAATTTCATAGAGTTGATTTGAAGCACAGTCTTCTCAGAATACATAAAAGGTATGAACTATCTACAGCCCCTGTGAATAAGTGGTTAAGTCGGATTTTGTCCAGGGAGAGTTAACTGCTTTCAGGTAACCGGAATCGTACCAATCTTGTAGTTTTGTGCTTGAAATGGAGTTGTAATATAAACCATGGCTCCTTTTGAAGGCATTTGCCTTACTTAGCCACTTATCCACTACGAAAATAACTCGATTCCGCTTACTTGAGTTCAAGAAACTCATTTTGGAGAAAATTAGACTTAACCACTTATTCACCGGGGCTATAAATATGAGGCGTTCACGGTCAAAAGCGGATAACTCGAAATTTAATAATTTACCTTTTTAACAATTTTTTATACTTTAATCAATGTTATATTCTCGAAACTTTTGGTTCAGGACAGGGATAAAACAATGAGAAAAAGGAGAAAAACCGTCGTATTAGACAAAATTGCTTGACTTAACTACCGAAAAATGTAAAATAATATAATTACAATTTAGATTAAAGGTTGTACGCTTTTACAACTTAAGTTTCTTTTTTTATCAATTACCTTTTTTTTTTTTTTTTAAATGTTTGATCTACAATTTAACAACCATGTAGTGAAAGAACATTAAGGTCAAACAACAACTAGATGTGACGACAATCCTAATTTTTTATAATAATTTAGATTGTTGTCTAATATTTAATATAAAATACAATCAAAACATTAATTATTTTTAATTATAACAATTAAAACGGATATCCAGAATTGATCAAAATAGATTCATCCCAATGAAATCTGAAAATCGATAATTTTCCTGATTACTCCACTTACTGGTGGCACAGTAGCTGAGTGGTAGAGCGCTGGCTTACTTTTATTTATACTGTTAGCAGTCGGAGATCAAGGACCCTCCTGGTGCCCACCCAGCCTCTATAATGTGGATACCAAAAATAAGGGAGAAAACCCTGGTGGTTGAGTGTGATCTAGGACAAATCACCTCCCTGAACAACAGTTGTCCAAGAAAAAGTACATTATATACCATGTACTGAACCCTACACCCTTCATGGGTTGTAGTGGTAGTTTTTTTTTTTCAGTAGAAATTATAAGATATTTTATTGAGTCTAATTGCTATTAAAATTGGACTTGAGTATTTTATGATTGGAAGATGACTCTGATCGAGGATTACTTTAACGACACGCCGCACGAGAGAGATAAAAGATTTTATAAGAAATTAATTGACTCCAACAGACTTGCCGCTTCGTTAGACTTACTTTGACCAGAGCCAGTCACTAATTAATTGAAATGGAAGCACCGGAATTAATTGGTCGTATCGGTTATTAGGATGGACTTGGGAGGATATGTATCATCCATTTTTTTTAAATAGTTTTATTGAGGAGTAGATGACTTGTATATGCTGATGATGTGGTTATCACAGGAAGAAATGAAAATGTGCTCTTGGAAGCATTATGGGAATGGGAAGAGGCAGCTAGGAAGGCAGGGCTCATTATAAATATGGATAAAACAAAATACATGCTCTCATCCAGGAAACGGCCGTCCAGTGGATATCTCCGAGGAAGAGGGTGCAGATTTGAAAATGTTAAGACATTCAAATATCTTGGCACCATTATTACAGAAGACAACAGACTGGAACATGAAATAAAGGCAAGGATTGAAAACGGTAACACATGCTATTGGTCCCTCAGAAACGTGTTCCAAAATAGAGCTGTACCCCGTAGTCTCAAAATAAGGGTATATAAGACGATACTTCGTCCTGTCGTTGCCTATGGTGGAGAGGCGTGGACTCTAACCAAACAGCATGAGAGATTATTGAATGCATGGGAGAGAAAGATTCTTAGAAGAGTGTATGGCCCAACCAAGGAAGGAAATTGTTTCCGCATTAAAAGGAATCAAGAACTTAAGGACCTATATGGAGAACCTGACATAGTTTCTTGTATTAAAAAAGCAAGATTAAGATGGTTGGGGCACGTTCACAGAATGGACAAAAAAAGGCTCCCAAAGCTGATTCTGGAGGGACGTCCAGACGGAGAAAGACGAAGAGGAAGGCCTAGAATGCGATGGCTGGACGATGTGGAAGCAGACCTTAAGTGCCTGGGGGTAAGAACATGGAGAAGAGCAGCGAGAGATCGGTCAAGGTGGAGGAAAATTGTTGAGGAGGCCAAGGTCCTTCATGGACCATAGCGCCATGTAATGATGATGATGATGAGATGACTTGTATAATATGTATATATAATATATGTATATAAATATAATGGTGTTCGTTTCTTTTGAACTAAAGTTGTTTTTTCATATTGAATTCCGATATAATCATATATATATATATATATATATAGATTGCTTTATTTACTTCTATAACGTGGATAATTAAAATGGGAGTTAAGCCTGAACTCGGCCTCGTCACCATGTACAACCGTTGGCATAGAAACAGTTCATCCCTTACCCTTAATTATTTAACCCAAACCGTTAATGGTGTAGTTCTTTTTCCTTTAAACAAACGCTTCAGATAAAAACTCGGAGTTGAGGTCTGGGGCTCTACTAAACCATCCAATTCATCTCGTATCCAATCCTTACAATCCAAAATCCTTCGTAAAATCCTCAATGCTCCTTATTATGTCCCAAACAAACTCATCCATCATGATCTTAATATCCCATATGTTACTGATTTGGCCCAAACTAGATACCTATCCTTTCATGACAAGCTCCATACGCACTTGAATCCGCTAGTCTCTCGGTTGTTCTTGCTTCCCATACTATTCCTGATAACCCTCCGAGGCGTCTGAAAAGAAGATGGCCTCGAGATCATCTACTATAGAACTTTATTGGAGTGCTACCGATGGGTAGTTTCTCCACAAGTGTTTTCATGTCATATTCTACATTTTTGCACATTTACTTGATATAATACCATTATAGTTGTAAATATCATTGAATTAAATAAAAAAAAAAAAAAAAAAAAAAAAGATAAAAACTGTATAAATATATAAAATGAAAATACGAGTATATGCGTTGTAAAAAAAATAATAATAAGCAACTAATGAAGAGCTAACATCTATATGTTATGAGTTGAATATTCGAAATGAACACAATTAATAAAAATAAATAAGGAGCAGAGTGGCCCAGTGGTAGAGCGCTGAGTTGCCTTCATCCTGAATTTTATTAAATCTGTTAGCGGGCAAAAAAAGGATCATATGGGATCGAGGACACCCAGGGGCTCACCCAGCTTCTATAAGGGGGGGGGGAATCTGGCGCCTGAGCGTAATCTAGAACAAATCACCTCACTGAACGACTGTTGTCCGAGAAACAGAACAGCCTGTACCATGTACTGAATCCCCAGAGCCTTCATAGGTTGTAGGGGTACAGGTCAAATAAAAAAATAAAAATAATATAGAATCAAATATAGGAAAATAGCGAAGTAAGGTAAATAAAATTGATTAATATTAATAAAAAACGTTATAGTTTATTATTATTATTTATTTAATTTTCATTTGCACCTGCGCAATCCCAATGTTTTTCACTTTGCTTTTCTACATGATCTTCTATATGATGATGGGGTAAAAATATCAATAGGTGAGTAGGCCTCTTGGCCAATGTCTGTTTAATCTTTTCCTATCAAGTCCAGGTAACAGGGAGTAGGAAAGCGGAAGAACGAGTGGGTTTGGGTGATATTGTGTCGATGAGTGGAATGTCATGTATTTGTTATGAATATATGATTTTATAGTGGGAATGTTCATGTCGTTGTGTATGGTGTGATTCAAAATATACCATGGTGCATTAACATTTTTTCTGAGAATTTTGGACTGTGTTGTTTGTATCTTGTGTATGTGGACTTTTTTTGCTGAACTCCAAAGTTCTGCTCCATATGTCCAAATAGGTTTTTCTAATTTAACGTTATAGTTAAAGTAGAAAATATTTATCTAATAATACAAGAATAAATAACTAACCACAAATTAAAAACTATAAAATTGAATAGAAATTACAGCCATCTTTCGTTCTTTATACTGCAATATACGATTTTATATTTAATTAAATTCATTTGAACTTGTAATTAACTAAAAGTAATTGAACCAGGTAAATTTAAATTAAATCAAATTTTAATGTGTTTGATTGAATTGGTTCGGTTGTATCCTCCCGAAACGGGCGCAATAAAAGAGGAAAACGACATGCCGCTTTTCCACTAGCCGTAAATTTTCAAGGAAGTGGTTAATTGAAAGTTTCAGCTAAGGGAAACACCACCTGTGCCAGGTTCGTCCAATCAATTTAGAGTAGCCCAACAAAGTAATTGTCGTCTCTAATTAACCCAAAATATATTTCGTTCAGTAACATGTGAAGCGTATCACAAACTTCCTAGTATCAAATTTGAGCTTTCCGTATACTTTAAGTTCTATCCCACGTATCCTTTTTTATTATTTCTGAAATTTAAAGTGCAATAGGGCACATGTTACAAAGTCATGTAAAGTTATGTTTTACACATTAAAGACCAGTTTTAGAAACCTAAAATAACATTTTAAGAACTTAATTATTCGTCTTAAATTAAATAAAATTGATTACAATTGCGTTATTTATTAACCATTGTCACGTGACTGCGAAACCAATCAGAGCACGTGACGTAACCGTTCTGTGAAGCTGGCAAAAACCATTTCATAACCGGTGTACAGTGAACTTATTTGATTATGAACAAATTTATCTCGATAATTTGTTACAACATCGATAATATTTTACGATTTTGTCACAATGGAGAATGGATTCATCAAAGGGAGTAGTTGTAACTTACCTAAAATTGATTCTTTGATGGTGGCAAGTTTTTTTGCTAGAAACAACGACTTTTGTGCAGCGGAGATTAGAACCTATAATTTTACACTGATATACTATATCATATGATATACTGTATTTACCAATGAAAGAGACAATTCACTCATTCTACATTCTATTAAATCATATTTAGAACTACTTATCATCTATTTCAACCAAATAAAAAGTTAGGTCATGTACAAAGATTGCGCTCCTATTTTGTCTATTGCAGATCTTCAAGGGAATCTCTTGAATATTTGATTTAGTATAAATTAAAACTTGTCATCGATTTAAACTTATGTTCTAGTATTTTTCTGTTAGGGACATATATCAACCAATGCTGACTGAAGAAAAAAATTTAAATCTTGATTTTTAAATTAAGTTAAAATGTCATTATATCCTTAAAAATATATTCTTCTTATTCTTCAACAATAAATGGATATTCATTACATAAGTCAAGTTATATGACAGTCATATAATTTTGTAAAATTTTTGTTGTTTTTTTAATTAAATTTATTTTTTTCTCAATAAGTGACTTGAAGGTTTAGGTTATTAACTTTTTTTTATTATTATTTATAATATTTTATTTGTGAGATTTGATTGCTTTGCTATTATATGAAACTAGTTTTATCTATTTACTTTTTTTAATTTTATCAGTATTTATTTATCTTTTTTTCGTTTCTTATGTTCTATTTTTGTCCGATAACCTTCAAATACACCTGTTCTCAGTTTTAAGATTTATATAAAACTCTCTGGTATATCTGCAGGTGTTAGCAAATCTTTTCTAATTAAATCCAATCTTCATAAACCCTATCAATTTTCAATTCCCATCAATTCATACAATTATTACAAATCCATTTAATTCCCATATGATTGGAAATAGATCATAACTCTGTTGAAATGCAGCTATTATTATCTCTTCTTCATATTCATTTATCAATGGGAGTCTTTGCCTTTTGGCAGCAGCTGGTCGACAGACATTAGCAGAAGAAGTATTGGCTCTCATAGGTTGGCATGCAAACTTTGAAGGTAAACAAACAGGTCTCATCCTTATTTGTGATACTTCACCCATTGTAGTATATTGTACATAATTTTCCATGTCATTTTGAAGCTAAAATTTTATTTATATTAAGCAATTGTTACTTAAAAGAAAAACACCAACAAACAAACAAACAACACTAATACAAATTTGATGCTTTATTTTTGTCACATAACAAATATTTTATAATGGTAATTGTATTTAATCAGATATTACATCAAAGTGGTCTTCGCAAAAATAGCAGGTACTTGTTGTTTCTAATGATTCTGGATGTCTTCTAGCAACTGTTCAACACTTTCTGGAACGTTTATGAAAAGTTTTTGAGACGTACTTACTGACGAACTTTTGCACATCACCACTGAACAGCATTTGTATTATGACGTATTCATATTTATGGCTTTTATTAAATTTATTCGTAAAAACTCAGTCAAGATCAGTTTGACAAGGCTGGACTGTGACGTAGATCATAGCCACTAGACAGTTTGGAGGGTTTTAGCGGGACTTTTGAAAACGATTTACATTTAAGTATTTTTTAAATTGAAATTTGGCATATTTTTTTTTAAACTATTATTTTTGTGTTTATACAGGGTCTATCTATAAAATAAAAGCAATTCCAAAACTTAGTCAACACCGCTATTAGTGGACTTCTCGTGTTTACACATTGTAATGAGCTGTTATTAATGCTCTTTTTATTTGAAAATGTTTACCATAATAGTTGAGTATGCCATCAAATATGACCATGGAAACACATCATTTTCATATAATTTTTTTTAAGAGCTTAATCTTGGACAGACGACAGCCCAAGATGCAAGAAACTATACCAGTGGCACTGATTAATTCATAAATAAATTATAATTAAGTGCTGATACAATTTATAATAATATAATAACGATTTACTTATCCTTTCTACCCAGAGGTGAAACCATCAGATCCACATCGTACCGACCATACCGTATACCAACAACTGCTTATCAATAGTTCACTAAAAAATTGATTTACGAGCATTTACATTGCAAAGAAAAAATAATAACTGATTAATTAATGAAGAGCTAACATTTGTATGTTATGCGATGAATATTCGAAATGAACACAATTAAAAAAAAAATTATAAGGAGGGGAGCGGCTCAGTGGAAGAGCTCTGAGTTGCCATGCCGAAGGTCCTGGGTTCAAATCCCAGGCAAGACTTGTATTTAATATGTTAACAGCTGGAGATGGATCCAATGCGATCTAGGACCCTTCTAGGGCTCACTTAGCCTCTATAATGTTGGTACCCAAAATAAGGGGGGGAAATCTGGCAGATGTGTGTGATCTAGGATAAATCACCCCCCTGCACAACCTTTGTCCAAGAAACAATACAGTCTTAACCATAAACTGAACCCTAGACCACTATGACCCTCTGGTTCATCAGGTCCGCATCATTCCGTAGGGATATTGACATAATGCAACAAAAGTTTATTACTATAGAATAATTACAAACGGGATCACTTGTGGTCTAGTGGTTAGCATAACAAACTACTAAGATCGCGGGTTCGTAGCCCGGCATGTGGCCCTAAGATTTTTTAATGGGAGTAAAAAATCCTTAGTTACGCCGTCCTTCGGTAGGGACGTTAAACGGGGGTCCCGAGCCTGTACGGTGTCAGGTACTCGTTAAACATCCCTATCCTAATTAAACCTGGATAGGCAAAATTTAGAGCTCCCACTGTAGCATCGTCTGATTAGCCATTGCAGCATAAAGTGACCTTAAATGAATAAACAAACAATCTTTAAAAAATTCCTTATAATTTATATTGGGAAAGAGAAAAAATGTTTTTTTTCTCTTTCCCAATATAAATTATAAAGGAAATGAGTCCAGTATAGAAGAAAAAAATTATTTAAAAAATTCGTTATGGAAAAAAGCAGAGGAAGTAAGGACAATATATAACAAATGCTAATTTTATTTACAAGGTTCACTGAACAAATGCGCAAACAGGAGGGACAAAAAAGCACCCAATATGGCTTCTGGTTCGTTTCAATTTTTTATGCTGTTGTCTGGCTTAGCTTTTCGTAGTTGTTTTTTCCATATATTTCTTTTTGATGCTGCGTCAGAAACAGATTGAAAACTTGATTGAACCATTTTCGGTGCCCACTAGACCGTGTTAATCTAAACGTTGAATTAAAAAAGTGTTTTTAATTTATTTATCACAGAATACAATGTTGTAACTGTATTATAATCATCATAATCTATCCCTCTTCTACAGCTGTGCAGTGTGAGGACCTGTATTCCAATAATACAAGTAAATAGTTCAAGAACATTTATGTAAATAAAAATAAAAGGTTTAAAAAACTATATAATAATTATTATTTAAATTTGATTTATTGATGTTTTGTATTGAGCTTGTGCAGCCATCATATGTTTTGATTAATTAATTAACTATTTGATAATTAGCGTTCATTATCTCAGTATATGTGAAAATCGGACTAATGTCAATAATTTATTTATACTGTACAACTGTACAAATGTATAATAAATACATCAAGTAAAGATATATAATGTATGCAAGTATAGAAACTACCCTGTGGTAGTAATCAAATAACAAATTCAACTTACAAGGTGAGGAGGCAATCTTCATTTCAGACACCTCGGAGGATTATCGGGAATTAAAAAAATAGTTAGGTTTGAAACTAGTGGGTTTGAGTGGGAATAATGTTTGTCATGAAATGATTGATATCAGGGTCAGGCCAAATCAGCAATATTAAAGTCATTGTGGATGATTTTATTAGTAACTAGGGCAGGGGAAATGAGGATTTTATGAAGATTTTTTTAATGTCAGTACTGAATACGTGAGGAATTCGATGGCTCAGCGGAGCCCCAAAGTTCTACTCCGTAAGTACATATGGGTCTAGTAATAGTGTGTCTATTAAGGGTTAAAGTAGTCTGAATAACCGATTAAAAAAGGCACAGGGCTCAAGTATCTCTCCTCTTCTTTTCAACTGCTATATCAATGATCTCCCTAAATCTGTTCACCACTGTTCCCATCATCTATATGCTGACGATTTCCAAATATATCTGTCCTTTCCCCCTTCCGAGCTATTTTTTGCGTTCGCTAGTATTCAGGAAGACCTATATAGGACCTGTGCCTGGGCAAAGCTGAACAAACTGGAATTGAACGCATTGAAAACTCAGTTTTAGGTTCCAATTCCCTCCTTACAACCATCCACACCCTCCCAACATTACTCCTAAACGATAATCCTATCACGATTACCACCTCGGTGAAAAACCTAGGCATCACCATCGACCAAAACCTTTTCTGGAAATCCCACATCGCCCAGATATCCCGACGGACAATTAGTTCCTTGAAGTTGTTCCATCGTTCTCGTCATCTCCTTACACAATCTTCCCTTAAGCTTCTCGTATTTTCTCTCATCTTCCCCCACTTTGACTATTGTAGCGTGGTATATGGAGGCCTATCTAAAATGCTTGAAGACAGATTAAAGAGAATAATGAACTGCTCTCTAAGATTTGTGCTTGGTACTCCGAAGCGATCGCGCGTCTCCCACCTCTATGATGGGTTAAAGTGGCTCTTCCCTCCCTTCCGAAGACAATATTTCCTCTGTTCATTCTTATACCAATCCATTCACTCTCAACACCCTTCATATATCTACAGTCTCCTCCAATTCAAATCATCAGTTCAACACCATAAAACAAGATCCCGCCTTTCTGATATCTATTTACGTACACACAGAACTAAAGCATTCGAACGTTCCTTTCTCGCCCGCTCCACCACAATGTGGAACTCAATCCCTCCTAATATCCGTCATACTCCCTCTCTATCATTATTCAAATCCTTGCTGTATCAACATCTATTAGCTTCCCAAAAGGATAGTCTCTAGGCAGGTTAGTCATTTGCTTAGAATACAATGTATATAATAACTCATTGTGTTATCTAGTTCTTTTAAATCTGCTCTTTGAAAAGCTGTACATCATGTAAACAAATTATTGAATGCTAGCTCATGCATTCAATTTCAAAAGCTATGGATTTATCTATTCTCTGTAATTGCTTAATATCCTGTCAAGATCTGTACTATTTATTTACTTACTATTATTTTTGTTTATATATTTCTTTTTAAATTGTTTTCTGTCATGTTTTCACGCTTTATGATTTGTAACATTTAGCCTTCTGGCCAGATAAATACTATGTTTTTTATTTCTGTTCATATCTGTTATTCTATAGGGACTTTGTCCCAGAATAAAGTGACTTTTCTATTCTATTCTATTCTATTCTATTCTATTCTAAAAAGGACTTTGTTTTTAAGCACTTGATACATGTCTAGATCATCTCTGATTTATTCTTCTTCAGCCTTAACCAATCTAAATGAATTAGTCAATGACTTCAATACTTATTTTCTAAAACCATGGATTAATGTCCGACTCGGAATAGGATAACAAAAATAAAGTAAGGAAATTTATATTAAAAATAAATAAACCTATTTCTCCTATATCTCTGGGAATTGGTAGAGAGAGAACGCGAGAAGTGCGAGTGTGTGTGTGAGAGAGAGAGAGAGAGAGTGTGTGTGTGAGAGAGGAAGAAAGAATAATTGCTTTGTCCACGATAACTGCTATCCATTTCACTTCCAAACCACTTTACAAAGTGTTAAACTAAAAAAACACCTGAATGTAGAGATTTATTTTAAAACCTTTATTCTGAACCTACGAATAAAGAATAAAGTATTACAAGAAAATCGAATAACCTAACAATAAAATCAACAAGTAAAATATATGTTTAATAAATATATATGAAATAAAGTTAACTTAGAATTCCCACTACTCAAATTTTAAGATTTGTTAAACGAAAAAAAACAAAAAACGTTCTATTTTTTTTTTGTAAAGTTAATAATGAAGTTTAAACTGTTAAATTAATATCCAAATATAAATTAAACATATATCATAATCGATATATGATTATAACATGTGTTAATTGAACATGTGATATGAATGATATATTAATGTTCTACAACACAAAAATATGGAATTTATAAACCTAAAAAAAACCTATGGTTACCACAAGAACGTGTTAAAATTGCATATATAGTTATATTTTTTTACAAATGAAATATGGAATATGGTAAAAAAAAAAAAGTTATTTCAAAATCGTTATTTTTGAGGTATTAATACTTAATAATACTCATTTTAATAGTTAATGCCTATAATTAAAATTTCTCTAATTGCCTTTTGAAAATCTCTCTTATGTTTTTTTTTCAAAAGAGAATATGCTTAAATTTCATATAAAATGTAGAATTCTTTTCCGTATTTTAATTATAATTATTATATTTAATTCATTTTATTACATTATATATATATACACACTCGTATATATACATTGAAGAGTGTGTTTAATATATTTTATAATAACTTTAACCAGGACATTCAAGAATCATTCAAACCTATGTCAGTCACTTCACAAGTAGTTTTCATAAGATTCCATTCAATTCTATTCAATTATGAGTTATTTCCTCATAGCATTTTGAAAATATGTTTGTGAAATATTTGTGGCATTTCCTTGTAGCATTTTGACAATATGAAAGTGAAATATTGCATAAATTCCAATAAAATAGAATATAATTATTATTAACCAGCGTAAAATAGAATAGAGATAAATAAAATAGAATATAATTATTATTAACCGGATTAATACCAACGGAAAGCCTGGTTTAAAAAATAAATATTTATTTTACAGACCAGACCAGGGTGACTATTTAAACATTTAAATCAATAATTGGATACAATTTTGGTGGTGTAAGTTTGATGATGATCACTAATTTATTATTTTTATAAAAATGAAGTAGCTATACTGATAAAAAATATATTTATTTTTAATGACTTACTCGATCAAATCGATGTACTCATGTACGATGGAAAAAAAAGTATAATAAATATTAAAACGGAATATAGATTTTGCTAATTTAATCAAATTTAATATCGTTTACTGTACAAATTATTAAATTTATATTAGGGAATTATTTTAAACTTAGTTGTCATATTTCAACAATATGTTATAGCAAAAATTATTTTGACTCGATCAAAAATTGTTTATTCGTCCATGATCTTTAAAAAATTGTTTTTTCTGGAACAGATGTGATGGAACCCAACGAGGCAATAGAAAATAGTCAGGACAATGAGCAAGCTATCTGGGAGGGAGATGTGGAAAGAGCAAAAGAAAAAATCAAGACCGGGAAAGCTGCAGGATATGATTGAATTTCACCGGAAATGATTAAGTATGGAGGACAGGAGATGATAAAAGTCTTACAGGCTCTATTCCAGAAAGTATGGAACAACAAAAATATGCCTAAGAATTGGGAAATAAATGTCATAGTCCCAATATACAAGTAAGGGAAGCAAAGTGACTGTAGCAACTATAGGCCAATTTGTCTCTCCTCAGTAGTCTATAAAATGTACACATCAATCCTTCAGTATAGGCTCAGAGAACTGGTGGAGAATCAGTTGGGAGAGGAACAGGCTAGCTTCCGTCCTGGGAGGCAAACTCAGGATAATATCTTCATTCTAAGAAATATATTGGAAAAGTCGTGGGAGAGAGGTAAGACCATGTACATTGCATTCTTAGACCTGCAATCCGCTTTTGATTCCGTTCCAAGGAAATATATATGGGAAGCCCTCCAAGCAAAGCAAATACCAAAAACCCTTATAGATGCTATAAAAAATCGACATATCAAGATCCAAAAGAGGTAGTACCTATAAATAGGCAAGCATATAAGCCATTCTGTATGGAACAGGGAGTGAAGCAAGGTGATAGCCTTACCCCACTGCTCTTCATTACACAAAAAGATAAAGTCCATAAAATTTGAAAAAGGAGGACAGCATTGACATCGTTGGGAAAGTGGAACTGAGGACAATCCTCACAAAATGTTACCTGCTCGCTGATGACATGGTCCTCCTTGCAGATACTAAAGAATAGTTGAGTGGCAGGAGGAGATTCTGCGTAAAGGAATGAAAATTAGCTCTACCGAGAGTAAAGTACTCGTAGTCTCTAGAGAGGAGGGAACATACGTGCATTTCTACTGCAATAGAAACGAGTTAGAAAGTACTAATGACTTTACTTACCTAGAAACAATTATTTGCAAGTCGGAAAGGATATAAGAATAAGGGAAGCATTGGGAATCCCTGCATTAAAAGATTCCTTGCAGAAACGGCAGCTGAGGTGGTTTGGACACATTTGCCGAATGAGTCACGATCGAGACCCAAGGAATGTGTTTGAAGTTAGACCTACAGGCACAAGGCCCCGAGGAAGACCACGAACTTCCTACAGAGAATATGTTCGCAAGTTGGGAGAGTAAAATGGTAAAACCCTGGATCAGATGATGATGTTAGGGCGGGACCGACAGGACTGGCACAGTTGGATAGAGGCTCCTCCACACTGAAAGGTATACGGAGGAAGGGGGAGAAGAAGAAGAATCTTATAAAAAACATTAATTTGGTATATAAAGAAGATTAAAAAAATGAAGTATATTTTTAGCTTTTAAATATATCATAAAATTCAGCTAAATAGGTTCAATTTATGCATGTACGATCAGGATAAATAATTTATTAGAATTTTAAATTTCAACTTGTTCAAATAACCTACAACTTTGCTAATAGATTATATTGTTTGCATTTTTGAACATATTGATCGTTCGGACTAAAACACACGGTAAGTCGAACTGCTAATCTCGTTCTATAAAGCAGAGAATATGTTTACTACAATGAATTCTTTTTAATCTATAGAAAACCAAGCAGTCCGTAATTTAAATATGACTTATAGACATTTTTTATTATGATCTTGTTATAAAGTTATAACAATATTATTATTGTTTAATAACTCTTTATTATTTAAAGTTATAATATAAATATTTCAAAAGTCCAATCCAAAGGTTGTAAGGATTACAAGATTTTATAAGTTTTTTAAAATTATTATATTTCATTTTTCCTGATGAACAAAAGCGGCATTTGTTGGTTTTTACATGTTTATTATTACTGATTATTTTTTATGCATACTATATTATATATTTATTTGTTTCTATTTCATTAAATATGGATACAAGAAAAAAATATTTAATTTTTTTTTTTACATTAATGTTGTTCCTTTGGTTAGTAGCTCCAAATTTAGTTTTTAACTTTATTAATTACAGTTGTAAATATCAATAAATAAATTTTTTTTAAAAACTTTATTAAAGCATTTTATTAATACATTCATTTTATACATATATAAAAATGTATATTTTTATTAATACCGAACATATTATTAATAACGGAAAAAAATTGATATATCAACAGACTATTCACGATGGAAATTAGTTTAGATTTAAAAACAAAAATTAATCGAAGTCAATATAAGCTTAACATATTATATATATATATATATATATATATATATATATATATATATATATATATATATATATATATATATATCTGACTGGAACTAAAGAATCATATATATATATATATATATATATATATCATATCAATATATATATTTTATTTAACAGTCAAGATAAAAAACCAATATTTACATTAAGAGTGTTGATAGTTGTTTGATATTTAAATGATTTTCAACTAAAAACAAAACAAAAAGTCAGAATGTGTGTGGCCATGTCTCTGTATGTACTTACAATTTTTTAATAATTTGAGCTGTTATTTTTGAAAGTAGTCCATTTTTATATTTAAGGGTTTCTTTGGGAATTAATTTTTAAAATATGTGTGAGCGTTATGCATTAATCACTTAGTAAATTTCATTCCCAACTGACAGTATACACCTTTTATATTGTGTAATGAAGTAATAATCATAAAAATTATATTTAAAATTTACAGCTCAAATTATTAATTCATAATATTTCCAGTTTCAACTTATCAAAAAACTGTAAGTGCTTACAGTCCGTTTGGATCTAAAAAAAACGTTTATTCTTTTAAATAATTTTAATGATTATTATTTATAACATAATATTTAAAGGTTTACAGTGTTAGTAAAGAACGATAATTTCAATACAGTCCCTTAAATATGAAAAATGGACTTTTAGCACTTTCAAAAATAACAGCTCATTTTTCGTAATCGGATTAGTTTTTTAGTTTAAAAATGAGGTATTAAATATATTTTCAACAAAAAAAAAGTCAGAATATTGTGTGTATCTAAAATTGTCACTTTTTTTTTTTTTAAAGTTAGTTGAAACTTTATATAGTATTAAATAATAATTTGAGTTGTTATTTTTGAAAATGGTATGTATTCCAGTTTCAACTTATTAAAAATTGTGTCCTTACAGTCCGTTTGGGTCGTTTATTCTTTTATATAATTTTAATGGTTTTTTATTTCATGACACAATATAAAAGGTTTAATGATAATTCCAGTACAGGCCCTTAAATATGAAAAATGGTATTTTTTGTATTCATAGTTGTTTTTTACTTTAAAATGAGATATTTAATTAATTTTCAACTAAAAAAACAAGACAAAATCACAGAAACTTACCTTATATATTTTTGTTTAATTCCCTAAAAATAAATCATCTGGTTCAGTAAGAAAAAATTAAAATTAACTAAAAAACATTTCAAAAGAGTTGGTCGGTTTTTAGATTTCGACTACGCTTTGGATAGAGACGGGCATTGAGAACGGGTGCTAAGGGCTCGAGTTCTGAGCTACGACTGCCCTTTTCTAATCCCCTCCCTACCTCATCCACCACCCCACCCTTTCGGAAAACCCGTAATTTTCTAGGAAAACCCATGGAAAACAACCGAAGTTTGTCAAACCATAACTTAAAGTTTGCATATATGCTTATCTTAAAAAAAAAAAAATTAAATAGGCAGCCATCAATCAAACAGATGTGAATACTCAAAACCCCGCAATAACTTTGTTCATTTTTCAATCTCCAAATTATATATAATCTGAATTAATTTAATGGAGGATGGAAATAGTTGGGAAAATAGTCCTCTCTAACCTGAATTAATTTAATTCTAAATTTAGTAACATTAATTATATGACGAAATGTACGAAAGGCAAAGGTCAAAATTAATTATTTCTATAATATTAAGAGGGAAACGTTGGTCAGTACCTGGACATGAACTATTTAATACATTTTCCCCGAATTCATCAACAACATAAATTTCGAAAATTTGACACCAATTTAGTAATATACATACATTTTAAAACTTAGATACTTTTTTTTATAACTTTTGTAATTTTAATTTTAGTTAATTGTACAGGATATAAGGAATAATGTTTTTATATATATTTAATTATCATATATGTTGGTTATTCTTATTGTAAAAACGTAATTAAAATGCACATAGTGTAATGAAGTATGGAATGTGCCAATAAATAAAGGGTACTTTGAAAAGAAAAAGAGAAAAAGAAAAAAAACTGAAATTAAATAATAACCAAGACATTGTATTTCTGACTACTTAAGCAAACAATTTCGAGAAATTATGTTTATTATAAAATTAGGTTCATTTGATTTAGCAGATCGGCATGAAACCTACAATCCTTATCTCATGTAACCTATTATTATCACGTGTCTCATTTTTTTTGTTTGTATGTGAATTATCAAATTATTTTCCATTCAATATGTTTTGTGTTGTTAATTTCGTTTATTGTCTATTTAAATATTCTTTTTATCTTTATTTTATATAAAGATAGAATAAATAATTAAAATATTATAAAAGCCAAAAATATTCTTTATTGTATATTAAATTAAATTTGGTGTTTTTGTCTCATTAATTACGTTATTTTCTATCTAAAATTAATAGAATAACAGTTTGGGATTGGCTGTCTTCCGAAGACGAAGCTGTGAAATACTTCCAGAAGTTTGGGATAATTCCAATGATAAAATTATGTGAAAAAGATTATCAGATGGAATTTAACAGGATGAAATGGGGAAAGCTTAGGAAAAACATTCTATAAGAAAAGACACGAGGCAAGAGCTCTCTAGAATCAGCATTTTACTCTTGTATTTTTTATATTTCAACTATCATTAATCGAAATAACTAAGTAGGCAATATCAGTATCAGAGTTATCAGTATCAGAGTTATCAGTATTCAGGTTATTAACAATGGTTGATAAAATACCATTGCGATCTGGTTTAATCATAAGTACCTACATTTTTACAGATTTTTTAATTTTAATCTGCACAAAAAATCGGATCGATCACATATAATTCTGTTTTACCAGAACAGTAAGATAACTCTCATGCAGATATAAAATATCCTTTGCACTTTGTTGAATTGTAGATTTCAAAAATTAAAAAAATATATACTAAGAAATTTTTCAACGCAAATATCGATAACAATGTTGGAAACATTCGTCAATGAATGGTTTGTTTTTATAATTAATACTTCTACATACATTTAAAACGTATTAAGTACTCACTATTGTCCTGTATAGTGATTCTAAAACTAAACAATTCATAATGATTTGATGAACAATCTGAAACGAAATTTAAATAGAATCTTCTAAGGGAAAAGAAAAGTTCAACTAGATTTTGATGTTTCAAGTTATTATGGGTATCGGTATAGGTTCAGTGAAGAGAACGGATTTACCTGACTGGGATGCGACCTCTGGTAGCTCAGTTGGTTAGAGCACTGCAAAGGTGAAGCGGACGACCCAGGTTCCAATCACGGCCAGGGCAAATCTTTTCTCTTCAAAACAAAAATTCTTAAAAGTAATAATAATTAATAAAAAATAAAAATTATAAATAATATTTTGACGTAAGTCAACAAAATCCTAATTAAAGTAATGTTCAATGAACATTCTTCCCCGTATGTACATCGCAAAAATTGCAAGAACACAAGAATATAGGATCGGTGAAGAGAACGGATTTGCCTGACTGGGATGCGACCGTTGGTAGCTCAGTTGGTTAGAGCACTGCTACGGCGAAGCGGACGACCCGGGATCGAATTCCGGCCGGGCTCAAACCTAATCTTTTCTGTTTAAAACAAAAATATTATGAGTATCATTTCCACAACTAATAATCGACCTATTTGTTAAATATAATTATTCTTATATCAACCGAATTCTAACCTTTAGACTAAAGTTGATAGAAAGAATTTGTATAACTCATGAACTGGTCGCTAGGTGTCACCAGTCTCAAGTATGTCGAGCTAAGTTGCTAACGCTAGCTCTTAAGTTTTTTACCTAGCAAAAGTCGCTAAACACGGCTAAAGAAATTTCCACCAAAGCCCATGAAGTGTCTTGGATTCACTACGTGTAGAGACTGTACTGTTTCTAGGACGACGATTGTGCTTGGAAGGTGATTAGCCCTAAATCACGTCCAACCCCCAGGTTTCCCCCCGCATTTATGGAGACTAGAAGAGCCCCAGGAGGGTCTGTAGATCATACAGGCTCCACCTGTGTTGAACTAATCAATGTAAATGATAAATTAAATTTACGTTAATTATTTTTTTAAAGATAAAACATACCACGGTTAGGTACCACACCACGGCGTATAACACTACAGTGCCCGCAATACTCAGAAGGCGTAATATTCAAAGCTAGCATTAACTAATTTATTGTTTCAGCTTGGTTCAATACAATCCAATCTACATATTGTACAGCTTGGTACAATACAATCAAAATTACATTTTCTTAACAATTATTTTGATTTGTAGTAGGGTAAATTGAATTTGTTCGATAATATAATTAAGAGTCCTCTTCTAGATATTAGAATTCAAAAAATCTTTTAATAACGTCATAATTATTTTGTTTTTTAAACTTACCACTACAACTCATAAGGGGTCTTGGGTTCAGTACGTGGTAGAGACTGTACTGTTTCCAGAGCAACGGTTGTGCAGAGACGTGATTACTCCAATTTTTCACTCAACCGCTAATGCCAGGTTACTCCCCCTCTTTATAGGGCACCCTCTTTATAGAAACTAGGAGAGCCCTAGGAGGGTCTCCAGATCCCAAATTGCCATTCCCGGCTGTCAAAAATTTAAATAATATATCTGCCATAGCCGAATTTGAACCCGAGAATACGGCCACTGAGCTACTCCGTTCCAAGTAAATCAAAACAGAATGGATTTTCTTCCTTCCGTCAACGAAGAACTTAAGAACTTGCCTAAGCCTACCTAAGGTAGAAAAACATGACCGCAGACAACTAGTCAGCAAGGAAATTCGGTTTAGAAAAAAATATGAAATTCGATAAATCATTGAACTACATATAATTTTTGTTTTGGGGGGGAGGGCGGTGTAGCTCAATGACTCAAATCCGGCTGTGAAAGTTAAATTATTTAATGTGTTATCAGCCAGGTATAGGCCCAGTGAGATTTGGAGCACCTCATGTGACTCACACAGCCATATAAAGTGGTTACCATTAATCGGAAGAAAAATTGATTGAGTATGTTCTAGGCCAAGTCACTTCCTTGCAAAACAGTTGACTTTAAAACAGTAGACTCTCTACCATGTACCGACTCCAAGACCTTTCATTTGATTTAGTGATACATTTTTTGTATTATTATTTTTTTAATGGAATGTATTGCATAAATAATTCTTCACATTTTTAACTACTAATACAATTTTACATATATTAAGAGTTCTTTCAGTTTCTAATAATAACAATTCTCAAGGTTACATTCAAATTGATAGAACTTCTAAATCGATACGAAACTAAGTACAACCTCGCTTATCTGGACCCAGCATTTTGAATATTACTGATACTTGATAGCGCAACAATCGATTTCTGCAATCTACAAAGTTTGAAATGAAGTTGAAAAAATATCGATAATGTTTTTTAAAGTATGCATATGAATATTTCAGTCCGATACTTTTCCCGATATATTGTACTACTAATATTTTATTAAAGAAAACTGATATTTTTGCATATTAAATGGTACTAAATGTAACATTTTTCCTCGAGTAAAATAATTAACAAGATAAAGCCAGCTCGACGATAAAAAGGGACCAAAAAACTTTTTTTTTATGTTACTACCCTAAGCGGCTTGGTTCAAGTTATCCATAGTAATAACCTAACTAAGTTTCATAGAGTAGAATGGCCTGGTGGAGCTCAAAATAAGTTCTCGAACAGTAAGAAACTATTTATTGGAAATCAACATTTCGAACCGCATTGCAGGTCTTCACCAGGGATGAAAAAATTAGTAAACAAAAAACTTCAGTTGTTTCTTCTGGTTTAGACCGTGTCGGCGAATTTTCTGCTAACGTTTCGCCAGACATGCTGCTGACTTCCTCAAGGCTTAATTGAGACTGAAGACGTCCAGCTAACCCGCGGCCTTATATAGTCGCCACCCGGGTCCACTCGTGATTCATCGGTTCCTTCCGTTAGTCGTTCGGGGTTTTTCGTGTCCGGGGGCGGAGTCTGCTCTTCCATGCCAGTGATTGGCTGGTTTCTGATTGCTTGGGCTCTAATAGGCTGGAGTTCGGCTTGATTGTCGCTGCTAGGTTGATTTGTTCTTTCTTGTTGATTGTCTTTCTTTTGTTCTATGTTAGGGAGCCATAGTTTACTTAATTTGTACCCGTCCTCCCTGTTGAAGTTTTCCGGGTGTTTGACTATTTCTATTGCTTCCAGTATCTTCCTTTCTGTGGCCTTGCTACATTTCTTAACTACTCTGATTTTATCAAATTCTATGGCGTGGTTAGTAGTAGTGAAATGTTCTGCCAAAGCCGATGTTTTGCTGTCCATTTTCTTCACACTTTTAATGTGTTCTGTCAGCCTTGTGGATATCAGCCTTCCCGTTTGCCCAATGTATTCCTTACCACAGGAGCATGGAATGCTGTATATCCCAGGTGTCCTGAGTCCTAAGTTGTCTTTTGGATTCGGCAAAATCTGACCTATCTTCCTGTCTGTGGTGTATATCGTTCCTATATTAAACTTCTTCAGTACTTTAGCTATTTTCTCTGTTGTGCCTTTGATATATAACGCCGCGGGTTAGCTGGACGTCTTCAGTCTCAATTAAGCCTTGAGGAAGTCAGCAGCATGTCTGGCGAAACGTTGGCAGAAAATTCACCGACACGGTCTGAACCATAAGAAACAACTGAAGTTTTTTGTATAAATAGTGGCCGTGGAAACTTGAAAGAGTATTTAATTAGTAAACAATTTGTAATCTTCAATTCTAGAATAGAATCGGGGTACCCTATTAAAAAGTTACGTAACTAGTGTTGTACAATTAAATGAACAGTTTTATAGTTTGTAAAGAGGGGATTGGTCCGCTGTTAACTGGAAAGGGATTACACTCCAATTATATTTAAAATATATATTATAATCATAACAATATTATTTTTAATATAGAATAGAATGGAATATAATAGAATAGAAAAATAATTTTATTCTGGGACCAGGTCCCTTAAGAATAACAATATTGTACAGAAATTAATAGAAATATATCTGGCCAGGCGGTTACATTATTGGTATACAGCAATTAAATATGAACTAAAACGTACGTTCTGATAGGGAATAATATATATATATATGTATATATATAGAAATATACAAAAATTAAATAATAGAATACAAATTTACAATAAACAAAAATTGGCTAATGGAAGAATAAAAAAGTAGATAAGAACATCTAATAATATAAATAATAGTATCATAATGAGTGTGGAATATTTACAGTATTTTCTCAATCAATTGTGTTCAATATAGCTATTTATTTTATTGATTAGAGAGCATCTGTTTGGGAATTAAGGAGATGTAGGAATAGTTTGGTTTTGAATGTGGATAAAGAAGATGCATGAGGGATATCGGATGGGAGTGAGTTCCAAAGAGATGTAGCCCGAGCGAGAAAGGAGTTTTGGTTTCTCTTAAGAGTTTTGGTTCTGTGGGAACGGGAATATAGGTCGGAAAGGCGAGATCTAGTGCCCTGGGATTGGATAGAGGATTTCAACTGTAGGATACTATAGATATAAGGTGGATGTTGTGAGTTGATGGTTTGGTGTAAGAAAGAACCTAGGAAATAGAGTATACGGATAGAAGGGAGGAGCCAATTGAGCTCATCATAGAAGTGGGACACATGAGACTTCCTCGGGGCGTCGAAGACAAACCGAAGAGAGCTGTTCATAATTCGCCTCAGTCTTTCCTCCAGCTGGTTTGAGAGCCCACCATAAGCCACACAGCCATTGCAAAATGTGGAAAGATGAAAGAAGTGATGAGGAGCTTACGGATAGGTAGTGTTAGAAGATGCCAGGAACGATGGAATAACTTTAGGGAGCTTATAGATCGACGGGAAATTTGGGCAATGTGGGGTTTCCAGGAAAGGGTTTGGTCGAAAATGACACCAAGATTTTTAACAGAGGAACTGAAAGTAATAGGGTGATCGTTTAAGATTAGTTGTGGAAGAGAGTTGATGGATTTAAGGAGAGTGTTGGAACCAAATAGAATAGCCTGAGTTTTAGCAGCATTATAATAATAAAATATAAGACTAATGTAATATAAGATCATTATTATTACTATAACGGTGCTACAACCCGGTTACAGATCTTAGCCTCCTCCAACCACTCCCTCCAAGCGTTCCTCGGAGTTATGGCGTGCCGACGCCATCTAGTTCCTTTCTCCGAGAATATTTCGAGCATCACCCACCACACCATCTGACCACCTCAGCTTAGGTCTCTCTCTTCTTCTCTTTCCATGTATCGGGCTAGTCAGGAGTACTTTTGGCATTTCCCCATATTCCATCCTGGCGATATGCCCTGCATATCTTAAGCGCCTCAACTTCATTATTCTCAGTCAGGATAAAGGACGTCAGGATCTTTATAGCTACTGTTACAGTTTTTGGTTCGAGCGTCGCTTCCACTCATCACCAACCTATACACCTCCAATAATGCGACGGAGAACCTTTCTTTCAATGCTAGAAGATGGAGCTTGGTCTGTCTGGAAATAATTCGCCTGCTTAGTATTTATAATAATAAGATCATTAGTATTTATATTAATAAATATTTTAGAAAATCAAAATTTTAATATAATTCAATATTTTTAATAATTTTCTTTCTGTAGAAAAACTTAATAAAGTAATTAGATGATCATAAGCCTAGATTAGATGATTTAGACGCACTACTTCCTAATTTGTCAGCATAACAGCCTACTATCCCCAAGATCGCGGGTTCGCAGCCTGGCAGATGGTCCTAGAATTTTAAAAAATCCTTAGTTGTGCCGTCATTTGTCCTTAGGATCCCAATTCTTAAATAATATCTGGATAGGAAAAATTTAGTGCTCCCACTGTAGCATCGTCCGGTTGGCCATAGCAGCATAAATTGACATTAAAAAGACAATAAACAAACTTCCTTATTAACCATGAATTCGATGACTCAAATATGATCTTTAGTGCTTCATATATTGTTTAATTATTACATAATACATTCTTTTTGGCCCGAATATTCTGTGCAATACCTTATTTTTGAATACCTTAAGACGTTGTCCATTGGAACAAATAAGATAAGTTTAATTTGTTTACTGTGCCTAGATAATTAATAACAATGAAAATCTTTAGGTGCGATTATCTCCTTAACAAAACGTTTGCGGGCATACTTCCACAGCAAACTTTTTTTAGTTTTGAGGTCCATTGTTCGGATATTCATTTTGGCTACTTGAACCATGCACACTATGTTTTTCTACCAGCAATAGACAAATAATGTTACTTAGTCTGAGAGCTGTATCTGGCACATGTCGCGTTCCGTTTATGTACGTTCTACATACTCTATATACACTATAGAGATGCTATATGGTAGTAAGTGACCGGCTAAATAATAATATTTTTTTCCTCTGGAACAATATTTTTGTTTGATTAGTGAGAGGATGTATGGGAGCCCGTGAACGTTGTTCACTCATGAAGCTAAGTGCCTTAGGACTTACAACGATAGCTACAAAACATCTGCTGGAAGGACATATAACAGAATTACGTGAAAAAGTATTAATACGTTCGTAAAACTAAATTACAAAATAAGCACTAAATGGATCCGAAAGTGATGAATAAAGAATAAAGAATAACAATAATAATATAATTACTTTTTATTTATTATTTATTATCTAATTTTCATTTGCACCTCCGCAATTGCGCATCCAGCAAATTTGATCCAAGTGTTTTTCTCTTTGCTTTTGTACAGGAACATCGAGTTTTGGAGTGAAAATATCAATATTTGAGTAGGTCTCATGGCCAATGTCTTTTTAATCTTTTCTTATTAAGCCCGGGTAACAAGGAGTTGGAAAGCGGAAGAACGAGTGGATTTGAGTGATTTTGTGTCGATGAGTGGAATATTATATATTTGTTATAAATATATGGTTTTATAGTGGGAATGTTCATGTCGTTGTGTATGGTGTGATTCGAAATATACCATGGTGCATTAACAATTTTCCGAGATTTTTGGACTTGTGTATGAATTGGTTTATATATTGTGTATGTGTACTTGTTTTGCTGAACCCCAAAGTTCTGCTCCATATGTCCAAATAGGTTTTAGTGTACTGTTATTGATAAGTCGTTTGTTTCGTCAGTCAAGTGAAGATCTGTAGTCCAGAAGATGTGATAGTTGTTTGTAGCGTCTTGTCAGTTCTTGTCTTTTTAATTTTGTATATAAGTTCCATGCAAGTCTTTTGTCCAAGTACATATAGTCCAAGTATAGTATATTATATTATGTTGTATAATAAATAACAATAAGCAGTAGCTGAAAGATATCAACTATTAAAAATCACCAAATTGGAAACATAATCACGTAAGGTAGGAGAATTTAGGTTCAGAACATGATAGAGGCTATATAAAATAATTTGTCTACCACACCCGAATTTGAACTCGGGACCTTCACCATAGCAACTCAGCGCTCTACACACTGGGCTCCCTAAAGTTTTAAATTTTCTATAAAAAGCAAAATGTCGATAAGCAATGTACCGCGAGCCACTAGGCATAAGACTTATGTTATCAAAGCTCTAAAATTATAATTTATTACAATTGATGTCTGGTTGTTTCATATGAAATGTAAGCTAAATACAGAACCATTGATGAATGCAGGTTAAGAAATAGGGCTGGAAGTAAACTCGGATAAGAATAAAGATATGGTTAGTTGCAGAAAAGGGGAATTTTTGGGTATACTGTGGTGAGAAGTTTGACCATGTCGAGAAATCTCGCGTCTTTTGTCCCGAAATCTGAAAATCAGAATTTATAAAACCATCATCCTTTCAACTCTTCTTCACGGATGTGAAATTAGGTCGCTAACAATGAAGGAAGAACAACGTCTTCAGGTATTCGAAAATAAGGTGTTAGGTAGAATATTCGGTCCAAAAAAGGATGAGGCCAGTGGGGAATATCGGAGATTACATATCGCGGAATTGCGAACCATACATCCGGTAAATATTATTTAAGTGATGGGGTCACGAAGATTCAGATTGGCCTGTAAAGTTACTGGGCTTTGTAACGAACGAATTCCTAAGGTGTTAATAAGTGCTGCAACGAATGGGAACCGTCTGAGGCGTAGGTGGGAGGATTGCGTTAAGAGTGATCAGGCGGATTATTGTTAGGGTAGTGGTCCGTGGACAGAACTTTGTAAGCAGAGATTGGTGGCACCGGCATCGAGCTTTTGCCCTAAGCCTTGCAATTATTGTTCATATGAAATGTAAGCAAATAATAGCGTCGTATCACAGCGTGAATACTATATTTGATACGATGTTATTATTTACTTTCAAACAGTTTCCAAGAAACCATGTTATTCCAATCGATTCGATTAGAACAACAATCCAATTTATTACTTAGCCTGGCAAAAAGGCGGTGATAATGGCTATTTCAGTTCCTTTTACTTGAATCGGTTCATTTTTTCTTATCCAACTAAATGTGATTTGGGGTCTCGTTGATTGATTATCTCTTCGACGTGAATGGACAGTGAGGGCAGTCTCAATTGTAGTTTTCTCTCTAGCCAAGTCCTAGGATGATATTGCTAGTTACCTAACCATCCAGAGGCTACTCAATTTTTTTTTAATTTCATAAAGTAATTAAAACGTGAATCACTTCTTTTACGGCCTGAAGCGTTTGTTCACCACAAAAAAAGCCACAAAAATTTACCTTATACTAAAAAGTTTTTAATACATGATACTTGTAACAGTTCCGCAGGTTGTCGCTTCGAGTTCGAGTCACAAGTTTTAACCTTCATTCGTTTCCTCTTTAATATTCTCAAAAATAAAAACAATCGTGAGATTTAGAAAGAGAAAAGGAGTGTAAATAGGTGAAATACGTATATTACTGTAATCATTTCATCAAGAAATGAACGTTTCAACAAATATTTCGAAGTATACATAGATAATGGTATAATGGCAGTCAGTAATAGTAACTATGTACTGTCAGTGATAAAATTGTTTCTATTTTCAAGAATATTTAAAAGGAAGGGAATAAAAAGTTGTGACTTGATTCGAAGCGACAACCTGCGGAACTGATACCTTATACAGTTTAATTTCCGTAGCGCATTGGTTATCTCACTCGACTTTAGGGCTGGGTGAACCCCTGAGAGCAAAATATATAGTGCCTAACGGCAAGTAGAATTGAGAAGAAGGCAAATATTTTGAGAAAAAAACGAAGAGGGTTCGTTTCTGCTTCACACCCCATGGTATAAAAGGTGATTAATGGTTTAGAATAATTATTTGTCGCCAAATAATATCAATTGTAATCAAAAATGCTTTAGAGTAATTTAATGTCCATAATGTGATAATATATAACGGAGCTAACCATAAAAGAAAGAGAATCTCAGATTAGCTAAACGGAATATTAGAACATGGACTAAGAAAAAAGAATGAATGTTGGAAGACATGAAATATTATTTCATTTTTATTTATGTCATTTTTTTTTTTAAATATGCCAGTTGTGTCCAATAAATACGCAAACTCAACTAATACGGTGGTTGTTTGGCAAACATGAACCAATAGCGTTTATTTCTATTGTGCGTGTTTTAGCTGTCCATCGAAATGGAATTTGACAAAATCGTTGAGCAACGACTCAATATCAAGTTTTTGGTGAGGCAAGGGAAAATCAAGAATTAGATAGAAAAATACTAGCCTCAACAAAAGAAATCATGAAAAGACATTTCGAAAATCAAGGCCTTACTGTTGCATTTTTTGTGTGTAAAGTGTTGCTCAACACGAATTCGTTTCTCGAGGGTAAAAAGTCGCTCCCTCTGACTTTTTTTGTTTTCCAAAATGAACTATGGCGATGAGGGGTAAGAGGATGGTGATGCCACTAGGAGGCTGTGGAAACGATTACACAAGAAACAACGAATAAAGTAAGAGTAAACGCGAGGGCTTTCAGGAGTGCTTTGAACAGTGGAAAATAAGATAGGACAAGTGCCTGGCGACGGATGAAGAGTATTGTGAAGAAGACAAAATTAATGTAGACGAAATTAATGCGAAATTTTTAATAATTAAGTTATAGCTGCAATCAGAACGAGGAGTTTACACCAGAAATCATAAGAGAACCACCCCACCACTCAGACTATCAGATAACCAATCAGACTTTTTTTAATAAGTGGAGATTAAAACCACCTTCAACCCAATAAGAATAAATGTACATACTCCCAATTCTATTACGATTTCTTACTTAAGCTCACGATTTTTTATCAACTCCTGTTGCGTTTGAAAACCTCTGAAAAGCTCTTGTACAACGAAGAGGAAGGTTTTGAAATAAATAGTGCCAAGAGTAAGGTAGTACACATTTATGTACTGTTGAATATGTTTATATGTGTGAAATAGTTGCCTGTGTCTCCATACTGTAAGTTCCGACTGGGCTCAGAGATTTAAAACCATAGCTATTCTTCAGGATTAACGGAGCACGCCACCAATCTAATTTGATGAATACATTGAAAATTGGGAAAGAGATTGTGAAAAGACATTAAACCAGATAAAACTTGTTTATGAATCGAAATAGAGTGTTTTACATGATAAGGTACTAAAGAATAATGGGTTTGCGAACTGATATGACCATAGTTCAAATTTACAATTGGGGCTGCACAATTCAGTGAAACTATTAATTTTCGATTGAAATTAATGGCTTCAGCGATCGCTACTAATTTATATTGCTCAGAAAAGCTCTAACTGGATATTTAATGTGTGTCAGTAATGTTCTGATAACTCGTAATGACATGGAAAAAAAACAAAAGAACCTTGGAACACTTATGTTTTCAATTAATTAGAAAAAAATTATAGAACTTCGTGGTCTGAATGAATGTCTAAAGTAAATCTCAATCCAACTGATATAACATTAAAACGTAGATGCACCGAATCATTGATTGAAATAAAATTATGGCATGAGCTATATTGTTGAGAAAACATACGGAAGATATTTCTGACAATGTCTTGCATATGAGATATCATCAAATCAAATTTGGAGCTTATAATTAAATATAAAACTGCGCATTTTATGCTTAATTTACATTAAAAACAACTTTTAAATAGCCACCATATTACTACTGTTTTTATACATTTTAAAAACTATGGAGGGTTGAATTACTGTGCTGAAAATTCTGGCAGTTGGAATTGATCCCGGATAAAACACCTCCTGCACAACCGTTGTCTTAGAACCTGTACAGTCTTTAATATTTTCTAGTCCCAAGGCCCTTCACGGATATCAGTGTGCTGATTTTTTTTTTCTAAAACTGGACATAAACAAATAGGATCACCAATATATTTATCTAATATACTTCAAACTAATGAGAGATTAGAAATTTCAACTATAATAAATTGTAATTATATTTAATCGATTGAAAATAAACGTATAATACTTCCTTTGATAATTGGTGGCTTTTACTTACATTAACTTATAAAATCCAAAGACATACTGCCATGTGAAGTCGATTGTTTCATAACCTGTTTTTCAATAACCTCGCGTAGCAGGGAAGTGGTAATAGTAAATAAAAATAAAAAATGTCCAAAACCGTCGACATGGAATTGAAAAAAGTATGTATTTTTTTTGTTTTTTAATTAAAACAAAGCTTTTATTTTGTAAATACTGAGATATATTCTTACGAATCATTTAAGGCTTTTACAGACCTTCAGCACATGATGCTAGAGACTACACAGAAATTAAAATTAGCAGATGTACAGATAGAATCATTAAAGAGGGCTAAACAGCGTGCAGAACTCACCTCTCTTGAAATTAAGGTAAATATAACAACAATTATTCTGTTTAGGTTACGGAAATACCTACTGAGTTTGGTTATGGATGTTATCTGTTTGTTTAAAATGAAAATACAAAGATTCCGATTAAATCAAATATAAAATGAATGTCACAAGAGGTGAAAGACAGGAAAAGTGTAGAATCCTGGTTTTAATTTAATTGTTATATGTAATTAAAATTTATAACAATAAACACCTAAAACCGGTTGTTATTTTTGAGCCAATTTGGATCACTTACATTTATTTGTTACCATTTATAGATTGTTTCTGTATTTTTTATTTTTGTTTTGTGTTAGGTCTGATAAATTTAAATCAAATTCCTACTTTCATTTTATATGATTCATGTTACAATAGAGCCTATTAAAGTACTATATATCAAAACTTTAAGAGTGTCAGAAATCATGTTAATTTTTTTATTGCTCAAATTTGAAATATCCCTGTTAAGGTAAAATAATTATCGAAAATGAAAAATATTAAGTAAATTCAGTGGATGCAGAATGACATCCAGTATTCAAAATAAGTGGATCTTATTTCGGTACTTGTGTACATAACTTTTGAAACTGCTTTTATTTTTTTCTTTCCATGTAGATTTTATATTATAGATTATTATAATTTAGATATATATTACAGATTAGTATTTTAGTGAAAATACATAATGGTATTCCAGTAGGGCGAAGATTACTACTGTTGCAAATACTATATGTGAAGTCCATTGCTAAAATCATACAGCATTATAACCTTAATTGTCCTTTGAAATTCAGTAACCTTATTTTATTTAAATTAAAAGGTCATGTTTGAAATTCAAACTCTATGTGCTTTGTAAATGTGTATGCCATGCTGGAAAGTCAGAGGTACATATAGATTGAAAATTTTAATTAGCTTAGAAATTAAAGTTATATTTTCCATTTATCAAAGTTATGCAAATTATTCTATTTTTAAAAAGAATGTTTGTATCATTAATCTACTTTTATCAATTGAATTTTAATTATTAAAACTGACTTGGGTTATCTTCTGGGTTAATCAAGTTTTATTTTATTAAGTTCAAATAATTTAAACAGTATTAGAAAACAATAGCTTTTGGTTTATTTTATGTTTATCGCAATAGTAGTAACACATTGACATTGGAGGAGCTAGTCTCCTTGTAATAAGTTAAAGTGGCTCTTTCCACCCTTATGAAGACAATATTTCCTCGGTTCATTTTTATACCAATCCATTAACTCTCAGTCCTGCATATGTCTACAGTCTCTTCGAATTTTAATCCTCAGTCCAGTACCATAAAACAAGATCTCACTTTTCCGATCTCTATATTCGTTCCCACAGATCCATAGCATTCGAACATTCCTTCCTCACCCATTCCATCACAGTGTGGAACTCAATCCCTCCTAACATTGGTCTTGCTCCCTCACTGTCGTCATTTAAATCCTTGCTTTTCAACATCTCCTGGCTTCCCAAAAAGATGCTCTCTAAGCAGGTTAGTCATTTGCTTAGAATGAAATGTTTTGAATAATTTATTGTGTTATTTCGGTATTTTAAGAAAATGTACATCAAGTAAAATAATTATTACTTGCTAGCTCATGCATTCAATAGTTGTTATTGATTTACCTTTTATTTTCTTATTATCATTATTTGTTTATATTTTTTTTTATTGCTTTCGGTCACTTTTTATAATCTTTATTATTTGTATCATTTAGCCTTCTGGCCAGATATATATTATGTTTCTATTTCTGTTCATGTTTTTATTCTAAAGGGACTTAGTCCCAGAATAAAGTTACTTTTCTATTCTATTCCAATTTATATTCGGCTGCAGCGACATTTGTTATTGTGTTGGAAGTTTAGAAAATAATTTTTTTGATTAACCATATTAAGAAGAATATACAAATGTTATTTTTTTATTATTGATACAACAATTTACGGTACCTTTCAAGCCATTAGAATGTATTATTAAAGTATTTTCTTTATAGTCTCTTTCAGATGACACCAAAACCTACGAGTCTGTCGGACGAATGTTCATCTTAACGCCTGTATCTACCGTATTAGAGAATCTCAGTACTAAATCTGTTACGTGTACTGAAAAGATTAAAACCTTAGAGGTATGATTTTATATTCATTGTGCCACCAGATAATTGAATATCTTCAAATTACTGTATATTTTATATTATTTTTAGGGTAATAAAACTTATCTGGAAAAAACTTTGAAGGAAAGTGAAAATAATCTCCGAGAAATGGTTCAGCAGAGAAAGGAACGAGCTGAAAAATAATTTATCTATGTTTTTCTTTTTCTAATTTATAATATTGCTTAATCTGTTTAAAATTTTTATTTAACCGTATTAATTAAAGTATTTTAATTATAAATTTATTTTAAATATTCCCTGAAATACAATCCCATATTAATACTGAAGAGTATAAGGGTATTCGGCAAAATGTTGTTGAATTTATGTTTCTTATCAATCATCAAGAAAATGGCTTTAATTATAAAGAAAATAATTCACTGATGATCTGCAACAGTGTAAGTAATATTCGTCATAGTATTATCCCGGCATTTCATTTGTAGAGTACATTACAGCTTTCATACTACAATAGAAAGAAATTGTTTCTTGACCTTTTCATTTTTATCTCCTATGATTAATATGATATTAAATTACAGATAATTATAATGCGACTATGTTTAAAAGCATGTTTCTATATGATATTTAAAAAGCTCTTCTTTATTTTATGGCTCTCGTGCTGTATTTGTGTTAATAAACTGATATGCAGCTCTTAACTGTATATGGATATGCTTGAAGTTGATTACTTAATTAATGATTATATATGAAGGATTAAGTGATTTTTAGGAGGAAGTATTTCTATCTATGAAGTTCTTGTTAGCCCCGTCCGATTGACTCGCTGGCCAATGAAGAGAGCATCACACTCCTCAGGCATCCTAGAGGATGTTGACATGAATGCTCCTAACATTTTATTTATTTGAGCTTAAATGTCTGTATAAACTCAAATCAGATATTATGAATTATCCTCCCTGGTACAAAATCCTATTCTAGGCAGATTGTTAAGGTCAACAGTAATTATGTTGGTCTGCCACAAAAGATTTGAGATAGCTTACATAACCTTAGTTCTTAGGACATAAAAAGTCTTTTTAAAATAAAACTTCCATTGCCTGGATTGTACCTCTGTTCATTTACCTCAATAACTGCATGAGACACATGAAAAAAGTTGGAAATTGTGATGGTTCCATTGCAGTAAATGAAAAGGGCATGGAATGTTTTCTAGTTTGAATAACTAACAAATCACCAAAAGAATAATTATTGCGAATCTGACTGACGTGTGTCCTAGTGGTTGAATTGAACGTGGGAGGACTTAGGTCTGATCCTGAAAGTTAAGCTGTTGACAGAATTTACTGGTGGGAAGTTTGTGATAATGACTGATGTTATTATCGGCATCAAGCCTCTGTGTTCGCTAAGCATTTTATTTTGGAAATTATTAATGTAATGATTCTCATGTTCAATTACTGAATAAGACTTGAAAATGGTAATATTATTGTTATAATTAAATATATTATCAATATATGTGCCATTGAGTACAAGGTTTACAGCTCTTATACAAATTACATGTACTGTTATCAGTTGGCTATACAATTTTATTTATTTCCCTCACGTCTTCTAAATAAAGATTGTATACTTCAGTCGTCAACTCCTTCAGTGCCGGCTCAACATCCCTTAGTGCTGAGTTGAGTGATTCATCTACTTCTTTTTTTGTATTTTCTTCAATCAACTGAAAAAATAAAACAACTCAAACTAAATTGTACCATAATTAAAAAATTTAGTACCGTCCATATTATAATAAATTTTAAAAAATCTGGACCACTTACAACCAATAAAGGGTGTTGAGTTCAGTACGTGGTTGAGACTGTACTGTTTCTTGGACAACAGTTGTACAGGGAGGTGATTTGTCTTAGATCTCGCTCAACTGCCAGAATTTCCCCCCTATTTTGGGTATTGAGGCTGGGTGAGCCCCAGAAGGATCCTAAATCCTGTAGGATCCGTCTCCGGCCTTTAACAAGATTCAATTAAAGCCTAGCAGCAGCCTTTTTTAACTCGGTACCTTCGGCACAGCAACTCTGTCCTCTACTTCTGAGCCACTCCACTCCGTGTATTATAATTAATACAGCTATTATTATAGCTCGACAATTTTCAAAACGATCGACACATGTTCCCTCTTTTCACTCACCCTTTGTCCTAGTGATTAGTTTGCTCTTAATCCTATATCGGTGATACAAATGCAAAATATGAATGTGGAAAAACCTCATTTTTAACCTGTAGCTTCAGGATTGATAATTGATATAAAATTCATATGCAATAAAACTATGTAATAAAGGCATAAAACTATGTACAGTGGTAAAATATGGTTGACAGTTTTGACTGGACCTTGAAACAGTTTATTCTCTCTCCTGAAAAGCGGTCTTTTCACTTTTGATACTTTGTATTTGTATGGACGTTGTCTTTGCTTTCTCTTGGAGTTAATACTGTTATATTGTGTTTTAGATAATAATCAGGTGGTAGAACTTCCTATTCTCCATCACACCCCCGTCACCGATTTCGCAAATGGTTTTTTTGTAAATTTTTTGGACAATATAAAGATTAAGTTGTGAATTTTGAAGTTAAATCCACTACTATACGTAGTAAGGTCCAAAAGTTTCCGGCCTGGGATAGAAGGAAAGGTGAAAGAAAAAAACTGGTCTTACTGTTTTTCAATATATTCTCTATGTTCATCACATGAAAAAAATAATTTTTGCCTCCTACGAAGCACGAAGGCATTATACTCGCGTAAAAATTCATTGCAGCAGTGAATTCGTTCCTGTTTTTGAGTAGCTGAAAGAATTTTTGGAACCCATCTTGCACTAACCTTGTTCATATGTAAATGTTCTTTGATGATCCTTGTTTTTGAAAGCCCCAACCTCGCTCCTATTTCCTTGGTTTTCAGTCCCCGGTCAGACAGCAATTTAGATTCCACAAGTTCGATTGTTTCAGAAGTGACAGCTTCCAATGGGCGACCGGGACGCAGTTCATCTTCTAGACGTTCTCTCCCTAACTTAAATAATTTTGCCCATTCTTTCACTGTGGAATATGAGGGGGAGGACTGCCCGTATACACAATCCAAGCGCTCTTTAATTTGCGCAGGAGTAAGACACTCTTTACAAAAGAATTTAATAACCGCACGGTACCCGAGTTTGAACATTGTAAAAATGGGGAGTTTCCTTCAAGGCTGGACACTGACTGACAGGACTGAGGAAGTAATAGGAATAGGTATGGAGTGAGCAGGGATGGACCTGCATAGATGTGCAGGTCCCGGCACGTTAGAAGAGGAAGCAGGGCAGGCCGGAAACTTATGGACCTTACTACGTACATCAAGGTCTGAAAGAACTTTAACATTATCTGTTATGTTTTGAAGAGAAAAGATTTGCCCCGGCTGGGATTCAAACCCGGGTCGTCTGTCTCTCCGTGACAGCACTCTACCAATTGAGCTACCGGAGTCGCTTCCCAGTAGGGACAAACCCGTTCTCTTATCTGATCCTCGTTTATACATCGCAAAAATTGCGAGAGCACGGGAACATGGGATCAGATTAAAGAACAGATTTGTCCATGCTGGGAAGGGACTCCGGTAGCTCAATTGGTAGAGTGCAGTCATGGCTTGGGACCCCCGTCTAACGTCCCTTCCGAAGGACAGCGTAACTAAGGATTTTTTACTCCCTTAAAAAATCCTAGGGCCACCTGCCGGGCTACGAACCCGCGATCTTGGGCTTAGTAGTAATATAATACTAGATCAGTCATTGTAACTGATATAATTTCCTAATATAGCCTTTATTTTATGTAAATGAAGTTAACGGAGTGGTTCAGTGGTAGAGCTCGAAGTTGCCATGCTGAAGGTCCTGAGTTCGAATCCTGCTCACTGGCAGACTTTTATTTAATCTATTAGTGGCCAGAGATGGGTCCTATGAGATCTAGAATCTTCCCTCAGGGGCTCACCCAGCCTCTATAAAGTGGGTACCCAAAATAAGGAGGGAGGAATTTGGCGGTTGAGCATGATCTATAATAAATAATCTCCCTGTACAGCCGTTGTCCTTGAAACAGTACAGTCTCTACCTTGTACTGAACACCAGACCCGTTCACAGGTTACTGTGGTACAGGTTGTTTTGTTTTTTACCATCTTTAATAATGTATGAATTGTTTATTAAACTTACCTTAAACTCTCCTTCAGTAATCAAACCAGCTGCCCCAACACTTTTTCTAAATAACATTATTGGGTCTTTTCTCTTTGAGGTTTCCTTTAAATCAATCGAATCTATTTGTGCATTTCCACTTGGAGTGACCAGCTCAAGAATTATAGGCCCTTTTCCTGCCCCGATGTGGTTAATGGCGAATTTAGCGGCTTCCCTAACTGTTATAACATCAGTACCATCAACCTGAAAAAGTTAATTTTGAATAATATTAGTTGACCTTAAGTTTATCTGGAAGAAAATAATCTGGGTGGAGATCAAAAAAATAATTACTTAAATAGTGATAAAATATTTATTAGAAAACATCATTTCGGCCCACATTGCAGGGCTGGATAGGCAATGAAATAATTAGAAAAGAAAAAATCCCCAAAAGTAAAATAAAATTGAAACTATTGGAGTAAATAAGATTCCAAGTAGGGATAATTTAAATTATAAAATAAAAGTATTATTTAAAATTTTCCACCCCATTATTACCATTCTTTTCTTAATAAAAACAATTATATAAATATATTGTATATTATTTAAATTCATTTAATAATCTGTCCATTGATGATTTCTTTAGTTAAAAAAATCATTGTTTCGTATATTATGATAATCACTATTGGTATATTGCCAAAAAAACTTTTATTATTAAAATTTTAATCTAGTCACTTGAGTAAATTTTACGTGAATTTATTCATTGCTGGAGAGACGTGATAGAAAAATATTTTAAAAAGAAACTATTGGAGTTAACCAGATAAAAAAGTAGAAATTAATTAAATTATAAAATAAAAATATTATTTTAAATTATGAACTAAAATAATGGGAAATGAGTTTCAGAAAATAATGACGAAAAGCAATATAAATAAGTAAAAGTAAGCCAAAAGAATAATATGTAAGTAAAGGAATGATAAGAATCAAAGTAGGTCGAAATTAGCACTTTCTTGACATGCGATGGGGTCTATTGCAGTGCTATTGCTATAGTCTTGACAATTTAGAAAACAACCTTGTTCTGAACTGGAAGAGGAACTGGTAGTGTGATGGGGAGAAGGAAGTACCCTCTTCAACCTGAGTCTAAAATACAACAAAGGGTATAAGGGTTAAATGCAAAACAACAATAATCACTCTAAGAGAATGCAAAGGTATAACAGTAATAGCGAACCACAACAAAAGGGAAGTGAAGCGAGCTAGGTAGTGGGGGCAAGGGTATGACTTTCGTGCAGGCTGCTTAATAAATTTTCAAACTATATAGCTTTCACCTCAGCTGTATAAATACTACAAAAATGGTGTATTTTTAATTTTTTTATTACAAATGCTGAGGTTGCTTGGGTTGGATTCAGAACAATTTATTTATTAAAAAAAATTATTGAAATTTTTTTCTAAAATAAGAAATATTATTTTTGAATAATGTTAGTTGAACTTAGATCTATGTGGAAGAAAATGGTCCAGTTGGTCAGAAAAAATTCTCTTAAATAAGGAGAACTATTTATTTTAAAGCCAATGTTTCTACCCAAACTGGAGGTCTTCTTCAATACTAAATATACAAGATAGATACAAATTAAAATGATATTTAGTAAAGAATAAAAAAGAGGAACCCATTAGTTAAATATAAAAACAGAGGGAATAGTTATAAAGTATTATCGAATGAATCATAAAAAGTCATTCAAATTAATCAAATGAATGGTATTCGAAAAGGTAGTAGAGTTATACTGCTATAATAATAATAGATAATTCTCCAACTGCATTTTTATTAGTTATTTTTTCATACCAATATCATTCATTAGATTAATTTGTGTAACTCTGTTATTATTAAAGTAGTATTACTATTATCTATAATTATTATAGTAGTTATACTCTACTTCCTTTTCGATTACCATTCATTTGATTAATTTGTATTATTCTTTATTACTTATTCTATTATACTCAATAACTATTCCCTCTGCTTTTATGTTTAACTAAAGAGTTCACCATTTTATGTATTTTTATTCTTTACTATGTATCATTTTAATTTGTATGTACAGGGTGCGGCAAAAGTATCTATATAATTTGTTTTTTAAATAAATATTGAATGGAATGGAAAAAACAAAAAATTGAATGATAACAATAAAGTTTATTTTATGTTATTATTTACGTTAATTATGAAAAATAATGTCAGTTAAATGAGAACCGTTTTCTCTAAAGCAAAAATGTGCTCTTTTTATAGCATTTTCAATAACTTTGTTGAGTGTTTCTTGTGGTATACGATCAACTTCTTCTTGAATTCTTCTTTAGTTGCTGCAAGGTTTGGGGCTTATTCATATAAACTTTGTCTTTGAGATAGCCCCACAAGAAAAAATCTGATGCAGTCAAATCAGGCGATCGTGGTGGCCTACAGAAGATTTTATGGTGTAAGAACTGCTCCAACGGGTCCAACCATTTGTTCGTGGTGGACATTATTTTTCATAATTATTGTAAAAAAAATAACATAAAATAAACTTTATTTGTATCATTAAATTTTTTGTTGTTTTTTTCATTCCATTGAATATTTATTTAAAAAACAAATCATATAGTTACTTTTGCCGCACCCTGTATCTAGTACATTCAGCCCTCAAGATCTCCAATATGGGTCAAAACATTGGCTTTGAAATAAATAGTGCTCCTTATTTAAGAGAATTTTTTCTGACCTCCACCTGGACCATTTTCTTCCTCATAATTTTTGTTAATTTTATCCAAACCCAGTGTTTTATTTGTTGTCAAAATAATTTACCTGTATTCCTGGTATGTAATTTCCAAGAGTATAAAAATTGATTGTTTCGACATTTGAAGTTACAGAAGGAGCTAGATTACTGTTAGCTAAACTCAACGATAGACCATTATTTTCACAAACAAATACACACGGTAAGTTCCATAACTTTGCCATATTGAATGTCTCGAAAATCTGGCCTTGTTTTGCAGCCCCTTCGCCATACATTGTGAAGCATACTCCGCCAGTCTTTTGATACTTTAAAGCTAGGGCTATGCCAGCACCAAGGGGAACCTATAATTATAAATAAATACTTTCATTACTTACAAATTGTATTTGAAACCTTACTATCTAATAAGTAATCATTCACCTGAGCACCAACTATGCCATTTCCTCCATAAAAATTTTTTCCATATAAATGCATCGACCCTCCTTTGCCCTTAGATGCTCCAGACTGCTTACCTAATAGTTCAGCAATCACTTCTAAAAGCGTAAGACCCATTAAATAAGACAATCCATGTGTTCTATAGCCAGATATTAATGTGTCCATGGGTCTCATTGCAGCTTTAATTCCTACAGCACTAGCTTCCTATGCAACAAATGAATTCATGCTTGAAATTTTGAAAATGGTCAGGTGGTGCAGTCAATAAAATTTACTCAAAACAAATGCATCTTATTTTATTATAATTAATATATATATATTTATTAATTAGTATTGTAAAATTGTACTTCTTTTGTGTTTAATTTTTTTAACCAAACCCCCCATCATTTTTAACATTCCTCAAGATATATCCAGTCAATCATTTTAATATCAAGGTAATTATTCACTCATATTAAAAGATGTTTTATTACTTAGCTTTACATATAATCACATTGTAAATTCAAGTAGACCGCTCAGTCGCTTATAATCAGGTAGAGCGCTGAGTCCCTGTGCCGAAGGTCTTGTGTTCAAATCCTGCTCGCTATGCACTTTTATTTAATCTTTTAGCGTCTGAAGATGGATTCTATGGGATTTAAGACCTTCCTGGAGCTCACCCAGCCTCTATAAAGTGAGTACCTCTATAATACCTATAATAAGTGGTACCTCTATAATACATGGGGGAGGATTTAGTGGTTGGGCATGATCTAGGCAAAATCACCTCCCTGCACAACTGTCGTCCAAGAAACTAACATGTACTGAGCCCCACACCCTTCATGCGTTGTAGTGGTACAGGTTAAGATCTGCTTTAAAAAAAAAAAATGTGTGTGTCAGCTCCCACGCAAGACTGGAGTTTACTCCTTAAGATCTAGTATTGTGTAGATTATGTAAAAAGAGGGTAAATGAAAGCATCTTAAAAAATAATCAAAGCCTATATAAATATCTACATCATTCCAATGAAATAGATATCATCAACTATTTCATATAATAATAATTGCTAATATTTTTATATAAATCATTCTTGGAAAGATTCGTTTGTTCTACCATGAACATTTAACATGATATTAGTCCGTGAATAGTATTATCATCATTATTAAATAATAAAACAATAGGTTTGTGGTAACTAAAATATTACATAATATAAAATATATTATAAATATTAAAATACAGTAGGTGTATGTCAGAAGTTACACGGGTTATGAATCGTGAAAGCATTGCATCAATAGTTGTACCAGATCTAGTCGTCCCGAGTAATCTGACAGAAATAAAGTATAAATATAGCCCTAAATTAAGTTCATTTTTCAAGAATTGTACTAAGTGTAAACTTTCATCTTTACTTAGTGAAAATTAAAATTTTACTTAGTGACGTTAAGTGAATGAACAAATATCCACTGTGTCTTTATCTCTGAAAGAACCAACGATAAATGATTTCATACTAAAACAGGTTTCGCTGTAAGTAAGTATTTTTAATGTTACAATTTGACAACACAAATTGACGGGTAGGTTGCTGTTATAAACATAAATAATCTCGAAGTGAGAGGTGCGCAGAGGAACGTAACGTCGCTCAATATATTTATATTTTACTGTAAAGTTTATTGACTAAACCTCCTCCCTCACCATTTAAAATACTTGTTTTATATAGTTTATTAGTTATAGTTTGTTTTCCGAAATGGTTTGTATCAGTTGCAGTGTCTTACACTGATTTTGATGCCAGTTTCGGCATAAATGAAGTTTTTTATATTCAGTTTCTACGTGGAGTCATTTCCGAATCTTTGAACTGCCCCAAGTGCGATGGTAGAAATGGCATAACAGGAAGTATAAGAAGAAGAAGGTAATTATTCCTATCCTTGTGGCTTTAATCAATAATTATAGAAATTTTCAAGTAGTTTATTTATCAATCAAAACATATAGTGGGCTTTACAAGCTCAGTTCAAAATATCTATAATTTCATTGAATTTTTAATTAGTATATAGTTATATTATTTACACTTTGTATTTGAATTTATGTACCATTTTTTTATTTTAATGCACAGAACTGTCTTTAAGCTTTCTACCTACATATAGTGTTTCCACAAATTTTAGATAGTACTGCTATTATTTAGCAAATTAAATTTTATAGTAAATATAGTTGTAGTTTGATGTCATACAAAAATGTTTACATTTTAAAAATACACAAATAACCTGTTTCGTCGGAAAATGAAGTTCCTGACAATGAAAAGGTCGACTGTATGATTGCTAGAATGGAAGATGAATTCAACCTCTCAGAAAATTGATCTTGAATGGAGGAGGGAAGAAACTAAACTTGGACCAAATAAGGTATTCTTTATTTTGTAAATGACAATAATTTAGTACTAATAATCTATAGGCTTCATGGAACTCCCATCACAACAATAAGGTCAGGTCAGAGATCTATTATGCCTATGCGTTGAGTACTGAGTGAGGGGGGGGGCGGAATATTGTCATCATCCACAGTTGAGGGGCTAACATAGGGATCTTATACTTATACTACATACACTTAGACAAATTGCACTTATCTTTTGTAAACAAAAAACTTATTAAACAGGTCCATTGATTAATGGAGGTGTGGTTTAATTGTCTACTATATTATGGAACTATTATACTCGTATCAAATATAAAATATGTATGGAACTATTCCATGGAGTTATGGAAAACCATTGACAATGCTAATAGGTATGATAGATTTATTTAGGATGGTGACTAATTATTATTATAGTTAGAACACAAAGTTGCAAAATACTGTAAAATAAATTACTGTGCAATTATAAATTATAGGAGGTAAGTGATGACGAAATTAAAATATTAATATAATAATAAGCTTTTATTAGATAATTAAATACAAAAAGGATGAACAATTACTACAAATTATTAATTAATAACATTGCATAAATAATTTTAGTTTTAGCAAACTAAGCCAATAACGTTTTATTAGTTCCATAACGGTCTGATAGCATAGATAGAGCCACTTGAATAACGTCTAAGGCAGTTTTATGGTTTTAAAACATATTTAATTGATTTTTTTTTGGAATGAGCTACATATTATGGGCAACAAATAACACAATATTATCGAGAAAGAAACGTAACGCCACTTTTAGCTAAATTCGATTTTACTACTCATACAATTTTCATATCGCGGGCTAAATATTAAAATCGTTTTTTAAGAAGTAAACTCCTAAAAAATTCTAAATCCTTAACTTCATGGTTGGTTTATATAACTACCTGAACCAAATTACTCTCTTCATATTACTGATCTCGTATTTTTGTAATATTACTAGATTAATGAAAAAAATAGTATTTTATTCCACCTCCATTTCTAATACGAAAAAGAAACTTGAAAAATAAATACAAATATACTTGGCCTATTTGTAAGTGACAAAATCCTCTGATCATTTTCTGCGAGTACAACTTTCCAACGGCTACTTCAAGCCAACGAATCGTCATCATTTGTTTATAATACTTGATTGCTTCATTTTTCGTTAAAATCGCTTCCTTAGGCGGGCTTTCTTCCAGCTTGTGAAGTTTAAATTCCTAAGGCAAAATAATTTGAATATAAGTGGAATCAATATAGTTAAAATCAAATTAAATTAGTAACTTTCTTGATTCGTGCTCATACTGTTACTTAATGTGGAATATTCTTAAAGCCAGAAAGGTTTTCCTTTCCATAAAATTTATATATTTGTGTGTGTTTAACTATTAATTGGGAGCAGAATGGCTCAGTGGTAGAGCACTGAGTTGCCATGTCAAATATCCTGGTTTTAATCCTGCTCCTGGCAAGACTTATTTAGTCTGTTAGCGGCCGGAGATGGATAATATAGGATCTAAGACCCTCATGAGGCTCACCCTCCCTCTATAAGTGAGTACCCAAAATAAGGGGGGGGGAATCTGGAGTTTGAGTGTGATCTTGGACAAATCACCTCCCTGCACAACCTTTGTCCATGAAACAGTTCAACCTCTAAACGTAATTATTTTACACTCTAAGACATAATAGCTTACAAAACCTTTATTGTCTTTCTAATGTTACTTGTCCCAGAATAAATAAAGACTTTATTATAATTATATGGTAGTTGCTCATATTTGGTATATTTAAAAAGTCAACAACAGTATAATAATAACGTGTGTATTTTATTTTATTTCATAATTTTTAAATATTTTTATTTTGAAGAGAAAAGATTTGTTCAGGACCGGGTTTCGAACTCAGGTCTCCCACGCATCCGTTGTGGTACTCTGCCACTTGAGCTATCCTGGCACATACCTCGGTCAGACAAATCCTTTCTCTTCACCGATGCCATATCGCCGTGTTCTCGCAATTTGCGATGTATATGGTGAAGAGAAAGGATTTTTCTGACTACAACAGAGTACAACGACGGATGCGTGGGAGACCTGGGTTCGAATCCCAGTCCTGGACAAATCTTTTCTCTTAACAAATAAAAATATAATAATAAGGATTTGGAGTGATGTAGAACTGTTATTTAATTACTTTCTTTCTACAAAGAACCTGAAATACTTTAAACTTTCACCTCCACTCGGACCATGTTCTTCCCCATGTAGGGTCAAGGTCAACTAATATTATTTAATAGGAAGAGAATGGTCAGGGTGGAGGTTAGAAATAATTATCTTTAATAATAACTGTTTATTTTAAAGCCAACATTTGAACCCACATTGCAAGTCTTCTTCAGGGCTTATAATGAGGTCAAGGGTTGACAATTTGTTGAAACATCGGCTTTAAAATAAACAGTACTTCTTACTAAAGAGATTTTTTTCTGACAATAATTATTCACAACCACTTCGTGGTAGTGCCAGACTTCTATTCAAGTAATATTATTTAAGATATTTTAATTGGTGATAAATGTTTGAAAATAAATTACTAAAGTTTACTTTTATGAACTAACACTCCAAAACTTTTTATAAAGAATTGTGTCTCCTAGTATTTTAATAAATTTAGTTAGTTGCAAAGAAACCAATTTACTGGGTTTATTTTATAATCCATAAGAGTAATTAATTTTTTGAGAAATTTTTTTTTCTTTTTTATGTAAATATTAAATTTATACTTTATAAATCAATGCCATCTGTATTTACAAGTAGGTAACTACATTTGAGAAAATTCTATTTAATTTTTTTTTTTCAACTTTTATTTACTATGAGGCAAAGGAAGATCAATACCCAAATTAAATTCATTGTATGGATATAAAAACAAGTACCTAATAGACTTAAAGTACAAAGAGCAATAATTTTCCTTTGATTCTTGTTGCCCAAAACATAACATGGAATATAATAATAATGGAAATAAATAAATCGAAGTAATAAGTATATAATTGAATATATAACATATAACAAAATAATGAAATATATAATGTAAATACATATAATAATAACATAAATAAACAATGCAATATATAAACAATTTAAAATTAAAATAATTATTTAAAAACATATATTCAATCGCATTTGGGTGGAAAATGGGTTTGTATACAGTTCAACATGGATTCAAAATAGTCTCTATTTCCTTCCACCTGATGCTGTCGCCATATGAATTCTGCTAAATAAGAATCCAAATGATGTCTTGCTGTCCCCCTATGTCTTTTGTTCCTCCATTTAGCACTACCACCCCACATTCTCTCAACTGTTTGAGTATGTACTCCTGTTTCAGGATCAATAAAGTTATATCTATGATTCACTTTAGCATGGTGGAATCCTTGTTTTTCGATTATATTTGTTTGGTAACCTTTCCAACTGTCGGAATAAATAGTGCCCCCATCTCCAATGTTTTCAATTATTTTCTCAAGAAGAGTCGACCCATTTCTATTAGCAACAGTGACAACAAATGAATCTTTGGCTATCTCCATATACCACCGAAGACCCACTGTTGGGGTAGTACACGACTAAAATTATTTAGTGAACAAACTCTCATCTATTTCCACAACGCAATCTGGTCCACCTTTCTTCTTCTTTTCTTTATTCTCCATAAAAATGAGGATACAACAACTCTCGAACACACTAGTAAACAAACAATAATGTCTGTCAAAAATGTAACAGTTACTGTTACAAATGTAACTGTTTAGTCATGCGTAGAACATTGGCCTATTTCGGGCGTGCATTATGTACACAAGTACCTTTTCTTTAAATCATATTCAAAATTAGCCGCCAAACCCGATATTAATATAGTTGAACAAGAAACTAAAAGAAAAAATCTAAATTAAATAGATATAACAGTTCACTAAAACAAATTAATAAATAAGCCCCTGCAATAACTAAAGTAGAAGAATGAACCAAGGTTGAGGCAGGAGTAGGAACTGCCATAGCAGTAGGCAACCATGAAGAAAAAGGAATTTGAGCTCTCTTAGTAAAAGCTGACAAAACCATTAGTAAATAAAGTCACAAAGAAATATCATAAGTTATAAACCCCAAATAGTAAACATGATTCCAACAGCCTAAATTAAATATTCAAGCAATACCGATTAAAATAGAAACATCACCAATTCGATTACTCAAAATAGTTAATATAACTGCATTATAAGACTTATAATTTTGATAATAAATAACTAAACAGTAATATACTAAGCCTAAACCATCCTATCCCAATAAAATTCTAATTAAATTAGGACTAGTAATTAAAAATATCATAGATAAAACAAATGAAAGGACAATATACAAAAAGCAAACCTTAAACAAATCCACTGACATATAGGACCCTATTCATTAACTCAAAGTTGAAAGTAGAAAAATATTTTAGTAATTAATGTTAATGAGAACCCATTAAGCTTCTAATGTTAATAAGGAACCTAATCTGTAAATAGTTAAAGAACACAAGATCTGAACAAATTTGATTTTAATTAACTATCGACAGTTAACTTATTTTAAACTTTGTTTTAAAAAATAACAATTTTCTCTGAGTAAAGTTTTTAATGGCATCTGAAATTCATGTGTAATGGTTGATCGAAGAGATCGATGTAAGTTATAAAATTATCATTGGTATTAAATAATGTTAAAGCCGTCCTATTAGCCATAGCAGCATAAAGTGACGTTAAACGAACAAACAAATGATGTTAAAACCCCAAAACATTGGCATTGACACAATTAGGACAGTATAAAAAATATAATATATAAAATACAAAACAGCAGAAAATAAAAATAAGGTACTTCATTTTTTTTATTATTATTTATTTTATTTTTACTTTTTTTTTTTTATTACTTTAAGTTTATCTCATATGTCTAGTAAATATTTCTAAAACAAATTACTAGATACTTTAGGCATATTATTGAATGAAATAAGCAAGATTTATTGTTAAAATTGTTTATGCAGCAGTAAAATAATAGAAATATAACTCAGTCTTTGTTTATATTATTTTAAGTCAAATTTTCTTTATGACCTGCTTGCCTGGCAGTGGACCAACCTCCATTTTACAAATTATATGTGTTATTCATAATAAAAAACAACCTTTTTGTACCCATTTTTATTATTCTACCTTATTTCTTATCAGTATTTAGGAATTAATTTTTTTAATCATTGGTTTAATTTTTAAATATTTTTATTTTGAAGAGAAAAGATTTGCCCCCAACCGGGATTCGAACCCGGATCTCCGCCTCACCGTGGCAATGCTCTAACCATTTGAGCCACGGGGTTCGCTCCCTAAACGGGGCAAATCTTTTCTCTTCAAAATAAAAATATTAAGGAATTAATAGTTGATATACTTATCTAATGACAATAGTTTTAATATAATATTTTGTAAAAGGATGGTAATCTGATTTCTTTTTCCATATTTTATTTTGGTAATCATACCACAGGTTGTCGCCTCGAGTTGAGTCACAAGATCTAACTTTTCATTTTTTTCCCTTTTGATATTTTCTAAAAATACAAGTTATCATGAGCTTTAGTATGGAAAAGAGGTTGTAATTATGGGAAATGTGTTTACTTCAGTGTTTACTTTTCTTTCTTGATGAAATGATTACCGAAATCTCCTTGTTGCCCATAATTACATTCTCTTTCCATACTAAAGCTCAAGATGACTCGTATTTTTGGAGAATATTAGAAATGAGAGGAATAAACAGTTAAAACTTGTTACTCAATTCGAACCTGCAGAACAGGTACCTTTATTTTATAGAAATGATAATATTTCTCTTGAATTTTAAATTATATTAAATTAAAAAGTTCTATTTCTCATGAATTTGCTTTTTGAACATTTTAATATGGTTATAAACGATATTATATCTGTTATATTATATTGTTTTGTTATCTCCTATTTAATTTAGTTTTGTTATTTCCTATTGTATTTGTGTTTTTGTTTATTGTCTCTTGTGAAAAACGGAAAGTTTTCTCGCCACTGATTTCATGTAAATAACTAAATCTATAATCAGTGATAGTGTTGTTGGAACAGCTGCCTGGCAGTTCGCTGATTTTTGTTGGAACGAAAAAAACCTACTGCGCATGCTTCGGACTCTATTGCACATAATTCCAACTTCCTATTTAAGCACTTGTTACAGGTCGAAGCATGCGCAATACAGCGACCACGCCTGCTTGGCACTCGACAATAATTATTAAACTGTTTTACAGTTCAGAACCTTACATTCTTAGATGATATAGTCATGTCTTTAGATTGAATATTGTTTAATATTTAGTAACATAATTGTCTAGCTGTATGGATTTAAAAGATTAACAAAACACAGACAAAATTATTGTCTTGAAAATAATTCTTGCAACTGTATGCATAAATGTATGTGTATCATCTATCTGAAATAGAAAGATCTGGTAAAGTGGGAGGGAGAACATTCAACTAATCATAAGCATTAAACAAATAAATTTACAAGTAAAAGGAAACAAAAAATTGTAAATCAGAGCTGAGAAATACATACCCTAGTGACAATTGTGACATTACTGCTAAAAAACCTCTTCGACCACAAACCCAAACTTCTCATGTTCTACAAAAGTTAAGAAGCCTGCATCAGTTGAAATCAATGCTTCAAAAAGTAGTCATACAAAAGATAACCTACTAGAAAATTTTGAATGTTCATAATCAAAATTAAATCAATACTTTTCTGAAAAGAAACGTTGTAACATATATTCAACTGTCCCCTCCTTTTCAAGGTCTTAAGTGCATGAGAGCTATGGGAAAACCAGAATGACTAATAATGCTGATTTATCACATTCAGAAATATTGGCTAATGTTTAATTAAAGATAACATTATTTACGAGTATAAAATATTGTTAATTAATAGTACCCATATCATGAATAAATGAAATGTTATTCAAAAGGAAAAATGAGTACATAAGGAATGACGTATATAGCATTTTTTAAAGTAGATTTTTCTGCTATAAATACTGTTGGTCTGTAAATTGTATTGAGCAGGAGATGCCCTATAAATTGTAAAAGGAAGAAAACTTCATTCATGAAATCGTTGTTAACTATTTAATAATTTCCTTTGATCGCCACCAGGACAATTTTCATAAGTACAACAGTTCATTCCAACATCCTGTCAAAAAATTAGCATTCACAATAGTTTTTTTTTTTTTTTAACCGAAACTAACCAGGACTATCCACTGAGTAGCCAAACGGTCAGAGGTTTTAGATTAGGTTATCAGTGTCATGCGCAAACGTTTCGTTTTTCTCACTTCCCTGAGGGTTCATTCCAACTATTTGATTTAAATTGTGAAACTTTGATGTAATTTTTATTTCAATGCGATTGAATATCTCAAAATTACAAAAACAAAGGATTTCTATATCATTACTATAGTTTAAAATTATTTTTTAAATGCAACAGCGTTTTTAATTCAATATATCAATATTTAAGTGTACAACCCATGAAGGGTCTGGGGTGCAGACTGTACTGTTTCTTGTATGACAGTTGTGCAGGGAGGTGATTTGTCCTAGGTCACACTCAACTGCCACATTTTTCTCGCTTATTTTGGGTTGGGTGAGGGTATTAGATCACATAGGGTCCATCTCCAGCCACTAACAGATTAAAAAGTCTGCCTGTGATCGAGATTTGAACCCAGGACCTTCCCCATGAAAACTCAATCCACGATTATATGAAAACTCATATATTTATATATAAGAGGATGAAAAGGGTCCAGGCGGAAGTCAAAGAATTAAATCATCAAATAGTGATAAAATATTTATTTGAAACCGACCTTTTCAAACCACACTGCAGATGTTCAGGGGTGGATGGATAGACAAGACATTAACATATTTAAGATGAAATTATTGGAAAAGAAAAAATATAAAGAAATAAAATAATGTATAAAATTGAAACTATTGGAGTCAATCCAATAGTAACGAACCTCAGTAAGTAGCAATGAACCTCAATAATTAGAAATTGTAATTTATTTATTTGTTTTTAATTACACCATTTTGGGTCCCATCCTATACACGATATGTACAGCTGACATCCCAAGCACTGTCCTCACTACTTACGCTGATGACATGTGTGTTATCAGTAAATAAGGATCCATTTGTTGCATCCCAATCTCTTCAATCTCAAACCTTCAAGAATGGTGTCAAAATTGGAGAATTAAAATAAATCCTAACAAATCCCATCAAATTACCTTCACCCTTCGTCGTAAACCTACGAATTCCTGCCCTACTGTATCCTTTAATAATATTCCACTGAATCCTGTCAAACAGATACGTTACCTAGGACTCCATCTGGACAAATGTCTCACTTGGAATCCTCATACAACACTGAAAAGACAAGAAACTGCTCGACGTTTTCGCCTACTTCAACACTTACTGGACAAACGCTCTAAGCTACCAATTAATTACAAAAGACTCATTTACATGACAGTTATCAGACCTATTTGGACATATGGAATTGTGCTTTGGGGCTCTACTAAACCATCCAATTCATCTTGTATCCAATCCTTACAATCCAAAATCCTTCGTAAAATCCTCAATGCTCCTTATCATGTCACAAACAAACTCATCCATCATGATCTTAATATCCCATATGTTACTGATTTGGCCCAAACTAGATACCTATCCTTCCACAACAAGCTCCATACACACTCGAATCCTCTAGTCTCTCAATTGCTTCCCATACTATTCCTGATAACCCTCCGAGGCGTCTGAAAAGAAGATGGCCTCGAGACCATCTACTATAGAACTTTATTGGAGTGCTGCCGATGGGTAGTTTCTCCACATGTGTTTTTCACGTCATAATGTACATATCAGCAGATTTACTAGTTATAATCATATTATAGTTGTAAATATCAATAAATTAAATAAATAAAAAAAAATTACACCATTTAAAACGATGATAATGTTTTTATGTAGAACAATTTTCTTGTATGTGGCACATCCTTATATTTTGGGCACTATTTATTATTATAGTTTATTAATTTAAGACTATTCAACAACATATATTTATTTATGCAATTTCATTATCTATCAACTTATTTTGAAAAAGAAAATAATATTTTTGTAATTACAGAGACATTGAATAGGTTTAGTCTATTTCAGTTTAATTATTTTGTATTGTATAGGATGACTATTGCTAATAAAACTACCTTATTACATATAAATTTAACTTCACTTAGGTTTTTTTTTTTTTTTTTAAATTTAATTTATTGATATTTACAACTATAATATGATTATAACAAGTAAATCTGCTGATATGTACATTATGACTTGAAAACACCCACTCAGTTTTATTATATATTTTTATAGTATTTTTAAGTGTCTATCAAGATGCCTAAGTTTATTTTGATTAGTTTTTGTCTTCCTATATTATAGAAATATAATGTAAATAAATTGAAATATAGAGGACAAAGCTTTAATGGTTTTTTTAGTTTTTAGTATACATAAAAACAAATCTTTTTTTGCTAATTTTTGTCTTCTTCCTTTGCTATTTTCGAATTTATCGACCTTTTGAGTTTTTAATGTTCCTCTTTTATAAACAAAAGCTCGTGAACATAAGTTAGAAAAACTACTGAGCCCAAGATCGCAGGTTCGTAGCACAGTTAGGGAAGCCGCTAAATTTGCCATTAACCACATCGGGACAGGAAAAGGGCCTATAGTTCTTGAGCTGGTCACTCCAAGTGGAAATGCACAAATAGATTTGATTAATTTAAAGGAAACCTCAAAGAGAAAAGACCCAATAATGCTATTTAGAAAAAGTGTTGGGGCAGCTGGTTTGATTACTGAAGGAGAATTTAAGGTAAGTTTAATAAACAATTCATACATTATTAAAGATGGTAAAAAAAAAAAAACCTGTACCACAGTAACCTGTGAACGGGTATGGTGTTCAGTACAAGGTAAAGAATGTACTGTTTCAGGGACAACGGTTGTGCAGGGAGGTTATTTATTCTAGATCATGCTCAACCGCCAAATTCCTCCCTCCTTATTTTGGGTACCCACTTTATAGAGGCTGGGTGAGCCCTAGGAAGATTCTAGATCTCATAGGATACATCCCCGGCCACTAATAGATTAAATAAGTCTGCCAGTGAGCAGGATTCGAACTCAGGACCTTCAGAGTGGCAACTTAGAGCTCTACCACTGAACCACTCCGCTAACTTCATTTACATAAAATAAAGGCTATATTAGGAAATTATATCAGTTACAATGACTGATCTAGTATTATATTACTACTAAGCCCAAGATCGCGGGTTCGTAGGCCGGCAGGTGGCCCTAGGATCTTTTAAAGGGAGTAACAAATTCTTGGTTATGCCATCCTTGGGAAGGGATATTAAACAGGGGTATTGAACCTGTACGATGTCAGGTACTCATTAAAAATCCCTATCCTAATTAAACCTGGATAGGCAAAACTTAGAACACCCTCTGTAGCATCGTCTGATTAGCCATGGCAGCATAAAGTGACGTTAAATGAACAAACATTAGTTAGAATCAATGACACTCCCTCAATATAAAAATCTTTGCATCAGACATATGTTTGAGGAATGCTACTCCTATAAAAAAATACTAAATCAGCTCAAAATACCCCCCGATGTTAGAGAAGCACTTAGAGGCAGCAAATCTGAAATCGACAAAGTGGTGAAATTCATTATCATTCATGATCCTCCATTGTCTCTGCTATAGATGCATTTGTTGTTTTTTCCGATTGCTTTATTTCCTTATTATAGTTGCATTATTTATTAGTATGTATGTGTATATGACTATTTTTTTTTTTAAAGATAAATAATTATAAAAATAAAAAATCTACAGGCGTTGATGACCCTAGGGTTTTACGCCTCTAAGCAACAACAAACAAACAAACAATCCCTCAATAGTGCTTATTTAATTTTGTATTAATTACAATTAAAATAGTTTTAAGCAAGATACTGTGAAGATAAAGTGGGACAATGTGATTGTAAAATATTAACAATGTGTGATGGTTTAAAATGTAAGAATGGGGAATAGGATATGAAGAAGAACATCTGCCTAGAAACTATAAAATAATGACAAACCAATTAAAATACATATATTTATTTACTTCTATACTAGCTTCCAACATAATGGTTAATAACATATCACAAAATATTTTAAAAATCAAACATTTTAAATCTGATAATATACCTGATAAAAATAAAAAGTGTATACAATAAAACAAATGTTAATTGGTTTACTAAATTAGCATAATGTCTTTAGATGCAAATAAAACTCATCAACTTATTTTCTAAAAAATAATTCCTTTAATTTTTAAATTGATAAGAGAAGTAAAATTTATAAACAGTTATCGAAAACTTGAAAGACATTTCACAGCCAAAAACATTTTGCTATTAAATAGCAAATAATTATAAAGTTTTACAGTGTTTAACCAATAATATTCTATTATAAAATAAACACCTTTTTCTGTAAATAGCAACTTTTGAAAAGAAATATATCGAAATCCTTAGAGGAGCTTCAAGTATTAGTAATTATGAAAGAAAAATATATCTATGAAATTTGTTAAAAACTTTCTGAAAACAGATACAAGTTGAAAATAGGAATGCTTTGGAGCTCCCCAACATTTTACAGAAACATTAGTTGATAACAAACTAGTCCACTTAAATGCAGAGAAAATGGCCTGATCAGGTGAGAAAAACATTAAACATAACGCTTGTTATTATAAAACTTATCACTTAGTATTGATGGGAAAATGCAATTATTTAATTAAAAAATAAAACTTCCATTTACTGGCAAAATTCAAGTAGGATTATTGTTCTTGAAGACTGCTGGAGACCATGTAGGTCCTAGCTAATAGGGGAAGCTATCTGCAGAAGAGCAAGGCTCAGCAACAAATTCAAACAGATATTATTAATTGTGTGACGCTTTTTTGTTTTTAATGGAAAGTTTTATTCATAGAACTATCTAGGATCATATGATTCTTAATATTAAAAAAAAATAGCTATATTACTATTAGTTGATTGGAGACCCTAATAAACTATCAAATCAAAATCAGTTTAATTCTATTTGAGTTATATTTTGTACGCCAACCTCGCAAAACTAATTTTGACTTCACTTTAGCTATAATTGGTTGGTAACATGCAGGTATTTCCTATTTCCATAAATATGTCAATATATGCTTACATACATACAAAGATAAATACAGTAAAAACAGATGGTGCCTGAATTGTCTTTATTAGTAAATATAAAAATAATTCATAAAATCTTCAACAAAATTTGTAACTTATTGAAGTTATTTTAACTTCAAAATTGAAAATTTTATTTATAATACTATTCATTTTATTTTGTTGACAGCAGTTTTTAAATTCTTATAGGAAAGTGGGCTGATATATTTTACAACATAGCTAAAATTTCTGTGAAACAATTTGAATTTTATTCTATTTGTTCTTAAAATAATTAAATGATATACAATGCAATAAATAGTGTTAATATGTATTAAAACTAAATGCAAATTAATTAGGCAAACAATTATTATAGTACAGAACATAATCAATATAAAAAAGTTTTAAAAAGACCATTTGGTTAATAGTAAACCGTTAGCTAAGAATATTAACAACTTAATACCATTATAACTGGTTGTATAACATGTAGTAACAATTCATTAATTAGTTATAGAGATAAACAATCTTAATTAAAGAAGTAGCTTAATTTGTTCAATTTGGTTGACTCCCCCCTCAACCAATTTTTATTTATTACACCTATGGTCAATCAATTACATATCAATAAGAATTTTTCTTTCTTTCAGCCTGGTTACAAAAAACCAATCAACAAATATATTAAATACAAATATATATATTTTATATTAGTAAAAGAAATTATTTTAAATCTTTAAGAGGTAAAAAAAAATGGAGTTTTATGTTATACAACCAAAGAAATAACAATCTACTTAATACTTTAATTCTGAAATTCCTATCTTGTACCTTTTAAATAATAGAACAAAATACAGCATTGCTGAAAAACAGTTCACACAAAATAGACATTAACATAAGCAATAATTAAAAATTTAATTCAATCATAAACTCAACATAATATCGCCCCTACCATTTCCAACTATCGAATGTGAAAATCGGTTATTTTGAGGAGCATTAAAGTAAAGCAGTTTCAAGGTTCAATAAAAATTAGTGCATATAATCAAACCAATGACATTCGTTTTACATTGTTTTTGTGACTGACAGATGCACCTATATGAATTTTATATCAATTATTAATCCTGCAGCAACTGCTATAAGTCGAAAACGAAAACTGTGTTTTTTTCACATTCGATAGTTGGAAATGGTAGGGACGATATAATCAAAATTATAATGTGTATATAAGACACATAGAAATTAGTAATTAAAGTGAGATGAGATACAATTAACTTAAAAAATGATATAACAATAAATCTTTTAAAAAATACAAGTAAAAAAAAGAAAGAAACATTTACAAAACTTCACCTAACATTTGACACTATCACAAAATAAATTTGCAACTTAATTACTTTGACCCATAAAATGTAGACAAAGGAGCGATCGTTTTTTCAAATCACATGGCACGGAAGTAAATTGATTTGTCCATTTGATAAATGGATTTATGGCGCTGAAACACTAAAAAAAAAAAGAAATTTTTTTTTCAAAAATTAAATATTGTTCAAAACTTTCAAAATTTAAATATTTAGTTATAAAATAAACTAAGCTTAGATAGCGTTAGAAGTTGTCTACAAATATAAATAATAAAATGCCGATAGAAGTGAAAATTAAAAACTTTCTAATGGCTGTATTCTTTTTAAAATATCTAAATCAATTATATTTATGATACCTCAAAGTTTCAGCCTAAATTTTAGACCATCATCATGGCCTATCGCCATAAAAGCTCCGAATAATTGTTATGTGATATTAGTAACTAACACTTCCTATTTATCATACAAGCTATGTTGAGTCTAAGAAGGAATAAGATTAAATAAAATATGGAAAAGATGGTTACAAAAAGAATGTACCAAAGGGTTACGTGGAGAAGAAGCGATAATAAGTAGGAGGGGAAGATATACCCGAGATAAGAAGAGATCGAGAATGGAAGCTGAATGGAGAGGACTGAAGTCTGGCACGCAGAGCTACTGTGCCGAGATGAGAGATCCCTTACCCACAGATCTACTTTCGTATCCCCATATATATACCAATGTTAAATACAGAGAATTTTAAATTTAATTATGTAAGAGTATTATGGCAAGGCTCTATCAATTTGAACCATTAAAAGTAGTTTCTCAATGTATGTATTAATAGTATCCAAAATAATATCTATAAATTAATTTTGTTTTAATGACTGAACTGTGCACTTGATTCTGATTCAACATATATTAATTTTTATATTATTGATGATTCTATTAAGGTATGAAGTTTACTGATTAGTAAATTGGTACACATACCCCTTTGAAAATGAATCCATTCTAAAACATTGAAAGAAACTAAAGTAAATAATAAAAATAATAAAAAACCTATACCACTACAACCCGTGAATGGGCCTGGGAGGTTTAGTACATGGTAGAGACTGTACTGTTTCATGGACAACGGTTCTGCTAGGAGGTGATTTGTACTACGATCACACTCAACCGCCAGATTTTCCCCCTTATTTTGGGTACTCTATTTTTTAAATATTTTATAGAGGCTGGGTGAGCGCCAGGAGGTTCCTAGATCCTACATGATCCATCTCCAACTGCAAAGAGACCAAATAAAAGTCTTGCTTGGAGTGGGATTTGAACCAGGATTTCCGGCATGGCAACTCAGTGCTCTACCACTGAGCCACTCCGCTCCCTAAAAATAAATAATAAGTTTAAGTAATTATCTTCAATAATTATTCATGACATCCCAAAACAAATAAAGAAGAATAAATATCCTCTTTAAGAACAGAGCATGGCATTAATAAAATGGCTAATATTATATAAACAAAATAAACGCAAGGTTCAAAAGAACTAATAAATTCTTTTAATTTTAAAAACATAGCATGCTATTAGTAGGCACTTCCCTTTATTTCTGCCTCGATGATGGCCTAAAATTCAGAATGAACATAGGCAACAATAAATAAATTTCTAATTTTCGTATTTTACTACACCAAACTTCTCCAATATAAGCTGAGATAGTTTCTTGTACAGGAATTCTGAGAAAATAAAAATAAATAAAATATTCAAATATTAATTTAAAATACTTACGTAAGCTCGTTTAACTTTGTGGCTAAATCATCTGAAAAAATTAAAAAGATAAAAATTATTCAAAATATAAAAGGTAAAACAATTATTGCAAAAATTACAATATTTACAAACTAGTTGACCGCAGAATATAGAAGAAGGTAATTTAGTCATATTACTAATAAAAAAATAGTATGAATCTATTTAATAAATACTAAAGTTTCTATTAATAACGTAACGGTAGAATTAATTAAACTTACATTCAAGAGGAGAACATGATGCTTTGTTTGAGTAATCTGCTTTCCTCTTTTGGAACATACTTTTCTGCATCTATACAAAAAAAATAAAAATAACAGTTTTATGTTTGTTGAAAAGAACATTAAGGAATAGAATTCTGTTGCTTTTGTTTTAATGAATAAGTTATATTCTTAAGCTAGGTCCTCACTTTTAAGAGCGTTGTCAAAAGGTGCACATTAAATATTTTTTCAAATAAAATTTGTAGGAGAACATGTTATTGATCAAGTTATACCTTATAACAATTGCTTTTATTGATTTCATAAATTTTCAATCCAGAAATAAGTCCAAGAAAAAAAGGGAGATAGTCGTGCGCATTATGTTTAAAGTATGTTGCTTTTATTTTCTTCTGTCTATGAATATTCTAACAAACCGACCCACTACAATTTAAATTATTTCTTTTTACCATCTAATAACTACAAAGACATAATGTTAAGGACACATTAATGTTTACAAGCTCATTTTTGTGAATACATAATTTTCTCTCTTTCTTAAAGTGGACTTTTCAGTTGTGAATTTAAAAATTTATGTGAGATTTGTGGAGACTAAGGGATTTCGAGGGATTCGAAAAGAAAAAAAAATTTGTGTTAAAGAAGGGATTAATAAACGGCAAGCATTTTGTGATGATAATTTCGGAGAGAAGAATTAAGGAAAGATTTTGAAACATAAATAAATAGAAGTTCAATCAGGTATAAATTTGTAGATGTTTGTCAGTAAAGCGATTTACAATAGAGCATGTGCACTGGATACGGAATTAATTATGGCATAATTTCACAACAATTGTAACCAATACCACTATAACCCATGAAGGGTCTGGGATTCAGTACGTGTCTATCATGTCTCTACAACAGTACTGTTTCATGGACAAGGGTTGTGCAGGGAGGAACTTCTCACCACCACATTTATAAAAAATTCTGTGCAAGCAAAATATTCTGTATTGTTACACAATTATAGTTTTGGGTCTGGCTTTAGGGATTTTTTTTAATTTGATACATTCCTTTTACAGAGCCTTAGCCTCCTTCAAACGCTTTCACCAGTTATCCCTGTACTGCGTAACATCTCTCCAATTTCCCACCCTAAGAAGGGTTCGGGCATCTTACTTACGTCACACTATCCAGCCAATGCAGTTTCGGCCTTCTTAACCTTCTTGTTAGGTTACATAATAAATGTTATTTAAGGGATAAAGGTTATCAGCCTACAGCTCCCCCCCCCCTGTTACAATTTTTACACATATCAATAAGCGTAGATTCAGAAACTTCAAAACTGTTTTCTTGGTATTTTCACAAAATAATTTTAATGCTTCAAGTTTAAAATACATCGTGAGCCACCATCTAAAATTTACACTTATGTTTCAAAAAATTAATGTTTTGTTTTTTTTATGCTTCTTGTTTTATTATTTTTAAAAATATTAATCTACTAAACAAATTTTAAATTTCATACTTATAAACTTATAAAAACAAATAATTTAACTTAAATTTGGAGAAAATTTTAACAATCATGACAATGGGGGAATAAAAGGTCTGTGCAATGTGTGGACGAATTATCAAGATTAATGTTTGAGATAGGGAATGGCTACATCTATATCGAATCCGCAGGAGTCTCCTGAAATGACAACCAACAAAAAAACTAAAATTTGGAAATAGAAAAATTCAGCTCTGGAGAGACAAATAATCAATTTCTTTGCAATCATTACAATATGCTTAGATTTAAAGAAAGACAAATATTTTAAAACCTTGGCTGCGATTGGAGATTAAAAAAAAATTAAACATAAAAATACATAATTAATTACCAAAAAGTGCAAAATCCGCCTTAGTTCAATGCTGCAGTCCATTGAATATTCGTAGGCAGATTTACCACTGTGATTTTCCAAGAGAGGATCTGCTCCGTGCTAAAAAGATTAACAGAAATTGTTATTAATTTAATAATAAATAATTATATACAGAAATAAATAATAAATTATAAGCAAATAATAAATAAGAGAAGCGAGGGATGGTTGACTGGATGATCGATGTAAGGAAGAAAATAGTTGGGGGTGCAGTCAAATAAGACACTAAATAAGTGGTTACTTATTTTAATTACGTGCCCAAGGGATAAATTAAAATAAGTAACCACTTATTTAGTGTCTTATTTGACTGCACCCCCAACTATTTTCTTCCTTACAAATAATAAATAATTATATACAGACTAAATATTTAGTTTTTCAAATCCAATCCCTCTATTCTTTAAATCCCATTGATACTTGACAAAATATAAAAAAATAAAAAACTTGTGCATTCATGTACAAGATATAGAAGTTATACTTCTTTAATAAAATTGTGGTAATTATTATTTAAAAATTCATTAAGAATTTCTATAATTATAATGCAATGTTGAGAGAAATGACCCACATAACTAAATAAAACATTGATTTAATTGAATAATTGGTAATAACTAAAAAAGGTATGATAATTGTTTAATAATGAAAGCTGCATTGATAAAAAAATAACAGGGTAGGTTATATAAAAAATGTTGGAGAACAGTACTGTGGTTATATAAAATAAGAAAGTACTGTGCTAAAGTATTACTTCAGTTTAAACGGACTTTAAGTTAAAAATTTGGTAGTTTTGCTTGATTTGGCTTATCAGTTAAGAGTTATTATTCCACCAACACGTTCCAGTAGTTATATAATATGTAACTGTAATAAATTATGTATTTGTATAAACACAAGAATGTATTGGTGCATTGATAACGCTTAACAGATAGGCCAACTCAAGCAAAACTAACAATTTGAATCACTTTCAGAGGTTTGGCAAAGTTCGAAAGCCACTTTTAAAATGTTTTAGGTTTAGGTTAGGAAAGTTTAACTTTAAAAACAGAAACATTATTGATCAACACCATGTAATGTAAAACTCAGAAAGAGTTTTTTAACAGAAAACTGTTTTTATTATATAGTTTTCAGTTTAATAAATGTATTTTTTGCTCTATAGCATTTTTTATAAATATAGTTAATAACTGTGGCCCAATCCTTTATACAGTTTATAAAGCTGACATCCCAACTCATCCTTACCACGTATGCTGATGATACATGTGTATTATCAGCCAACACCAATCCAGTTATTGTATACCCAAGCCTCCAATCCCATATCACTAATCTTGAAGAATGGTGTCAAAACTGAAGAATTAAAATAAATTCTCAAAAATTGCATCAAATCCCTTTTACCTTACGTCGTAAACCAATGACTTCCTGCCCTTCAGTATCCTTTAATAATATCCCACTTATGCCTGTAGAACAGATCTGATACTTAGGGTTGCATCTTGACAAACGATTAACCTGGAATCCTCATACTAGACTGAAAAGACAAGAAACCGCTTGACGTTTCAGGCTACTTCAACACTTACTAGACAAACGCTCTAAGCTCCCAATTAATTACAAAAGACTCATCTACATGGCCATCATAAGACCTATTTGGACTTACAGACTAGAGGTTTGGGGCTCCACTAAGCCATCGAATTCCTATCGTATCGAATCACTACAATCCAAAATCCTTCATAAAATCCTCAATGCTCCTTATTTTGTTAAGAATAAAGTCATCCATTATGACCTTAATGTCCCATTTGTTGCTGATTTAATCAAACCCTCTAGTTTCAAACCTAGCTTCCTCTTCAATTCCCGATAATCCTCCGAGGCGTCTGAAAAAAAGATGGCCCCGTGACCTTCTTAATTGAACTTGTGATTTGAGAACTACCAGTGGGTAGTTTCTCTACTTGTCATTATGTATCGCTTGGCCTATTTACTTGATGTACTATTCTAATACAGTAATAAATATCAATAAATAAGTAAATAATAAAAAAAAAAATATATAGAATAATTATTCTATAGTAAGTATACATTTTTAAACCAAGTGCAAGGGAAGAGACTCCATTGATTGTCCTTTTTATTAGATAGCAATGAGTACAATCTGCCACATAAAGAGCAATAAGTATTAGTGATCGATGAACACACAAACTATATACACTATTTTATTGAATCGGTGGAAACCCTCCATTGAATGAGTAAAATCTAATAACCGTTCAATAATATTTTTATTTGTATTATTTTAATAACATAGAACTGAGTAGATAAGTAAAAAAAAAAAAATACGCACCTTCAGTAGCAATTCAGCCATTAGACAATCCTCATTCGAAACAGCTAGATGTAGGGGTGTTTCCCCCGTTCTACTGTTTTGAACGTTTGGTTCAAAATCCTTTTTGAGCAATAACTTAACAATCTCTATGCTACCATTCCTAGTAGCATCCAGAAGTGGATCGTCACCCCCTAATATATTTAAAATATTAAATTAATAAAACATGTAATAATATAAATGATTTATATTTATAAAAAATAAATGAAAAGTTTAAAATAATTTAACTTTTACTTTAAATCTATAAAGAATATTACCTAGTTTATATACTTCTATAGTTGTTACAACAAAGTTATATTAAAATAATAGGAGAAAAGTAGTTTCAGTTTTTTAGTTCAATGCTGAACTATAGTTCAGCAATCACACAAAATTCATTCTGATACAAAATACAACCAACTTGCTATTATGGACTAATTGCAGAACTGGGAATTATTATTTGAATAATTCCACTGGCATGTTTCCGCATCTGTCATTTTTTATTATAAAAAAAAAAGAAATTTTCACATATTAGAGCCTTTGTGAAGATTTAAATTACACAATACAAATACAGAAGGATAATAAAGGCAAAAATTTCCTGATTTCACATAAATTTCAACTTAGAGAATAACAAAATTAATAAAATTAAACTTACAAAGATTTTTCAGCTTTCTATCCACATCGTTCATCTTCAAAATCGGTTCTAAATATTCAACTGAAGTTCTAACAGCATAATGGAGAGCCGAATTTCCTTCGTAGTCCACTGCGTTAATGTCGACAGTCTTTTTTAATAATTCTTTGAATTCTTCAATAGGTTTTTTTTCATAAATAGTCGATATCAAATCCAGCTATAATATAAGAACAAATATAAGACTGAGAAATAAACTAGAAAAATTAAAATTTATTACAAACATCATTCTCCTCTACCAATTATGCATTGTGAGGTAACACTAAAATATGACTCAAAAATTAAATTTGCAATGTAATTACCTTTTTGGAATGGGAAGACTTTCTTCCAATCTTTCCTTGGGATTTGTTACTGCTACTTGGGCCGTCATCGCTGAAAACAAAAAAGGTAATGAAAAAATAGAATTACTTCAAGCTTTTACCTACACACATTATCTTTTATTATAAAAAATAATTGTAACAACTTTATTTTAAGTGCAATTAAATGGTAAAAAACATAGTAAATTAAAAAGATTTAATTCATTTTCCAACAGTTATTAGTAATAATTATTTTAAACAAAAATTCAACCCCGCCGAGGACGGTCCCAAGCCCGTCTGAGAAAGGAGGAGGTGGAGGAGAAACATCTCGTTAAAAATCTTGGTCCAGCTGGCCCAGCTGGTAGTACCATGTGAGAGGCCCTGTCTAGGGTTACAGGTGACAACCGGCCAATGGTCTCGAGGGCGGAAGAGAATCAAGCATTCCAACCACCAAGAGACCAGAAGATCCAGACCCCCGCTGTGTTAAGGGTAGGAGATGGACTCCAAAGACTAAAGAGAACAAACCCTGAGGACAAAAAGTATGCTGAAGCCGGAGATGTCTGACCGAAAGGTGCATATAGTCACGGTAAGACCAAAAAACAAGACATCACGCACAACACTTCCTATATCGCTGTCTCTAAATATGGAAATTGGATTTGGCCTGAGCCAACGGCGCTGGACACCAAGCTCTATGGGACCCTGGATGACCACTGATTTCCTGGCTTTATCACCGGACATAGCCATATGATGGGAAGAACGAAAGAAGAACAGCAAAAAAATCCAACATATAATTGAATAGATTTTTACTGATTCAACATTGATTTTTTTTTCATATAAATAATTTAATTAAAGCTTTGACTATCTCTAATTAATAAATGAATACTTTTTTATAAACTACTTATAAACTTTTGTTATTAATAATAAAGCTGTTTTAAATTTAAGATGCTTTTTATTCTTCTATTGCAAAGAAATATTGATATTTTTTATTGATACATTATATTAAATTATTTTGATAAATAAAATTGAAAACTTACAATAAGTTACATATGAATAATTGTATCCCTAAACAGAAATTATTGTGATCGACATGAACATAGTTACTACAAATAGTAACACAAACATCTAACGGCAGAAGATTTTTTTATTGGATCTGCCCCATTATTTTTTTTTTTTTCAGTAAAAAATATCAGTCTTTGAAAGAGAAAATTTAAAATTGACATTATTTTTTATTCTTAAAAATTCATCAGACAAAAATATTGATATATTTAAAAAATTTTCATTTTGTTTTGACATTACCAAAAAAAAAAGTCTTTCAGTTGGAGGTTAAATTAAAAGAAATAGTTTTAAAATACTCACCACACAACTTTTTCATGAAGTAGATCGTTGTCTGAATCTAGGAGAAAAAAAAGTAACAATGAAGTAATTATAAACAACAAAGTAATTTTAAATATAGTATTAACGGAATTCTACAAGAAATAATAACAACCAACCCAAAAAATCATCAATTAATATCCACTCCTTTTCAGCATTATTTTATAAAATAGTTGTTAAAGTTTAATACATTTTATATGTTTAATGATTAGTATTTAATAGTTATTATTAATTATATAATTTTAACAGTTATCATTAATAAGAAAAAAAAAGCTAATAAAGTAAAATAAATTAAGATTCTAGAGGAAGATCTTTAATTTCCCGTGTACTGTGAGCTTTTCAAAGTATCCTAATTATGCATTAAATTCTGTTAAATGAGCTGATATAGATTGAGGTAAAATCACAATGAATTTCTTAAGAAGGTTGTTAACAAGGTTGGATTATTTCGAAGCAAAACATAAATTACTTTAATACAAGATTTAAAGATATGCCATTTTGTTTTTAAATTCAAGGATTGCCTTTTTTATAAATGGGTATTTTTCTATTGAAATCTGAAAACCTAAAACTTTTTTAGTACAATACTTTAAAAAAGTTTAAAATATTCATAGATGTATTTTACAAGATTTGGTAAAAGCAAATAAATTGATCAATCAATAAAACAAAATTAAAATTCCAGAATATTTATATTAGAAAAAAATATTAATACCTTCAGTAAGAAAATCTTCGCTTGACGTAACTCCATCACATGCAATATCCCCTGCAAAGTTTTAAAATTTGAAATTTTTCGTAAATCTATTTTACTAAGAGTTAGGTAAAGCAAATAAATAGATAAATCAATAAGACAAAACAAATTATAGAAGATCCATAATAATACCTTTAGCAGGATGATCTTCACTAGATGTAACTCCATCACAATTAATATTTTCTGAAAAGTTTGAAAATTAACTTATAATTTTTTTCTACAAGAAATAATGAGAAGAAACAAACATAAAAAATCATCTTTTAATGTACATTTAATGTTAGTTTTACAAATAAAATGGATTTTTTAGGAAAACCTTTCAAATAGTTAATTTTTCATTCCAAGCAAAACATAAAACTCTTAAATACTAAACTTAAAAAAAAACATTTTATTTTAAATTATGTTACCAATATCTGTTTGGAAATTCAAGTAAAATACTACTTTATTTATATTAATACATAAGTTTCAAATGAGAATTTGAGAAATTTTGTGCTATATTTTAATATAATATTAAATAAAAATCTATCACGTAATTCGCACTAGATTCCTGGTGAATAAGTACTAACCAAAAAGATAGAGGCACAATATAGATATTACAATCCCAAATACAAAATATATTGCCTATAGTTGACTATTTTTGAGCCAAAGATAAAACAAAGGATGTACAATACAGGTGTAATGACAATAACGACTTGTGAAAATGGGTGGGAAAAAACGATATGACGAAATTATATAAGTTCTAGAATATTAATAATAGAAAAAAACAAAACAATAATGATACCTTCAGTAGGAAAATCTTCGCTTGAGGTAACCCCATCAAAACCAATAATTTCTGAAAAGTTTGAAAATCAACTTATACATACATATATATATTAATTATAAAAAGTATTAAATAAAATGTATTTAAAAAGAGAAACATTTCATGAATAAAAAATTTTAAAATTTGAAATGGTAATTTGAATTTAGATTCGAAAATATTTGGTGTGTCTGCTGTAGTTACTTTCATTACTGCTTTGAGTATAAACTTAAAAAAAAAAATTATTTGATTTAATATTAATTTGATCATAACTTTTTTAATGTTTAGTTTAGTAAATAATATAGCTAGCTATCATTAACTGAACATTAGGAACATTCTGAAAAATATATAGTTTAGGAGTTATTAAAAAAAACTAAAAATGAATATAAAAGCCAAAAAAGGTGTATCTTTGCTAAAGCTTGTATGATTTAGATTGCATTTTTTATTTAGTAAAAAATGTAAGTAACTTTTAAGTGATTATATAGAATTTTTCATAAATACGAAAGTGTATAAACTTTTTGAGTTTTTTGCTCATAACTTCATATCAACTAATAAATTTTTTCCTGCTTTTTCATGAGTATGTAGTATAACTATAAAAAGTTAACAGGCTTGTAATACTTTAGGTAATAAAATCTGAAGAAAAATAGGTATTTTAACACATTATTAATGTAATTTTTTTTTTGGAATCAATCAGCTCTGATACTTAAGGATTTTTTGTAAATCCGAGACTAAACATTTTACCTCATCACTACATATCTTCCTATTACTACAAATACGAAACAACCTCTGGTATCGAAAAGAAAAATAATAATTTTAATCGTAATGTAAATTATTAAAATTTAAAAAAAATCTCACCAAACAGAGAATTTTTTGAATCCAACAAGTCATTGGTCCCAGTCAACCATTCCAAGCTATCATAATTCTGAGTAAAATTGAGTGGTGTTTGGTTCAGAACTGTAGGACAGAATGGAATAGATATAATTATAGGTATTTTACAGAATTGAATAGATATTTTAATAAAACTGTGTTAATTATTCTAATCATATAAATGTGAAGAAATTTATAGAGGCTGGGTGAACCCCGGGAAGGCCCTCAGATCCCACAGGGGTCTAACCATGGCTGTTAACAGATCAAATAATTTATCCGCCAAAGCCGGATTTGAACACAGGCTTAGCAACTCAGTGCTTTACCCACTGAGCTCCCTCCATACAATAATCAATTAAATTAAATTGAAATATAAAAATTAATTAATTGATTGATAATAATTAATTGACAAATAATAACTTACCGTCAAGCTCGTTTGAAGTGAAAGAGTTTAATATCAATTTCGCAACCTCATCATCACTCTAAAAAGTTTCAAAAATTAAAAAAATTATAAATAAAAGAGGAATCGAAAAATAATTAAAAAATAAACTCACAGACAAATTATCTGAAGGGGGGTAATAAGGTGTTACCAAATTAACAGGCTCGATGGTGACCAACTGCTGGTTAACGGTCGTGGAGTCGGGAGACATTGACTCATCTGAAAAGTTGAAATACTAAATAACAATAAATAAATTTAATTACAATGACAATAAAGGAAATAATCAAATTACAATACGAATATATTTAAGTTAAAAATGGATTAATCTGGGTGAAGAAATTTAGACATAGAATTTTTATCTTTAAGGTGATTTAAATTACTACTTAAACACATTTGATTTAAATGATTTTATTTCAAAATATGATTAGCTATAATGGCCTTACATATCAAAAATAAGAATTATTGGGTTGAAAACACTTACATCAAAGTATGTTTGGAGGCTTATATTAATTAATATTCGACTAAATTTTGTTTTTGGATAAAGCAGTTAGGCAAGTGGCCATTTGAAATTCTGGTATCTCTAACGAATGTTCGATATAGTTAAAACTTATTTTGATGAGGTGAAATGAAGTGGTTAGTAGAATTTGGTCCAAAACGAAACTGTCCTGAGGATACATGTTAGCTATAAATGTTTATAAAAATCTTCAGCTTTCTAATGTTGTATTAAACATTTATATTATTTCTCTTACTTCGGAAATTTCATATCAACATAAGAAAATATTACTTCTTAATTTATTTCAATTAATTATCCAATTATTTCATAGTTGATATTTATCTCTATTTCTCATAACAACTAATAGGGTGTATAAAAAAAAAAATGACCGTTTTATCAAATTCCACAGTTCAAAAGTCTGTAAATATTTTAATGCTGTTTATTATTTACCAACACTTAATAATCCCTTTAGAGCATTCACAAAGCTTGTTAACTAACACTGGACTTCTTAAAAAAAAAACCTCAGTTTAGTTTTTAATTTCAAAGAAGAAACATGACAGTGCCCTATGAAATTCTCGTAATTTTAAGACATTACTGGAAAAAAAATTTCACAGCCGCTGAAGCAACTCGTGAAATTATTAAATAATGAAGGGGAAGGCGTCCTTGACCAGCGCACTGCGCGGCGTTGGTTTGAAAAATTTAGCAGTGGAGATACGACGTTGGAAAGGAAGAAGGGATCCGGGCGACCATTCATGGATATTGATGAGATTCTGAAGGAAGCTGTTGAGTCAAATCTGTCCACAAGTACTCAAAAACTTGCCAGGGAGTATGGTGTGTCGTGTTGCCATCTTCTCTCCATGAGGAACGTGAAAAAGCCCAGTAGACTGGTCCCTAGTGGTTATTTTTTTTTATACACCCCATTAATAAGGAGAGACAGTTAATTATTTCAAATTAAAGACACTTAGAGGAAAGAATTGGATGATTTGTCATACAAAGCAATTAGACTATTTTAAAGACCTAATTAACACTGAAAATAATATAATTTCAAGTTGAATTAATGGGATTTGGGATATGTATATATATATATATATATATACAAATTTTGCCAGAAAAGTTTTAAAAACTGACTGAAACTCAAGAACCTTAAGTATATAAATAATTTATAACAGTCGAGAACAGTAGTAACCGATATTTACACTACAAGATATTCCAATAGCTCGATTTTAAAAGAATGAATAATTTTCATAAAAGATCAAACAAATCTATATTTTTTGTGCAGCCTTCATATGTTTGATTGATTGGTAACTTGGTAACACTCATTATAAAATACTTTCCTTATTAGTAATTAAATTTTACTTCATATATATATGAATGAATGAGACCAACATAGTATCAAATTTTGCCAGAAAAAAGTTTTAAAAACTTACCGAAACTTGAGAACCTTAAGTATATATAATTTATAACAGTTGAGAACAGTAGTAACTGGTATTTACACTCATTGATTACGATCTTTGCAATAATTACAGTAAATACAAATATTGGAAGGTATTTGAACTGATTTATGTAGCAATAAACATTCTTCATCAAATTGGCATGAGTTTGAGACCAACATAGTCTCGAAACGTCCCCAGAAAAAAGTTTAGTAAAACTGAATGATACTCGAGAACCTCAGTATAATATATATATATATATATATATATATATATATATATTAATTTGTTAAGGTTCAAAATGGGTCAAGAAATAAATAAAAAATTATCGATGTTTGGCTTATCGATGTTTGGCGTATCGATTGCAGACCACCATTAAGTTAACATAAATTAATGAGGAATTTAAATAAATGAAAAATATTCTAAAAATTATGAAATAATAATTATTATTTATTAATTTCATATATACGGGTTTCTTCAAACATAACACAATTTTTATATGTATAACTGATTTACATATTATACAAATGGCATTGCCGCCCACTACCGGCGACTCCTGCCATATTTCACCTCTCATTGCCCGGGGTCCAGGAGACAGGACTTCCCCAGTTATTAGGACCCTGCCAGTGGAAGCCTGTGTGAAAGCATCTCTCAAGTTACATTCTAGGATTGGGCGTCCAGGAAAGAGCGGACGTCCCAAGTTATTACTACTGTACGAGTGGCAGCCTGTGTGAAATGATCTTCAAATAATCAACTCTACGAATGGAAGCCGGGTTCTCGAGAGGAATTAGATTACATCTGGACTTAGTTTTCATATGAAGAAGGAAGTTCAGGACTGAATTTTGATGGTAATACATGTAAGTGTTTTATTGAATCTTTGTGCTATAAAAATTGTTTTTATCATTTAAAATTTGTTTTATTTGTTCTGAATTAAAAATAATTTGTCATTGAACCCATGGAGATTAAGAATTCATGTCCAATAAAATATTTTAAGATACTAAACTGTTAAGTGTAATAATTAACACTCCATATTATTTCTTAATATTTGCCACCCAGCATGTGCCCAACAATTAATTAATCGGTGATATATAATTTCTTAATATTTGACACCCTACGTGGGGCCAACAATTAATTAGATCTCCATATAATTACTTAACAAATTACTTCATATATTACCTTTTATTCTTTTAGAATTGTAAGAAGTGACAACAGAAGGTAGATATTCATCCTATAACAATAAAAACTAGGTTAATAAAGAATGGATCATTATAAAAAAAAAGTGAACATTTTAACATAATTTCTAGAAACTAATAAGTAAATTAAATACCTGGAAGTTTAAAAAAAAATTATTAAACAAATGTTCTATGATAAAATATATTTTGAGTAAGAACAATTCGTCCTGACAAAAAAAAATTTACGCAAAAATTTGAAATTGTACTTAATACACAAACTAGTTGATATATCGACCATGTCATTGTGACAATGTTACTCGATTAAAACCTACCAAATGTCTTAACCAATTGTTTTATGAGGGGTGTAGAGTCAAAACTCACATTCTCAACTTTTCAAAATTTTCGGTAAAACGATATACGATATATATATATGTATGTATATTAAGGAAGAAAATAGTTGGGGGTGCAGTCAAATAAAAACACTAAATAAGTGGGTACTTATTTAATTATGTGCCGACGTTTCGGCCCGTCCATACTAGTCTAGCTCCAGCTTCCAATAGCCCTGAAGATGACCCGTCGAAACGTCGGCACATAATTAAATAAGTACCCACTTATTTAGTGTTTTTATTTGACTGCACCCCCAACTATTTTCTTCCTTACTCTATCTACCAGTCAACCATCTCCTCGCTTCTCATGAATTATATATATGAGACAAATGAGTCAGAATTTTAAAGAGGAGAGCAACAACAACCTCTTCTCTTAAAAATTCTGACTCATTTATCTCATATATTTAAAAAAGAATAATTTTTTATCGTTTTACTGAAAATTATGAAAAGTGGATAATGTAAGTTTTTCATCTACACCCCTCACATGTATCTGCTTTCCAAACTCTTTCTAAAATATAAATTAAAATCAATACTTGGTGCCATAAAAAAAAAATTAATTCTACCATTAGAAATTTGTTTAAAAAAAAAAAATTTACCTCTGAAGACATAATTTCAGGTGAATGAGGCCTTTTTCTTGCAATATCTAAAGAGAAAAAAAAGATTTTAATGATAATACCATACGAAATATTGTAAATATTATATTAGAAATGGTATTACAGTAAGCTTCTGGTAATTAATATTATTATTTGCAAAAGAAATATAATCCCTATGCTGTGAATATTGAAATTGTGAAAATATAATATATATTTTTATACTGTGAAATAAATAATACTTTAATAACAATTGCTCATAATAAAAACCGATGTTTGGAATATTCGACTATAGCATATTGAGCAGCTACTATTGTAACTATATCTTTCAGTTAAAACTAAATACAATAATAAAAAGCAAAATTAGCATATTGACATTAAGAAAACATCAAAGTCTATTACATTTTCATCCATTAATATAGTTATCTCTCAATATAAAATTAATTAACTTATCAACACACCATTGCAGTTATATTCTTTGTGTGGTTTATAGGTGAACGGAAATGGTTCACTGACTGCTCCATCATTTTTTCGATGTAGTTCAAAGAATACTTGGGTATCATTTTCAATATCCTTTTCAAATTTAGGAGTTCTAAGAACAAAATACCATTTTTAATAATGAAATGTATTATAGAAACATAGTGAGGTAGATAAGCTAAAATTGTAAAAGACAATTTAAATTTTATAAACTCAAGATTTTTTCCATAGTTTTTGCGTTGCATAAATTAATTGAAAAGGAGATATGAAAATATTCAGCATACTAACCTGAACACGATACCCAACTGATGGTGAACATGTTGAGGACCATATATTGCTAGCGCCTGCCAAATTCGTTTTTCATTACTATCAAGTCTGAAGAATCTTACTTGGACATCTAAAAATAAAAAAATGAAAATATTTCATAAAGAAAGATTTCTTACTGATAGCAATGAGACTAATAAAAAAAAATATTAAAAAAGATAATTTTTATTTTTTTATTTTATTGTAAGTTGAAATCTGCAACGGAAGCAAACTTAATTATTATAAAATTCTCAGTGAAGATTAATTTATGTTAATGCAGATTAATATCCTACAATCAAAAATAATAATATCCAATGGGGTTCAATATGTAGATACCTAGGTGGTAGATATAAACTTGAATAGGTTCTTAAGAAATATAGTTTTAAATATCTATAGATATAAATTAAATTATAAATGAAATATAATGCATTTCATATTTTAAAAATATATATTTAAAAAAAAAGTATTTTAAATATAATTTTTTTTTTCAAGTGAAAAATTTCGAATTGAAATAAAACCATAAAATCCAAACAGAAAAATATATTAAGCTAGCTGAAACATTGTAGAAAACAGTTGAATTTTTAAATAAAGAAAGTAATTAATTGAATAAATAATTTAAAAGGTTTTAGTTCTCCTATAATATTTCCGAAGTTAGGAAACAATGTATATATAAACCTTTTTATATCAATACATACCCCCCATTGATAGCCTCATGGAAACGAGATTTCTCAATGATTGTTTGTTTCTTTATAAAGTAGAAATAGTTTAAAACAATATTAACAGGCGACCAAAAATATGGCAGACAAATTGTCTTTGTATTGGTTGGTTTACCAATCTTCTACAATTCTTCCTTTACACATCTGTGCTTGCAGATTTTAAAACAATTTTAAAATTAGAATAAAAGGTTGAGAGAAATGGCCTTGAAAATTAAAAACAAATGGTTTAAATATTTTTGTTTTGAAGAGAAAAGATTTTTCCTGGCCGGGATACGAACCCGGGTCCTCTGCATCTCCGGTGCAGTGCTCTAAACCACTGAGCTACCAGGGGTCATATCTAAGTCAGACAAATCCATTCTCTTCACCGATCCCATATCCCCGTCCTCTCGCAATTTTTGTGTTCTATACACGGGGATTTGTCTGACTTTGGATATGACCCCTGGTAGCTCAGTGGTTTAGAGCACTGCACCGGAGATGCAGAGGACCCGGGTTCGTATACCGGCCAGGAAAAATCTTTTCTCTTCAAAACAAAAATATTTAAAAATAATTATCATCAAAATAACAATTAATAAAAATAAACAAATGGTTTAATTTGTTTTTAATGTATATCCATAATTAATCATCCTTAATTGTGTGAGAAATATAATATTATATCTAAACATTAGTTCTAGTAGAATTCCGTTAAATAAAATAAACTGTTTTCCTTAAAAATTTGAAATGAATTTTATTCGACAACACATAACATTAAAATTAAAAATTATTTCAATAATTCAAAACACAGAATAACAAACCTTTCGATATTTTTTCGACAAAAATAAAGACTTCATCGTTTCCTCTGCAAGTTCCAAATGTTCTGCTGCAATTAACAATTTTTAATGCAGCAGTTTCAGCATTATCTGAAATAAAAAATAAAAAAAGATAAGTAAACAATTTTATATTACATAGAAGAGATGTTTACATTAGTGGGGCCTCTGCCTAATAGGTATTAACCAAGTTCTTCTTATTTCTGGATCCCATGTACCCAGCATTGCGACATCCCCAGTCTACCTGAGGTGGCTAATTTTAATAAAGGTTACTATGTTCACATCTCCATCCAGCTCCATTAAATCAGTATTAGATCGCTGTCACCATACACAGATTGCTCCCTAAATTCTCCTCTGTCTCTCGAATCTCAGAAGAAATACTGTTATACCAGTTATAAAATTTTATCAGAGTTTATATAGGCATACCTTTGTAGTTTAAGATATTACCTTATTTTAGAAATCCTCAAATACTAACTTAACCCATTGAATAGAACATATGTCATAATGACGGCATTGTTTCACACTTTTATTGATAGAAGCGCTGGGCGGGTGCACCACAAGCCCTAGATCTTTGTGACATCTTTGGTCAGGTACCGACACGCTTCCGCATCACTCCGGAAGCCCCTCGCTCCCCTTTGTTTTAGTGTTAAAAATTCCAATATACAGAAAAAATAAATAATAAAATATATAAAGACTGATTTTATCATTTCAAAAATAATATCAAATGGAAAATAAATGTTTTATTTAAAATTTTGACTTTTTCAAGCCCCGATTATACGAGAGAATAGTGATGTACCAAGAATAATTAATCGAATAACCATATAGAAATACTGTAGATATACTGTAAGGATGCTCGCATCTTAGGTAGCAATGAGTGGTTGAGAAAATTACAAAGCCCGTACACATATTATTCGAAAATATTCAGTTTTTTACGCAAGTTATGCAAACTGTATAACCGTGTACAATGTGAGAATTCTCACATTCTACACTGAAGCTGTCATTATGACGGATGTTCCCTGTAGACCACAACTCAGAGATGTTTCGTTAAACAGGTTATTATGTGGATACGTTTCGACTATATGTCATTTACAATCCATCAAGAACTTCTTTAACATCTGAGAAGAGTTATTTATAAGTCTTCTTTTTTCTTTTTTTATTATTCATTGTCATTAGCTAAAATTTTTTCTTGGAGGTCCATTGTCCTCCATGGTCCTTTTGTTAATATTTTAAATTTTAAAATATTTATACTTATACAGGTTAATAAGATGGCAATTGAACTCATAAAATACGAGTAGGGCAGTAGTCTCATTGCACACCTACCATTCACAGTAGCATCTAACAATGAAACTTATTTAGGTGAGGATATAAAAATATTTGAATAAATAAAAAGAAAAAAAAATTGAAAATTTATAATATAAAAAATTATTAATAACTTCTAATGCTAAGCGAATATATTAACTTTTGATAGAAAATTCCTTTATCGATAATACAGAAGTTTCCCAGAAGAAAGTCTCACAACAAAATTCATTGTTTTAACCCTCACGGGCACACCCTAGTATGTGACTCCCTAAGCCACACGCAGGTCCCCGAGACTCCTGCGTTAAAATATTCGCATTTTTCAGTTATTTTCTTTTTGTTTCCTTCACAATTACATTAGTTAACCCTCCAAAGCAGAAAATTATTTATTTGAAAACTATTTGATTTTTTTTTACATTTTTCTATTCTTATAGTGAAATAGAATTCGAGAAAAATAATTTTAAAAATTTGCACTAAACTGACTGTCAGAGCCCCTTGCAGGTAGATGCAACGGTAATTCACCCCGAGTAGGTCTCCCAGACTCCCATGTGGCCGTTAGGGTTAATAAAAACCAAATTTAAAATATTCTTATTCAAAGGCATCCAGTGTTTCAGTTATTAAATATTTAATTATTTTAGTCTCTATTCCAAATGCAAGAATATATTTTAATTATAATTGTTATTTGTAGGTTAAATCTAAATATTTCTCTGGATAGGCAAAATTTAGAACTCCCACTGTAGCATCGTCCGATTAGCCATAACAGCATAAAGTGACGTCTAAATATTTCTATTAATTGAGCTCAAATAACAACCAAAATTTTCCTAAAGGGAATACAAGAAATTTATAATATTATGAATTATTCAGGAACATAAAATTACCCTGGATTTAATTTCCTTTTATACCAAAAATTTTAATAATGTTTTATATTTATCTTTCCCCATTTTTAATTTTGGTAGTGAGTAAATTTTAAATCAGTGTCATAATTTTAATTCGTTAACCAGTCATTTTAGAATTCGCAATTTAGAATATAAATATAAATATATATATATATATATATATATATATATATATCGGTTTCAATTGTCAAGTTTGTTACATTTTAAAAATAACTTTCAAATTTAATGTTATATTACTTACGTAAATTCTTTATTTTACTAGATATGATTGACTCGCATATCCTTGTATGAGTATTCTCGTCGAAAACTTGTACATAAAAAAAGGATTGGTTTTTATCAATTTGTTTAATTTCTTCCTTCTCTTCTCTGATAGAAGATGGTATCTAAACAACAAATTTGATGAAAATATTAATAAATATATTTGTATGTAAAATAAAAATACTATAAAAAAAAAAGCATACCGTTCTGGGAGGATCGAACTGATCACTTTCAATGTGAGCTTTTTTTTTACGATAAACATTTATATCATGTTCATCATTGGAAACAGCATGGATAATATGCAGGTAATCCAAACTATAAAAATATGGAATATTTAAAAAAAAATTGTAATATTATAAAAGTTATATAAGGATAAATGCTGACAGTTCTATAGTAAATAATATAACTAGTCTTAAACACAGGATTTCAAAAATTACTTGAATAAACCACTTTTAAAATGTTTAAGTCTGATGTGCTTAAGTAGAAATGATAAAACAAAAAGCAATGTCTGATATTTTTAAAATTTAATTGTATTTAAAGAAATAGAGACAAAAACATTTGTACATCATTATTAGTAGAACTTTAGATTCAATCAATCAACAGAGTTATTATTATTATTTGAGTATAAAACAAATTTGTAGTTAATAAGTAAATTTTAGAAAAGGCATATAATACATTTACCACTAAAGATAATTTAAATATCATAAAATGAGTTAATTTAAATAAATATATGCTAAAATCAATCTAATAATATATGACTCATTTAAAGATTTTAATTTAATTTATAAGTACTTTTCTGAAAAATAAATAATAAGTTAAAGAACTTTGAAAAATACAATCTAAAATCTTAATTTATATATTAACTCTCAAGCGACAAATTAAATGAGAAATGTTTTAAAACTAAGATTTGTATTTCGAAAGAAGGTTCTGTAATACACATAAACAAATGACTGCTTATCAGCTAAAATGTGAAATATGCTTACTAACACATGTTACATCTCAGAATCAGAAAAAAAATGAATATAAAACATAAATAAGAATTTATCGAGCCTCACAAAGATCAAGCCATTCTAATTCATATAAATGTAATAATCATGTGCGAGTATAAAATCCATAAAAGTCACTGAGTAGTGAAAAAAATATATGTATCTTAATTAATAATTATCATACATTAAAATCTCATGTGGACATGAGTCGACTTCTTCATCGATGGAAGTTGATCGACTTATATCGAACCTGATATAAATTACCATAAAAATATCCATGAACTACATCACTTCTGTTTTACACGTAAAATCAACACAAGTACAGTGTTAGATTTCACAACAATAACAAATACAAAATCGCAACTTCTAACCATTAACCGTTTTTGAGTTATATGGGATACAAACAAGTACATATATGGAGTTTTGGTTGAAATCTAAACACCTAAAACTGCTATGATTACAATAATTCTTAATTGCAGGTAAAAATCCAGCAAGCTTCAAAACAATCTTATTAGAGTGGAATATTCAAAGTTAAAATTATCACAGTTCCAATTATCAGAGCAGAAATACTTACGTCACTTCATAATTAGTTTCTTCAGACACTTTAAAGTCATGGGGCTCGATTGTTAATTCTCCCTTAGGAGGTTTACGTGCTAGCTTGTGAAAGTGAGCACGCGGTCTATCTATTTGTGTGCTAATTAACCAAACACGTACAATGGCAGAACCGCTGTAATTATTAAGCTATAACAAAAAAAGGTATCAGTCAAAATTGTTTAGAAATATGAAAAATAATAATAATAAAAAAATATGTAAAACCTTAAGCTTTGGAAATTTACACAAGTCTTTCTTCTTGGTTGGAGGAGAACTCACTCCAACAATATGCCCGTGATATTTTTCCTTCAGGTATCTATATCGGTAATCGGCAGGCTGTTCCGTAAACTCAATCCATGTAGCTGAAAATAACAGCATTAATGAGGCTTAAGGCAAATATACCAATGACAACAAAATGAAGTGAATCATCAGTACCTGACTGATGTTCCGACTGAGCCCAATTTATGTTATGCTCAGGAGAAACCTGGGGGTCCGACCAGTACCCTAGGGAGCCAGCATCATCTGAAAAAAATCAATAAATATACATTAAAAATTATCCTAATTGTTAAACTAATACAATCAAAGAACACAATTTACCCAAATCATAATTCATCATCAATGATATATGTGTAACTGGATAAAACTTGAATTAAAATAAATTGATCAAGACACAACGCCTTCCTACCACTAAACAAAAGCTCAAATGTCATACGTCAGAAGTTATCAGGCTGCAGATAACTGTGAAGTACACAACTCTTCTGTTTCTTCGAGGTCAATTAAAAACATCATATTAACAAATAACATAACATTATAAAGAAAAATAATAAATGATTACTTTCTTCTGGTTTCTTATCCTTCTTTCCCATTCTAGAATCGTCTATTTATAGAACATCAGATAATATTCTGAAACATCAACAAAAACAAATTTGAAGTTAACTGATACTGATGTATCGATACATCTAATAGTCGATTACTGGTATCGATATATAAAATAAAATGACCGGTTCTGTTAAGGAAAACCCCGCTGTGATTACCAGCATCCAACTCTATCACTGGAATAGAAATTAGGCAATAATTATTTAGATTGTCTTTTTATGCGTTCGAAATGGATTGCCAATTCCAAACCGTTTACATTTCGATTAAAGATAATTATTACGAGTTTGTCGCTTCGAGATGAGTTACAAGTTTTAACTTCTCATTCGCTTCCCTTTTAATATTTTCCAAAAATACAAATCATGTTGAGCTTTAGTATAGAAAAGATAATGTAATTATGGGAAATGAGAATACTTCGGTAATCATTTAATCTAGAAATGAACGTTTCAGCAAACATATATCATCTATACATAGGGTCGGTGAAGAGAACGGATCTGTCTGACTTGGATACGACCTCTGGTAGCTCAGTAGCTTAGAGCACTGCTACGGAGAAGCAGACTATCCGGGTTCGAATCCCGGTCAGGGCAAATCTTTTCTCTTCAAAACAAAAATATTTAAATACGCCATCTATACTTCGAAATGTTTGTTGAAACTTTTATTTCTTGACTAGCTTTTGCCCACGGCTTCGCTCGCGTGGAATTTGGTCTGCCACATAAAGTTTCGTGACAGATCATTTTAAATAAATAATTTAATTTTTGTTAACTATAAGTTGCTCATCTTATATCCGAAATTTCACATGTCTAACTTGAAAACTGACGGATTCCATACAATCTTTGAACCCCTATTATATTAAGGGGGAAACCCTTGGGGGTGGAATTGACCAAATCCCTTTCTTAGAGCTCTTTTAAGCTATGCAAAGAACCTATCTGCGAATTTCAAAATGCTAAGTTCAGTGGTTTCTGCTGTGCGTTGACCGCTGGGTGTGTTAGTCGATCAGGTTACAGTTTTATATAAACTTCGCCTTAGTGGAGTGATGATAAAAAGTAGCCTATGTCCTTCCCCAGGCTTGGGATTATCCATATCAAATTTCATCACAGGCGGATCAGCACAGCCGTGAAACATACATTGACACTGATTAACAAACGGTAGTTTTGGATTTGAATGTTTCTAAGTAGAATTCAAGAAAGGATGGAGGGATATGTCTTGTACTGTACGATGTACATTTTAAGAGAAGGATGAGAAGGTGGAAGGTTCTAATTTAATAAGTGAACTTTTTTTTTTTTCTTAGCCCCTATGGGTTTGAAGGTTTCTAATTAGAATTGAATATAGGATGGAGAGGTATCTCTTGTACTGTACGATGTACATTTTAAGACTGGTAGTTTATTTATATTTATTAGCTTTACATTTTTCCGGTGATGGGGCTCACCGTGTCCATTTCCTTTTGTTTGTTGATTTTATTAATTTCTCAGTTCAGGCTGAGACTTTGTACGTGACCTTGCCACGTTTGTGGCCGTCCTGCTGGGGCGAGTGTCCGAAAAAGAGGGTTAGTACAGTATTTCAGGCTGTCGAAAAATTTAATGTGTCTACGTTTAATGAAGTCTGTAACTGTCGGTATGTCGAGAGTAGTGTGTAGGAGGTCTGTTTTTGTTTTGTTTAATGTTGTGTGTCTCACTATGCGTTGCAGTACGCCATTCTGAATACTGCTCCGTAAAGGAGTGCCGGTCTTAGGATGCTCTTGTAGATGGTCAACTTGAGGCGGAGGGATAAGTTAGGAGAAGTAAGCAGGTGGTTAAGTCTGTAAGACTTGGTCCTAACCGATCTGAGTTTCTTCCTACAGTGGTAGGCTAGTTTAAGGTGCCTGTCAAGGGTGACACCTAAGTAGACTATGCTGCTCGCTGGTCTGTTTTCACGTCCCGCTACCCTATAGACCTTAGGGAGAGGGCGGCGCTTTTTCCCCTGAAAGGAAAAAATTATCCAGTCCGTCTTTTTAGGATTCACTGTGATGTTGAGTCCTTCTAGCTTCTGTGTGATGCTCGCACAGACCTCCTCCGCCTGCCGTAGAGCTCTCTCTGCGCTGATCGAGGTGCTGTAGATCGCTATGTCGTCGGCATAGGCAGCTACAGTAGCTTTTTTGTAGTTGGCTCCAACAGTTTCAGCTGTGTGTATTGAGAAAAGTACTGGAGATAACACAGACCCCTGAGGAACTCCGCAGGTGAATGCGAAGGCTTCCGATGATGTTTCGCCGATACGAACTGCTATCGTCCGCTGTTGAAGAAACGACCGTAGGATCGAGTAGAGCTGTTCAGGAAATTCGTTGTCCTGTAGTGTCTTGCATAATAGGTTATGGGAGACTGAGTCGAACGCTTCCGTGCAGTCTATGGAGATCATAGCGGTCGCTGCGTTCTTGGCGGTGCACTGGCTCACTTCCGCAGTTATCTTCGCCAGGTGATGATCCGGACAGAGGCCGGCCTGGTAGGCGGTTTGCTCCGGTGGGATGAGTGCTGTCTCTGAGCAATACGCTTTGAGATAATTGAGGACAATTTTCTCAAAGACTTTCCCCAGATGCGGAAGCAAGCTGATGGGACTGTAGTCCGCTGGCTGTGATCCTGACTTCAACGGCTTGAGTAGAGGAAAAAGAATAGCTATCTTCCAATTGTCTGGAAAATATCTTAACCTGAGGCAGGTATTATATAAATTGGTCAAGTGAGCTATTCCTCTTTTTGGCAGTTGTTTCAGCAATATAGTTTGTATCCCGTCGTGGCCTGGTGCTTTATTCCCCTTCATACGAATAATATTTCTAATCGGATGCCTACATCATACAAAGAACACACCCTCAAAGTTTCAGGTTTCTACGATCAGCGGTTTAGGCTGTGCGTTGATACCTCAGTCAGTCATTCAGGACAAAGCATTTTATATGTATAGATGAAACGGTTACCGAAATATACCCATTACCCATAATTACATTCTCTCTTCCACATCAAAGCTCACGATAACTTATATTTTTGGAAAATATTAAAAATGAAACGAATAAACAGTTAGAACTAGTAACTCAGCTCGAAGCGACAAACTGCGGAACAGATACTGTATAATTTTTTTTACTGTTGGTTTTGTTTGTCGTTTCATTTCATCTAGATCAATTGCCATAAATTTAATCCGAAACGGCAGATTTAATAAAGTAAAACGGAATTAATATGTTACGTCTTTTAAAGTTGGAATGAAAAAAAAATATATAGATTGTAAGACTAGTCAGGAAGGCATCCTTTTTCGTTCATTACAACAATCGTTCGTTTATTTTTATTTAGATGCCACCTAACAAAAGCAAGAGGTTCTGTATTGTATGTTATTAACTGTCTGGACAAAAATGAAACCATATCGACAACAAAAGTGTACATTCATGAAATTTCGGTCATACCCTGGAGTTATTTGTTTATTTTTTAATTTATACAGCCACAGTTAATGTCTACTTACACTTAAACTTTTAGATATCTAGCTTTCACCTTCCTATATTTATATATATATTCCCTACATGAATAAATACAGAAAACTATAGAAAAAAGGGGTAATTTCATGAATTCTTTTTTCTAATTCTTCTTTATGGGCCGAATGAATTATATTGAGAACAACAGCTTAGAAGTTATTTTTGATTTTAGATTTTTAAATAAAACATAAAAATCACATGCCTGACATGGGTAATTCGTCTTTAAATTTCCTTTGAAGAATTATCATTGATTATTCTTACTGAAATTTAAAGCGCTCAGAAAATTCAATCAAATCCAATGGAGGAATAGTTAGATTATAGTCACTATTCAAAAAACCGGATTATGTGCAGCGAGTTTTTCAATTTTTTAAATATGATTTAATGGTAGAAGTACTACCTAAATACATAGGGTTTTACAATGTGACAACAGAAAAAAACAGGAGGTTAATGCATTTTCTGACACATCCATGCCTCCATTCTAGCCGACAGCAACACATCTCTGGGCTCACTAATTCATTAGCGGTGGCCGGTTAAAGTGAGTACTGTGGCATCCTGGTCACGTAGTGAAGTAACGCAGTTTTGTAATATAATTTTCAATATGGTGTAAGCATAGATCAATGCTTAGAAGAAATGAAGCTTGCTTTGAATGATTGTCCACATCGTACGACTATATTCAGATAGTACGAAGAATTTGAAAGAGACAATATCATTCTATCTCAGGTCATCGAGAGAGAAGGAAGACTACGAATGTCAGTAACAGAGGAAAGAACGGCGATTGACACATCAACAGATAGAGGAGACCTTACACCTCCATGCACCACCAATTCATTCGATTTTGAGAGACCATTTAAAGCTGAAGAAACTTTGTTGCCTTTGGTTGCCATAGTCTGACAAAAGACTCATCGCGTGACTTGGTGCTGAAAGATGATGAAACTGTTAAGGGATAATCTCAAAATGTGAACAGCATCGTGACGTGTTACTAAACTTGGATGTACTATTATGATATGTCGTATAAAACAAAGTTTGATTCCTTGATAATGAGGATACACTTGTAACTCACAAAATCTCTTTTTCTGTATAGAAAAAAATTATCGTAGTATTTTTCAGAACAAACAATTTTTTTTTGTAGGGCGTGACGGTTTGGACACACAAAAGACAGTCACGGCCAAGTGTTACAGTGAGCAGTGCCTGCTTAAAGACACGTAACCAAGAATGGACAGCTGGTACCTCCATGGCAAAGCTCCAGCTCACGACGAAGACCTTCTGAAGAATTGGCACAACGAACGTGCCTTGCTCCTAAATGAAACTTGGCTGAGCTGGTTTAAGAACTGGTTTCGACTTATGGAGACGTAGGGTGTCTGTTCCGTAGGTTGTCGCTTCGAGTTGAGTCAGAACAAGTTTTAACTTTTTATTCATTTCCCTTTTAGTATTTTCCAAAAATACAAGCTATCTTGAGCTTTAGTACGGAAAAGAGAATGTAGTTGAAGGTAATGAGTGATTTCAGTTATCATCCCATCAATAAATAAAAGTTTCAACTAACATTTCGAAGTATAGATGATATGTGTTTGCTGAAACGTTCATTTATAGATGAAAGGAATATCGAAGTATACACATTTCCCATAATTACATTCTCTTTTCCATTCTATACTTGTGGAATAGTTACCTGGAAGTCGAGGTTACAAACAGCTGGGTGTAACAAAGAGGTTCGTGTGAAAGGAATTTGCCACAGCCTCAGCCATTTCATTTATTTTATTTCATTTCTATATTTATTAAGAACACATTCATAAATTAATATTTAATTTTATTTCATTATTTTACGGTTCTTATTTATTTATATTTCAGTGGCAAATCCTTGAATAATCTATCCCCAGCTGTTGTGTTATTGACTGAGTGCCGAGTTATTTTATTCTTTCTTTTCTGGTTTGTATTTACTGTGATTTTGACCTGGACCTGTTGTATAGCTATAATTTAAGTTTATTGACTGTCTATAAATTCTTTCAATATATATAGGCTTCCTTATTTATAAGAATCTAGCACCTAAAGATGAATTGCAAAACATTTGTGTAGGTTGAACCATTTGCAAAACTTTGTAAGATCTTGTGAGTAATATACCACAGTTCCGAAACCAATATTAGTTCTTGTTCGGGAAGCAATTGTTTTTAGGAAGCCGGGATTGCCCAGGCTACACTAATAGCTCTCAAGGAATAATGAATATTCTATGATGAAGCTCAATACCCTTCAATTATGATGTCATGGCGGTCAAAAACAGCTGCCATGGAAACAAGGTTTCAGGGTTTGATGTCATTTCGAGGATTACAACCATGAGATTGATATTGTAATTGCGGTAAATCATTCGGACATATATCATAGAGGATTATTCATCACGCTATGTCAGGAAAAACAAAGCACTAACTCTATTACCAGCGTGAATGCCTGACAGGAATGCTATCGAGGAAACCATTTCCGTCATCATATTTTTAGATATAAACACTTGGAACACGGAGTTCAAACGGCAACGATAGACTAGGTTCGAAGATGAGTGTTTTATGGCTGTATGTTATTATCAGTTAATTGTGATAAACGAACCGTCTGATGCGCCAAACCTTTCTGCAAGGAGTTGGATTGAAGTCTTGTTTGCTTCGCCATCATTTTCAAGATGCACATTTGATTGTATCCTCAGATCTGAAAAGAGTTCCGACCACAATGCGATATCTTCTGATACTGTACCACTAAAACCTTTGAAGGGTCTTGGGTTTAGTTAGTGGTAGAGACTGCACTGTTTCTCTGACTGTTGTGCAACGAGATGATTTGTCACGCTCAGCCATCAGAGTTTCCACTCTATTTTGAATACCCACTTTATAGATGCTGGGTGAGCCCCAGGAGGGTCCTCGATCACAAAGGATTCATCTTCGGCTGCTAATAGATTAAATAAAAGTCTACTAAATAGCTCAATTAGAGCCCAGGACCTTCGGCACGGCAACTCAGCGTATTACCACTGAGCCACTCCGCTCCCCAGACATTGACAATATATAACCCTAGGTTTTTATTTTCCAATAACATTACCGTATTATATTATTTATTATTAATGTTTATTTATCCAATAACGTTACCGTATTGCAGACTAAATTTCCTTTAAAAAATATTATACTCAACTATATTAACGGATATATTCCATAGGATTAAAATATAATTCTATTTGCGGGAAATTCTACCTCATAATTGTTCTTAAATTAGGATCCAAAGCGAGACTAATGTTAAATAGAAAAAGGAAGCCTTGAATTTATTCATTGCAAACTAATCCTCAGTAGTATATTTATTTAAAGACTAATCTAATGGTTTAAAAAAAAAAATCTTTTGTCGAAAACCGTCTCACAATATATTTAAAGTATATAATAAATCTGACTAGAATGCCGCTGAATGGTGCACCAGGAGGGGAAAAAATGGGGGCAAACCCAGGTGGATGGATGACTTAGAGGAAGATTTGAGAAGGATTGGGTAAGAAATTGGAGGATTCTCGCTGGAGACCGGGAGGAATGGAGGAGAATGGTGAGAGGTCCAGGTCCTGCAAGGATTGTAGCGCCCAATAGTGAGCGAGTTAAATAAAATGGAAAATATAAATAACTATATTTCATGAAGGGAATCATTCGCATTTTATGGTAATGGAATTGTAACTTTATTACCTGAAATATTTTTTGAATTAAGTTTCATATTTCTCATAATACATGATAATTGTATTATGTATTAGGCTATATTTTATGATCGGTAATGAAGCAATCATCTCTTATCATTATTAGCCGGAAAAATGTTTGTGAATACACTCAATAAATGCTCATGCTCTATTTCAGGTATATTCAATTTCCTTTTTTGTTTTGTTTTTAAATTGGAGTATGGGTTTACATAAACTTTTATTGCAGATTATTTTCCGCGCATTACGGGTTACTCTGTAGCTCAGCCGGAAACTGTGATATTTCTCCGTTTTTATTTAAAATTAGCGTTTACTTGTAAATTATTTAGACTATCTCGTCGTGAGAATGGTCTGAGTCGGTTAAAAAAAAAAATTATACAATATAAATTATTGTATTGGGGGCCCCCACTTCGACCCTTCTTTGACAATTTGGGCAAAATCTGCTAATCTTGACTTCTATGCAAACACGAATTTATGACCAAAATTTCATGAACGTAAACTTTTTTTTTGTACATTTTACAAACGCCCATCCAAGTAAGAACATGTCGACTTACGAACTTTATCCAGGAATTATCTTTAGACAAAGACCGAGAACATTGAAATAAACTTATACATAACATGACTGTGCCGAAAATTTATTTCTTAAATATTCCGAAGCAAGAAAAGAAACTGGGAAAGTGATCTCAAATAAAACTTTTCGAAATTGAGTCGAGAGAAAGTGACCTTGGCAACTGAATTCCCAAATGCCTAGCATGCAAATTAAAATCGCCTACAGATCTCTACACTTTAATATTGTTGCCATAATTATTTTACCTCTTGTTTATTTCAATAGAATCGATTTTATTTATTTAAGGATGAAATGAATAATTTGGCCAGTATAGTTCGCTGAATTTTATGATCGCTAATCAAGCTATTATGCAATCTCCTCTTAGCATTATTACCCGGAAAAAAGGTTAAAAAATACACTTGTAAAATGTAACTATTAATAGAATCGTTACCCGGAAAAAAAGTTTTCAGAATACACTAATTGAACACGTTTAAATTTTCAAACATAGTTTTCTCATGGTTTTTCTAATCTCGCGTCAGTTAATTTCTAAACATTTGTAAATTATCATTATCTGACTTATCTTTGCTAATCTCAAGTTGTGGGTTGAATACCAAACTAGAAAAAAAATATTGTCAGTTATAATAAATGAGTTAAAATTTAGATAAATAAAATACAAAAACCATAAGATACTTCCAGTAAAGTTTGCAAAAAATTAAAATTAGGAAAAATTTGTTAGATTCGTTTTGTCAATTTTTAATATGTGGTTAAGTATATATATGCTAACATAAACTTATTTACATATTAGCATGGTTTTTAAGCTGTTGAAAAGTTCTGATCCCCAACCTGGAGAACCATTCAGAAATTTAGGGATACAGGTAACAAGCACTATTTTTAAGAATTTTCTACATTGGTATGTACAGATGACATAGATATTATTAGTCACTCGTCTAGTGTGTGAAAGCTGCATTCCTAGACATTTACAAAGCAGCCAAGGAGCTTGGGTTAACTCTGAATGAACAAAAAACTAAATACATGTATGCAAATAGACCAAACACTCCAGAGAGAATTTCAAATAGACCCCTATACCTTTGGAAAAGTAAAATCGTTCTCATACTTAGGATCCACTGATGATGATTTTGTTAAAGTTTAACAGTGTGTTTCAGTATTCTGGTATATAGAAATCTACAGAGATAAGCACTTTCTTTAATAATAATTAACATTTTATGATAATTATTACCCTCTACTTTTTATTTAATTACATTACTTTTATTACACATCTGACCAAAATGTGAAATAAAATTAAATGGTAATATTAATTAACTATTAATAAGTAATAGTAAATAAGGTGTTATGGAGAATAATAGGTCCAAAATCAATTTTTAAATTACAAAAGGCTGGGCTTTACTGTTTAACAGAAAATTACCTCAAAATTGTTTAAAACAATAAAATTCTATTAAAACAATTATTTTTTCTATACAAAATAATAAAGAATTATGATGTAAGCTGCTATTTTTGAAAGTGGTATAAGTCCATATGGATAAAAAAAAATTGTGTCTTAAAATCCCATAATAAACTCTCCAATATTTATACCCGTGTCAAGGATCCTATTCCATATCTCGCTCACACGTTGTATACCCTTTCCCCTGTTCCACTCCCAACTCCACTCCTTAAAGCCTGTCAATTCCAAGATAAAAAAAATTGTTTATTCTTTTAAATGATTTTAATGATTATGATTTCCTGATAAAATTTACTGATGTGAAACTTGCTCGCTAACGCTGAAGGATGAACGTCTTCAGGTATTAAAAATAAGGTGTTATGTAGAATATTCAGTCCTGGGGAGCATAGGATATTACATAACGCGTAATTGCAAACCATGCATCCGCTAAATATTATTCAAGTGATAACGTCATGAAGAATGAAATGGGCCGGTAAAGTTGCTGGACTTAGCAATGAACAATTTCCTAAGATGTTAATAAGTGCTGTGCAGACTGGGAACCATCTGAGGGGTAGACCGAAGCATAGGTGGGAGGATTGGGTTTAAGATTGATCTAGCAGATTTGGGTTTGGGTAGTGGTCCGTGGACAGAAGTTTGTAAGCAGAGATTGGTGGTATCCCCATCGAGCCTTCGGATTATCTAAGCCTTATTATTATTATTATTAGTAATTATAGGTAAAGCAAATCTGTAGTATTGTTATCATGCACTACTATACCCAAGATCACAGGTTTATATCCTCGGCAATTGAACTTAGGATTATAAGGGAGTAAAAAATTCTTAGTGTGATAACAGGCACTCGTTAAAGATCTCTATCCTAATTATATCTGCATATGAAAAATTTAGGACACCTACTGTGGTATCGGGTGTTCAGTGACAACTGTATGAAGTGACATGAAACGAAAACAAATAAACTCATGACTATAAAAATATTGCATATTGTGAACAATATTTCTATTTAAATATATTATAAAAATGTAACAGATAAGCTATTTTAATAACTGTAGTTAAATAAGAGCGGACAGTATAAGTACAAAATTTCCCCTAACCGAAAATCTATAACATAGATATATTAATATAAAAGTAAACAAATAACTGTATTAAATTATAAAGGATATCTATGTGAACTTATCTTATGTACCTCAATTTAAATAAATTGTTGTCGCACTAATGTATTTGAATAAAAATAAATTTACAAAAAAATAACTAATAACTATAATTATTTATTGGGAAACATGTTCAATCAAATATATAATACATATTTTTACATGTAGAGTGTCAACAATCTGTAGTGAAGGCAGCAATAATTAAATATATAATTTAAATTAGCATAGAGCAAAACAAGATATCACATTTTCAATTATAAATGTACGTATTCTACTATTGCTTTGGGTACATTACATGAATTATTCTGTTTAACTATCAATCAACTAATTTTAGTAATTCTAATTTTTGTTAAAACTTTTAATGCATTGGCCGCTAATGTAAAAACTTCCTAAATAAAAGCTCACTAGTCAAGTTGATTCTATTTGAAATATAAAAATTTATGATTAAGTTATGAAGATAATCTTGGGGATTAAATCAACAAAAATTATTTTTTAATAATTGATAATGTTAATGTTTTTACAACAATTTTTTACAATGTTATGATTAATTCAAGTGATGTACAGGAATGGGAGTTTAAATTTTTAACATTTCTTTTATAATGTACACTATTTATATGTGCAACAATATACATATCTAGAAAATAATAATTGATTGTTCTCAATTAGTCATACATATTTGTTTAAAAAAAATTTTTTTGAACCTTCAGTAATATAAAAACTGTAATTATAATTCTTATTCAAATATAGAAAGATACTGTAAGAAATGAAAAATAAAGATTGATTAAATTATGCCATTGGTTAAGCTGGCCACATACTTAAATTATTTTAAAATTATACAAAACATTTCCAAGCATTTTTGAATAAGCTAAATAAATTTATGTTTGCTTTTAAACTAATGTATATAAAAACACTAGAATGTTACATATTAAATTAGTAAAGATGTTTAAAATACTTTTGCAAAAATTTCGAAAAGAAAGCCACAATACACTCTGACAAATTTAAACTTAACTGTGCAGAGATATGTATGCAGCCAGCTATTTACGGAAGAAAACAATAGGTATTTAGTACTTTAATTTGAATTACATAAATATTTGAGATCATAATAATAATAATAAACTAAATTATTTTAACAAAAGTATAAATTTTAAAAATATACTTGTTTTTAAAAATAAATGGGAATGATACATTGAACATATATACAATCTTCTACAATAACCTAACTAATAATAAAGAAGTAACAGAGCGTATTTGATCAATTAAATGGGTTATATAGAGAGCATTCAGTCCCTAAAATCATATATAATTATCAATCATATATAAAATCATAAATATTTGTTAACAAGACTCTTTGTTCAAAAAATATCGTATTCTTATAAGTGAGATTTTATAAAAGCTTTTCAACTTCACATACAGTTATATCAGAAAACATTGATGGATGATACATATAACATAGAATCAAATCATAATTTCATTAAACAGAATAATTGTTAATATTTTAACAAATCTTATGAGCATATCGAGCAATAATTTAAATCATGACAGTATCAGAAAATTATTTCCATCTGACTGATTTATTAACCATAATATCCAGATAATTAAATATCTCTAAAGTATTATTGAACTAGTCATTGATAATTGGCTCGGTCAGTTAACAAAATATTCTTGTCTGAAAAATAAATAAATACAAATAAATGAAAAGACCAATTTTCATATTTCATTTTTTTTTTTAATTTTATTTATAGTTTTTTTTTTAAATTAAAATTATTATCGATAGTTGTAGATTCATGTAGTTAAAAAAGTATAATAGGCCTGAATATTACGTGCAGATATTTGCTCAAATTTTAGGTCAAAGGTTAGTAGCCTCTGGGAAGAACAGTTTATATTTACAGGAACATTTTAGCATTGTGATTACTATAGGCTCAGATTTACAAACAGAAATTGATTTTTTTCAGCCTCTGAAAAAATATAGCTATTTATTTATTTTTTTCTTAATTCTTTTAATGAACCCAAGTAAAAAATAAATAAATAACACTTTATTATGTATATAATAGAAATCGATTTTTTATTAGTCAGCAGATTATATTTATTAAAATCTTTTTAAGCTTTAATATTGAAACTACAGAGTAATATTAAAAAGTATTAGTTAGCCAAAATGTAGAATTTATATATTAAATTTATTGAGATCCGAATGAAGGTTCCAAGTTATATCCAATTTATAAAAAAAAAATTAAATATTAAAGCCGATTTTAATATTACATAAAACAGATGAAACAGACTTTAAAGTTTAAGAGATACGTAACGTATTTAAAAGGAATTAGAAATAAGATTATATTTAGTATTATTATTATTTTTTTTGTCAGTGATAAGTTTTTTATCATTGCAAATAGATTTTTATAATATAGAAAAACCAGTGTAATATTACGCTGTTAAGTTATGCTTTACAAATGCTAAGAAGAAACACAAATATAGTCACATTTAAATCATCTGAATTCAATAAGAGTATTAGCTAAAATAAAACTTTAAAAATATGTTTCCTTACTTTGAAGATTTAGCATTTCAATAATGCTTGGAAAATTCAATAAACTTTTTTTTTCAAGTAATTAGAATCTGAAATCCCAATACGTTATGATAGCCAATTGATAATTTATTACACGTATATGTACAAAAATAAGTCGTTTCAGGTTTAGAAAACACAGTTCATTAAACTATAACTGTGTTATACAAGATATGAAGATATATTATATACAATAAAAGTACTTATCCAGGATGTTTTATTAACATTTTGATTCATCCAGATATTGTGATATTTAACCTGGATAAAACAATTTTTGATTGTTTTTTTTTTCTCATAAAACAGGTGGGTGGCAGGAAGAAGAGTGAGCAAGTGAGAACTACAGGCAGTGTTGCCAGATGGAAAAAAACAACCATTCATTAACCCTAGTTTTCATTTTTTTAAGTTTTTGTTGTTTTACGTGAAAGTTCGTCAACCAGATCAAATGCTTAGATTAATTATATGTATTGAAATGAAAAGTTGTTTTTTCATTACAGTTATGTCTAGCTGTCGTTTTAATTTAATTGCATATGTTTACTCTAAGACAAAGCATTATCTGGCAACCCTGTTCAAAGAAGAGTGCCAAACATGGCAGTGTTTTTATTGCTTCTCAATTTAAAGAGACACATATCTAAATTATGTCTTTTAAAATAGAAGTCATACTGTATGAATATGAAGTGTTTAAATTATTATATCAATTGAACTGAACACATTAAAAAACTTATAGATATGTTTATAACAATATAACATTAAGATAATTATTGCATTATTACTCATCCCTAAGGGCACTGCCTTAGTTATAATTCAATGAAATTAAAAAAAGAAAAAAGTATAAGTTAAAAAGCTGTGTCACTACCTAGAACCAAATCTAATGTTCTTCCTAATTTCTATAAAACCGAAAATAAACTGGCACATAATAATAATCTGTCATATTCCATTGTAGGATTTTTTTTTTTAAATCAAAGAACTTAATAAAAGATGCTTTTAAATTGATATCTAGTGTAAAGCCGGTCTATCGTACACTATTGTTAGACACAGGTCTGTTATAAGAAGGCAGCTATTGTAGTAAAAGCTATCAGTAGCAATGCAGATTTGAGGTGTTCCGCCGAGTTGCACAGGTTTCCAGAGCATGAACAATAGAGAGCATGGACATTGAAAGTGCCTAATCTTTTCAGGCACTTCGAGTCCTTATATTGATCTTCAATGTACCCACAGCCTCGAACGATCCTTGTCTTTCCATAAACTGAAAAACATCAATGAATAAATATTATTTTTTAAATATACACTAATCTATTTATTATATAAGCTCGTTATTCACAATGTAATTAACAAAATCATCACCAATGCTTTTTTTTTATATACTGTTACTTTTTTAATATTGAAGAGCAAAATTTTAAAAGAGGCATAAAATGTTAAGACATTAGTGGAAAAATTGCAAGCAAAAAGCATTAAGTCTCTCAACTTAAACAGGAAACAAAAATAATTTTCAATATTTCTCCCATTCGGGCATCTTCAGGACAGAAAGAGAATAATAGCAAAGAAAAAAAACGAATAACGCACTTACTAACCTCAAATGCAGCAAGACACTAACACTAATCAGAATTTGGGCCTTGGAGGTAGTGGGGATATTTCCTCTGGTTACTGTCTTCCTGCATTATGAGTATTTTTGTTTTCTGTTTAAGTTTAGAGGCTTATGGCTTTTTGGTTGGAATTTTTCCTCTAATATCTTAACTAATACTTTTTTATATATTAAATCCTAGTTTGTTGTTCTGAATTTTCTGTTTTTACAATCCATAGAAAAATCTCTTGTTAGCTATTTTTCTTTGTTATTTAACCAGGCATTGAGATTAGAGAGTGATAATTACCTATTGACTGCTTTGAAATGAAAATTACTTCCTTTGTGACAAATGAGTTTTGTCAGGGCCTGGATTAGTAGATTTCATAGATGCAGACATTGTTTTAATGTCTATTAGACATAACAAATGACAAATTAAGATATAAGGTTCTAGGTTTCGTATGCAATTTCGATAATCACTTAAAAGGACATAGATTTTGAGAATTCACATTTAATTTTAATTTTTTAATAGATAAATTAATTAAATTTAAGCATAATAATATATCGACTTTTGATTTTCTTTTATAAATAAAACCAGTATTACTACAGCCCTTGAAGGGCCTTGTGTTCAGTACATTGTAGACTGTGCTGTATCTAGGGCAACGTTGTACAGAGAATTGACTTTTCCAAGATCAACCTCAACCGTCAGGTTTTTCCACCAATTAATGGTACGTAATTTATGAGCTGGGTTACCCCCAGGAGGTTCTGTCTCATATGCAATAACCATAAATAAATAAAAATATTTTACAACACACCAATATTTTATGCTAATAAGTTACATATTTTTAAAGTAAGGTAAAATTATATTCATCATTTATTTGATTGGATCAATCAAAGATTGCTAATTTATGACTAAATTAAAGATTTATAACATTCAACAACTTTATACTCTCTCTTGATGATTTTTGATAGAATTTTTACAATTTATATATTTTTAAACATAATATCCTAAAATTGTAGGGTGCAAGGTAGCTCAGAGGATCCAAGATTCAGATCCGGCTGTGATAGATAAATTATTTAATCTGTCTACAGTCTTAAATGGACCCTGTGGGATCTCCTGGGGCTTACCCAGCCTCTATAAATTGGGTACCCTCAATCGGGGGGGGGGCCGGGCGTTTGAGCATGATCTCGGACATATCACCTCCCTGCATAACTGTTGTCTTTGAAGCAGTCTCTACCTTGCACTGAACCCAAGACCCTTCTTGGGGTATAGTGGTACAGGGTTTTTTTTCAGAGTTTTTATATTATTTTTAAGTAACATTTCTTCCTTCAGTACTCATTTTAAATTCATTAGAATATAATAGTGTTTCTTCAGATATTCCTATTGATTTCTCTTAAGTAGGTGAATCAATAGACACGATATAAGACGTAATCCAAAGGGTTTGATGTATTAGAAATTATTTTGTTAGATAGTCTTTATAAACTTTCCAAATCTTTTATTTACTACTTTTTGAATCTAAAACAATAATTAGAGTGCTGCCAATGGGTAGTTCCTCTACACGTCCTTTCATGCATTTATTTATTCATACAGCCCTTGTACTAGATGTATATATTACAGTTGTACAATTCAATAAAATAGTTTTAAAAAACAAAAAAAAAACAATAATAATTTTATTATTTACTATATTTTATTTTGTTATTAATTGTTTTTTAATCTTAAATATTTTTGTTTTTGAAGAGAAAGCTGTTTCTATTTTTCTCTTTAAAAATAAAAATAATAATTTTAGTTTTTGATGAAATAACCCGAAAAAGAAGGAACTGTTTTTTCAAAATAACATTCATCTAATCAATTCATTTCTAAGTATTGGAGTGCTGCCGATGGGTAGTTAATCCAAATGTGTTTTTCATGTCATAATGTACATATCAGCAGATTTACTTGTTATAATCATATCATAGTTGTAAATAACAATAAATTAAATTTTTTTAAACAATTTCTAAGTGTAATGAATTGATGAGAGAAGAATTTATTAATCTTAGCAGTTATAGCCAGTCAAATTAATATGAGGTGATAACTGTCTAAAAAATTTAATAAAAATATAATTAAATGCATTATTTTTTACCTTTTTGTACGTTTTTCCGACATATCCTAGGTTTTTCATTAGGCAGGTGTTCAAGCGGTTCCCTTAGGCTACAATTGATGATTCCAATTGAGAATGGGTCAAAAGGATCTCCGCATCTTGGATCGTATTCTGAATTACATGCATAACATGATATTGGCACTGGCTCTACGCTTGTTTGATCTATTTGTGAACTATCTGTAAAGAATAAAAACTGAGTTAGATCATAGAGAATATATTTATAAATAGTATGATTATAAATTAGATTGTAAATATTCTTTAATTAATATTTTTTAGCTACCAACAGTATTAAGAGGACGTGGAGTCATTAAATCTAAATAACAATAAAAATATTTAACAAAATCAAGTAATAATCAAGCAATTTTAGATCTTTTACATTTAAAATTATTTTCTTATATAATTACAGGACCTGTGTTCATGTAGGCTTCCACGGTCATTATTATTCTTCTTATATTCAACTTCCGGGATGGACCGTGTCTTGTTGATGTTATAAACCAAGCTTTCGCTCATCGTGCTGTGAGCGAAAGCTTGGTTTATAACATCAACAAGACACGGTCCATCCCGGAAGTTGAATATAAGAAGAATTACAGGACCTGGTTTTTTTTTTTTATAAATTAACTTTTTCCCTTAGATTTTGATCATGCTCAATTCATTGACAAATAAAAATCAATATATAAAGTCTGTCGTATTTTTAAAAGGATTTTTATATACCGTTTAAACTGGATAAAAGAATGTGTACTTTTTAAAATTATTTAATTATTATTTAATTGAAGAAATTAGTTATGACAGTGCTCAACCTAAATCTAAAAAATGTACGAAAATTTTGCTATTCTTGTGAAACGATTCAATGTTTTTTTCCTTTTATTTTCTCCCAACCTTGAATTAATTATAGCCTAATTGCCAGGAATAAAAAACAAAACATCATCTAAATGTACTTGTAAACTAGAGATAACATGTCTCGCATTAAAATAAAAAAAAATAAAATTAATAAGTCAAGGACATAACAAAAACATTATATGTTGTTTATAACTGCCTTTTATAATTTTTATTTAACAATATATGGATGTTTTTCTAAAAATTTTGTAACCAATGCCCAATGTTATGGGTCACAACATTTTTTGAGGCGGTTTTTTAGTCTGGTCAATTTTTAAAATTTTATTTTATGTCATGCATTAAAGATAATTTTTAAATGACAGTTAGCTACTCCATACTCATTCCTTTGGTATATTCAATATTTTTCTTTTATAGTTATTTAATAGCTTAAAAGCCTTATTTAATAGCTATGGTAAACTATGTTAGATTTTACTTCATGTTATTCCGAAGCTTTTGAAGTAAGAAAAGGAAAATTCTCTAATGAAACACGCCTGCTATTCCCGACTCACTTTGACCTCCAATTGTCCCACCTCATCCAATTTTCATCCCTTTGTCGTCGTTAGGATTTACCTGCCATTCGTACCCTTGTAAGTTCATTATTGTTTCCAGCTTGAAATTCCAAATGGCTAATTCTGCCAAGTGTTCTTACTATCTTTTTTGTTTTGAATGACGATCAGCTATAATAATAAGGAACGCAAACTGTTGTGTGTTCATTCATTCTCTTGTGGCAAACAAGGAATCTAACATTAAACAATAATAACAACCAAGGCATAACAATAAAAACAATGAGTTTATGCAGAACTTGTAGGAGGGTGGTCCAATACATACAAATGAAACATTCTATAATATTATGCAGTAATTAATATCAATATATTTGATGAACTCCTCTTTCATTGACACATTGACTCTTAATGAGGATATTGTTTAAAATAATAAGAATTACTCCCAACTGCTTATGTTTAAATTACTTAGTGAAAATCAGGAGGGGCCATCGTTAAAACAACCAGTTATTGATTTTTTCTGATATTTCTTACCATTAATGAACCACCAGTCGGTTTTTTTGGACACAAGAAAGATTACATTGGGGTGCAAAGATCCTCAGCTATACCACTGAATATAATACTATACTATACTATATACTCTTGTAAGTATGATTCACATACAATATTATTTCATATTTTTCTAATGTATGCCCTAGTATCCTATAAGCTTTTTAAAAAAAGTAAAATAAAAGATTGTTATGATATACTACCTTACAGAAACCTTGGTTGCTTTGGGTCTCCTGAGTTTACAGACAGTTCTTATCAATAGTATGTCTGACAAATTTTACTTTCGGAATTTAAATTTATATTTCAAATGGGATTCCTATGGGGGATATACATGGGGAAGAAACAAATGCAACCGAAGATCTTACATTTTTTAAATGTATATTAATAATGAAAATACTGATCCAAATAGACAAATTGGATAATAATTCCACAAATTGTGGCTTCGAGTTGAATTACAAGTTTTAACTTTTCATTATTTTCTTAGTTTATTCATTTTATTTTTAATATTTTCCAAAAATGCAAGTTATAAAGAACTTCAGCATGGAAAAGAGAACGTAACTATGGGAAATGTGTGTACTTCGGCAATCATTTCATCAAGAAATGAAAGCTCAATTAAACATATACGGTATATACTTCGAAATATTAATTGAAACTTTTATTTCTTGATGAAATGATTACCGAAATCTACTCATTTCCCATAATTATGTTCTCTTTTCCATACTAAAGCTCGCGGATAACTTGCATTTTTGGAAAATATTAAAAATTAAATGAATAAACAGTTGAAACTTGTAACTCAATCAGAAGCGACAACCTGCGGAACAGATTATCAAATATGAATTAATTTTATTGAAGAAAAGAAATAAAATTGTTGTGCTTTGGAGTGACGAGGAAATGAGAGAAGTAGGCCGAAGATCGATTGTTGGAAGGGCTCAGCTGTTGGCTGTACTTGATAGTACCAGGGTAGACTCCTAGATCTAACTGGAACATGCTTAGCATTTCGTAGCTATCTCTACCTCGCTAAGTACCAACTTTTACCTCTACCTCATCAAGTACCTATCTCTACATCTTGTATCTAAATTTGAAAGATGATAGTTTTTAAATTCTATTGTTAAAATTTCGGGACAAAAGGAGTGAGCTTAGTAAAGCCGAGGCCGATAAATAACAAGAACTTCCTGTAAAAGTATAAAATTACCTATCTCTACATCACTAAGTACATACATATCAAGTCCTCACATAGAACTTATGTTCCAACTAACTTATGTTTGTAGCTAGCTAAAATTAATTTCCTGAAGAACTCTAATAACAGGCAAAATTACATTACTATCTGCTCAAATCTAGAAACCTTAAATATTTTCTCAATTAACCAACTATTGAAATAATATTTAATATATTGAAGACCAAAGAAAGAAAGATCTTAAGGAAAATTCTTGGCCCAATTAAAGGCCAATGTGAATACAGACGTCGCCATAACAGTGAGCTGTACAAGTATTTTCCAAAAATATCAGGAGGAGAATCCCCTTCCCCCAATACAGCTAATTTCCTAGGTTATACCTGCAAACCCGGCGAATAAGTCGAATTTTGTCCAAAATGGGTTAAATGTATTGAAGGTACTGCAATCGTGCCATTCTCGTCTTTTTTGGCAAGATATAGTTGTAATATCACCAATAACTCCATTTCAAGCCAATGCCTGACTTAGCCTCCTATTCACTTGAAAAATAACACGATTCCTCTTCCCTGTGTTCAAGGAACTGAAATAGCAGAAAAATCGACGTAACCACTTATTCACTGGGGCTATAGATATGATCCTTGATTTGACGTGTACAACATAATGATACAATATTATGGTATCTGATATCAAATAATTTACCAATGTTACACTTAGGAGAACTTGTCAGTATATTCTGGACACTTACCGTGCCTTTCTGGATTTATTAGCCTTGTAGAATATACTTGAGAATAGAGGGTAGATTTATTTAAATTGAGGGGGGCCTCTACGAGAAGGTCGCAGACAGAACTAGGATAGAATAAAATCATTACTAGCAAGGGGCTCGCCGGCCGGCGACCTCAGCAGACACATAGGCGCCAAGAGCTCCCCGCCGATACCACCTTGGGATGGGAAGTCTGTCGAGTCAAATAAAAGATGGAAGGATAATCCTCTACGTAATACATGTTAATCATCTCCGCATGTCTTTCTCCACTTAAAAAATATGGTACTTCTGTTGGAGGAGTGCCACAACTGATAACAGTAGAGGATATAGCAATGTTGTAACCTTTTGCCCTTTGTTATTGTTTGGGTATGTAGCGTGTTTAATTATTATTCCGCAATTTGTGTAATTATTCCGCAAGTTGTCGCTTCGAGTTGAGGCACAAGTTTTAACTTTTCATTCGTTTCCCTTTTAATATATTCCAAAAATACAAGATATTATGAGCTTTGTTATGGAAAAGATAATGTAATTATCGGAAATGATAATCTTTCGGTTATCATTCCATCTAAAATTGAACGTTTCTACAAACATAAATCAACTATACCTCATGAAAATTCGAATCAACTCATGAAAATATCTGAAAAATATTCTAACTTAAACATACTAAATTTTTTTAACTATGTTCCTACATTTGTATTGTATATTTACAATTGGGTTCTATCGGGGTTTTATATATTTACAACTAACTATTACAACTATTCTCTATCAATGCCAGAATAAGGATTGAAAAACGCTAGATTATATTAACGTTTCCCACAGATAGCATGCCTCACTTCATCAGGCAAACCAAATAGAAATTACATTTCACTCGAAAACAGATCAATATACAGGGTGTTTCGTAATTGCACGGCACTATTTTAGGTATGTGTTCTCTAACACAAAATAAACAAAAAAGTTCATATTAATATATATCTCAAACTCATTCATTAAACAGATATCAAAGGTTAAAGATTTATTATTTATTATTACTATTTATATATTATTATTACAACATTTAGAGTAACTGTTGAAAGGGGCCTCCGTTGAATACAACATTCAGCACGATGAATCCATGCTTCTCTGTATCTTCGTAGAGCTAAGAAATCGGATCGTGGAAGCCGCAGTAGCTATCAAGTACCATCCTGATGCTATACGAAGAGCCAGAGAAGCATGGATTCGTCGTGCTGAATGTTGCATTCAACAAAACGGAGGCCCCTTTCAACAGTTACTCTAAATGTTGTAATAATAATACATAAATAGTAATAATAAACCTTTAACCTTTGATATCTGTTTAATAAATGAGTTTGAGATATATGTTAATATGAACCTTTTGTTTATTTTGTGTTAGAGAACACATACCTAAAATAGTGCCGTGCAATTCCGAAACACCCTGTATACTTTTTAAGAGCAATTAAGAAGAAAAAGAAACCTGTAACACTAAAACCCATGAAGGGCCTTCTTAGGTCCAGCACAAGGTAGCAGTTGACCTGTTTCTAAGGCAACGGTTGTGCAGGGAAGTGATTTAGCCGAGATCACAATCTACCCTATTAAGGATGCCCATTTCTTGGAGGCTGGATGAGCCAAAGAAGGGACTGCAAATCCAACAGTGTTTGTTTATGTCTGCTAACAGTCCAAAATTTATCTGACATAGCTGGCCTAGAACCCTGGACATTCCGCGCGGCAACTCAGTACTCTGAGTTATAACACTCCATATATAAAATTAAGAGAATTAAATATATATTTGAAGGATGTAATTAGTTGAGGGGTTTTAGTCATAAATAACACCAAATAAGTAAAAGTTATTTTTATTAGTGCCGACGTTTCGACCTACGTTGTAGGCCATATTCAGGGCTATGAGAGAAAAAACAAAAATAACTATAAAAATCAATTACAAAAGACTTATTTACATGACAGTCATCAGACCTATTTGGGCATACGGAGTTGAGCTTTGGGGCTCTACTAAACCATCCAATTCATCTCGTATCCAATCCTTGCAATCCAAAATCCTTCGTAAAATCCTCAATGCTCCTTATTATGTCACAAACAAACTCATCCATCATGATCTTAATATCCCATATGTTACTGATTTGGCCCAAACTAGATACCTATCCTTCCATAACAAGCTCCATACGCACTTGAATCCGCTAGTCTCTCAGCTTGCTTCCCATACTATTCCTGATAACCCTCCGAGGCGCCTGAAAAGAAGATGGCCTCGAGATCATCTACTATAGAACTTTATTGGAGTGCTATCGATGGGTAGTTTCTCCACAAGTGTTTTCATGTCATATTCTACATTTTTGCACATTTACTTGATATAATACCATTATAGTTGTAAATATCATTGAATTAAATAAAAAAAAAAAAACTATAAAAAACAGTACAGTACCAAGAAAGAATGTAATGACATATAGAGTTATAGAATGATGATAATTGTACATTGTATACATACAGCGGTGTAGATCAGAATGTACAGTAAGATCTATAGGTCCTGAGTAGTTAGTTTTGTTTTTCTCTCATCAAAAATAGGTCAGCCCTGAAGATGACCTACAGCGTAGGTCGAAATGTCGGCACTAATAATAAATAAGTTTTGAGAAGAAATTCGTTGACTGTAAGTACTAATGTAGGATGGAAATAGTTGGGTGTGCAGTCAAAAATTTACACAATAAATAAGTGGAAACTTATTATATGTTATGTTTGCCAACGTTTCGACCTACTTTGTAGGTCATCTTCAGGGCCAATAGGAGTGGCTACTCGGTGCAAAAAGTAACTGGCCAATAGTTGTTAAGTTGTTGTTAGGCCCGTTCCTTTTTGCACCGAGTAGCCACTCCTATTGGCTCTGAAGATGACCTACAAAGTAGGTCGAAACGTTGGCACGCATAAAATATAATAAGTTTCCAATGTAAATAGTTGGGGGTGCAGTCAAGTAAAACACAGCAAATAAGTGAATCTTATTGTATTTTGTAAGTGCCGACGTTTCGACCTACTATGTAGGTCATCATCAGGGCCAATAGGAGTGGCTGCTCGGTGCAGAGGGTAACTGACACTGACCCAATAAGTTTCCACTCATTTATTGTGTAAATTTTTTACTAGACCCCTAACTATTTCCATCCTACATAAATAAGTTTAATTTACTTGATGCTATTTATGACCCAACTATTTCCATTCTTCATTAGATCTTCCAGTCAACTATTTTCCTCTCTAACAAAAAAATATATTTATTTAAAATTGGTAATTTTTGAATAATTTTCTCCACCCCCTTTCAATACGTATTGAAAATAATGTAATATGACATTTTTATTGTATTATATTTTTATAAATAATTAGTTTTAGATATTTTTTGTACATCTCAACAGTCCAATGGTAAACTGTCAGGTACTTGCAGATGCTTGTTACTTCCAGCTCTAAGTTACAAGATGATCAATACTGAAAATCACTTATCCATATTGTTTTGTTTTTTTATAATTGTACATGATATACATATAGTGCGTACGGTAAGATCTATAAGTCACGAGTTCGAGGCACGACATAATGCTGTAGCTTATAAATTATTTATTCCATTAACAGCTGTGAATCGACCCTGTGGGACCTCCTACCCTCTTGGGAGTCATCCGGTCACTATAAAGTGGATACCCTAGATGGGGAGGATAACTTAGCCAAATTACCTTGCTGCACTTTCATGAGTTGCAGTAGTCATGTGTTTTTTGATCGTTCCTATTATGTTTTGAACATCTATAATAAGAAATGTGTTTATTTGGTAATACCTGATTGTTTGTTTGTTGTTGCTTAGAGGCGTAAAACCCTAGGGTCATCATCGCCTGTAGATTTTTGATTTTTATAATTAATTATCCTTAAAAAAAAAAAAAGCACATACACACACATACTAACAAAAATATATATCCTATAATAAGAAAATAAAACAATCGGAAATGGATCATCAAATATTGGTTATTAATTTACAGTTTGTAATAAATTTCACAACTTTGTCGATTTCAGATTTGTTGTCTCTAAGTGCTTTTCTAACATCGGTAGGTATTTTGAGCTGGTTTAGTATTTTTTTATAAACGTACAATTCCTCAAATATATGTCTGATACTAAAATTTTTATTACACCTAGGGCATATCGGAGGTGCATCCCTTGTAATGAGATGTGCGTGGGTAAGCCGGGTGTATTCTATTCTAAGGCGAGCAATAGCCACCTCTTCATGGCGTTTACTGCGATTAGGCTTTACTTCCCTTTTTATATATTTCAATTTACTCGATGGACTTTCATCCCACCTTGCTTGCCATCTTTTAATAAGGATGGCTAAAGAATAGCTGTGCTTCTACCTGGGAGGGTTAGAGCTGCTCGATAATACCTGATGAAAACATGTATACTTTGATTTTAATTAGATTCAAATCATTATTAGAGCCGGGTTGATGAACATGATTGAAAATTAAGATACAGTAAGGTAGATCTGTTTTTATTCTATGGTTGCTTCCATAAGTAAGATCATAAATTTCTAAATATTTATTTTAAAACTTGTATAATAGAATCGCATGTGATCTAGTGGTTATCATAACAACCTACTGTGTCCAAGACCGCGGAACTTGATGAAAAGAGGGTCTTAGGATTTTTAAGGGAGTAAAAAATCCTTGATTATGCCATCCTTCGCAAGGGGCGTAAAATGGGTGACCTGAGCCTATACATCACTATGATAATTACACTTGGATAGCCAAAATTTAGGACTACCACTGCAGCATCGTACGATTAGCCATAGCAGCATAAAGTGACGTTGATAAATAATGACGAATAAAGAAAGAAAATAGTGTAATAAAGAAACTAAAGATTTTGTATTATTATAAACTACGGATTAAAACGTTTGGTTATGATCGCGGGTTCGTATCCCGGCAGCTGGCCCTAGGATTTTTTAAAGGGAGTGAAAAATCCTTTGCAAAGCCGTCCTTCTGAAGGGACGTTAAACGGGGGTCCCGAGCCTGTACGATGTCAGGTGCTCGTTAAAAATCCCTATCCTAATTTAACCTGGATAGGCAAAATTTGGAGCTCCCAATGTAGCATCAAGTAGCAAAAAGTAACGTTTAATGAACAAACAACAGACGTTTGTTTAAATAAATAAATCGATTCTACAGACCTATTCGATCCTAAATAAATATTTTTTTTTTAGGTTAACAATTTTTTTTTTTAAATTTTATAAAGCTTAAGAGATCAAGTAAATAAAGTAAGATATTCACAATAAAATGTCTACTGCTACTAAATCCTACTGCAGCTCATATATCGCACTAGTATTTCTAAAAAGTGGCGCAACCTAAAACTCGGTGTTTTTTCGGTGGTGATTTTTGTCCATGAGAGAAATGGAATAATATCTCATTATTGCTCATCAAAACTATATCAACCAACTTTCAGAGCTTTTCTGCCAATAGTCACTTGTGTCTCTTAGTGACCTAATGCTATTCCAAGCTCACTAATAGTTTTTCCCGTTTTTGCAAAACGTAAAATAGTCTAAAAATTGGAACAGTTATGTATTTACGATTTACCCCCTGTTTTTGGTACCCTCATTATAGCGGCCGGGAGAGCCCCAGGGGGGTACCAGGTCCCAAGGATTCCATCGCCAGCTGTTAATATATTAAATAAAATCTGCGAAAACCTGAGACATTGAGTCTCTCTACTCCTCTTATAATAATTATTATCTTATTATACTATAACAAGAGACACATCATATATTATATAAAACTAAAGGCATCTTGAAACTATTCCAAGATAAAATATTTTACACAAGCTGCAGCAGTAAAATTATGTTAATCTGGCTATTAGAAATTCCATATTATATTACTCTTTTATTATGAAAAGGTTATAAAAGGAATTAAATGAACGCTCCCCTCTTAAATGAATAACTGCCTCGTAGGCTATAGCTCCTGTTATGATGAGTAAGGAGAATATCAGGTGTGTAAAGATGGCTAGTAGAGAAGGGGGCTTGAGCCCATGCCCTGGGGTACTCCAGCTGTAACGACGGGAGGGTTGTGGAAGTGAAATCCACTAAAACAAGTCGTAGAGGATGAACCTTGCATCGAATATTATATTAATTTCAGGACGAAAATATTTTTATTCTGATATACGACGACTCTTACAACTATTAAGTTTGCAATATAAATGAAAATTTATCAAGTCCTAGAAGTATAATCCTACAGTAGAAATCCAATTTAGTCAGACTTTGTTGGTCCAAAAAACATAAATTAGACTATCACTATAGAAGTCAGTAGCATCTTGGAAAATACTGCACTATTCGTTTCTCTGGGGAATACTGAAGGTGTTGTAGGAACTTGAAAAAAAGAGCAGTGTAGTGTTAGCACAACAATCTACTATTCACAAGGTCGTGGATTCACAGCCTGGAAGTTCCCTTTTTTTTTTTTTGCTTTTAAAATCATCATCATCATCAAATGGCGCTATGGTCCATGGAGGACCTGGGCCTCTTCGACAATTTTCCTCCACTTTGAACGATTTCCTCAGCTCTTCTTCGTGTTCTTACCCCCAAGAGTTTAAGGTTCTCCTCTTTCCCGTCTGGACGTATTTTTAAAAGGTAGTAAAAAATATTTGGTTATGACGTCCTTCGGAAGGGCGTCCAAATGGGGGGTCTACAGTGTCAGGAAATCGATAATGATGTCTAGCCAAATTATTACCTGGATAGGGAAACTTTATTACTCCCCCTGTAGCATCATCCGATTAGATATAGCTACATAATAAAGTGAGGTCAAAGGAATAAACAAACAAAAGAAATATATCGTACTACGAAATTTCGGAAAAGGAAAAAGCAGACCGAATCGCCAAAAAAGTGTGAAGCAACGGGAATAATTGAAATGAGAGATAAGTACCAGAAGATTGGTTGAGAAATAAAAAAAAAGATTCTCATTAAAACTGAAAAATGAATTGGAAAAGAAAGGAATCCAAGCTGTCAGATGCTTAATAAATGCAATTTTAAAAAAATAAGAGTTATCTTTTTCACCTATTGTTTCGTTGATAGAACCTATTGCTAAGAATCTGCTTTAATTTTAATCTTCGCTGCCAAGATAAACTATTGAAAATCGATGATATTAAAAAAAAAAAAAATACCTATTTATGTATGTACATAGTGTCAGCCAGCTAAGGGAGGTAACATCAAAGGTTGTTCCAGTTTTTTTTTTCTTTCTGACAGAAGTTCGATGATTCAGATATTAGTATGCTCTCAGTGCTTTCAAGTTTCATGGAAATTTCCTTTTTTTTTTTTTTTACGAACCCTATTAATTTTACTGCCCAATTCAAAAATACACATTATATGCAGGATGCCCCCTTACCTAATATCCCTGAAATAATTTTAGGAAAAATAACTCAACAAAAAACTAAAGGAGTCGTTCTTTCATTGAAGTAAGTGCGTATGTTTTCAGTCTTTAAATTGTAAAGACTCACTTTAAGGTTATATTATTATACTTTAAATTTTATTTGTTTGTATCCTTGTTACCTTACATTATAATGCAATATAAAAACTTTAAAAAAAACTGCTACCCATGAAAACCCTTGGGTTCATTACGTATTAGATGCTGTAATGTTTCTTGGACAAGAGTTGAGCTAGGTCATTTGTTCTACGCTCAACAGCCAGATTTTTCCCGCTTATTTTGGGTACCCACTTTATCGAGTCTGGGTGAGTCCCAGGAGGTTCCTAAATCTCAGAGGATCCATCTCCACCCGCTATCAGATTAAATAAAAGTCCGTCGGCGAGTGGGATTTGAACCTAGGCGCTTCGGCATGGTTCAGCAAAATTCAAAAGCAGTCCAAATGGACTCATTCATCTGATACAAACCCCACTCTTAATCAGCCAATAAAATTAATACGTATTTATTAAATAAGATAAGTGAGTGGTGAAAAATTTCATTCTGCCAACATTTAATCAATTGTACCCAACATTACTATAGTATACTGTATTGAACGTCTTGAAGTGAGCTGTATCTGATAGACGCGACTGGACTGTTAATATGAGATTTTTTTTAATTTTTGCTCATTTTTATATATTTAATATTAATTTACATTTCTTTTAATCAACAAGATTTTTAAAAAGTGTAAACAGCAATTTTATTCCACTTCTTATTTTTAAATTTGTTATGTCTTGGGAAAAACGGGTTATGGTTAATGGACTCCAATGTACTCTTCCTATTTTAATTTATTTTTTAGTGTAATTACACTAAAAAATTACATAGCATTACAACGTAATATAATCAGCGGTGTGCTTCTTGATAAGGTTGGCATGATAAGAGCTACTTCAGACATTGAACCATTGCATTAGGTTAATGAACATTTCTGGTAAACATCTACATACGTCAGAGATAAATGAATAAAACAAATCAATTTATAATATAACTCAAATTGTATGATACAACTAAAAATATGACTTTAAGAAAAAAAAAATTTGGAAATGGAATATCAGATATGTCGTTCCTGAATTAAAAACCTTCAACCAATACAGTTGCTACAACCAATACTAAAGAAAAGGCTTAACTTAAAAATGCGAAATTTTAAGTTCTGTCGTTATTTTGAAGGAGCGATATCTACAGCCCTGGGAAATAAATGGTTAAGTCGAATTTTGTCGAAAATGAGTTTCTTGTACTTAGTGATGAGGAATAGTGTATTTCATTCGTAGAGAATAAGGACTAAGAATGGCATTGGCTTGAAATGGATTTATTGTTAATATTACAACTCCATTTCAAGCCATAATCTTAGAGAACTCCGATTAACTCAATACAGTTAACTCTCTCTGGACAAAATTCGGCTTAACTGCTTACCATCACTGAGTACTGAATAATTTTCAGGAGTTCTAGCTATGTGGCAGATTGTAATAATATTTCAATACAGTGTATAAAAAAAAAAAGTTCCAGCTAATTTTTTTTAAACAATAAACCTGGTTGTTCTTTAATCTGTCTTTCTTTAATGCCATAGCTAAATTTATACGTACATATCTGCCCCTCAAAACGTATATTTAGTATTTAATCATAATTTCATGTAATTATTATGTGAAAAACAGACAAAAAAAAATTTCAATGCGTATACGCAATCATAATAAACACCGATTGCTTTTTCCCGGACACATATATGCGTCCATAGCACTTTAAGGACTAACCATTTATTCACCTGTATACATTCTATAGATATATATTATAAGATAATTGTTATGTTATCCTTTCTTATGTACAACTAAACATAAACATAGAAGATAACAAACCAAGACAATCCCCCCTCCAACTTGCCGGGAGATCTTTGTTTTACGTAATCGCCTGGCTCGGAGGGGCCAGGCGATGACGTCACGGGCTCCTATCGATTCCGGTCTACTATTTGACGCGAAAACATAACATTGGCATTGGCTGCTCTCTGCCTTGCACCTTCTTGTCGGATGTTTTCGCTACGGGCAATAGTTTAGAGGACCTCTGCATTCATAGGATCAGGTGCAAAGAGCTGCATTAACTGAATTGAACTAACCAATCAGCTAATAATATTTTAGTTTTGACAAATTTTAATATTTTTACGCATTAAAAAAAAAATAATGCATCATTAAACAGAATCCAGAAGGTATAGGGAGATTTATAAAATGGTTGTAAGACTAATTAAGTAATAAAACATAAAGATGGGACGTTTTTTTACCATTTTATGTAAAAATTACCATTTTATACTTCCAAATAGTTAAGGATTAAATCACAACTCTTCGCAACTTTTCATTTTTAATATTTTCTAAAATGAAAATGATCATGATTTTTGGTATGGAAAAAAGAGTGTAATTATGGATAACTAGATTTCAGCAATCATTTAATCAAGAAATACAAGTCTCAACTAACATTTAGAAGTAGAGAATATATATTTCTGTTGAAACGTTCATTTCTAGATGAAATGATTACCGAAGTATACACATTTCTCATAATTACATTCTCTTTTCCATATTGAAGCTCACAATAGCTTGTATATTAGGAATATACATTTGTTGTGACTCTACTGGAAACGAAAGCCTGCGGAATAAATACCAAAAATAGTTTTACCATGGGAAATGTGTAAATTTCGGTAATCATTACATCATGGAATAAACGTTTCAAAAATTATATACCGCCATCTATACTTCGAAATGTTAGTTGAAATGTTAATTTCGTAATGAAATAATTAGCGAAATATACACATTACCCATAACTACACTCGGCATCAGTACCGCAGTTTGTCGGTTCGGGTTAAACCAAAACTTGAAAAGTTAAGTTAGTTTTTAATACTATCGAAAACAGGAATAAACGTGTTAACGTTTCTACTGACATCTCGAAGTATTGATGGTATATTTTTGTTGAAACGTTCATTTCTAGATAAAATGATTACCGAAGTTTACACATTTCCTATAATTACAGTCTCTTTCCCTACTAAATTTACGATTTTTTTTTCGAGAATATTAAAAACGGTAACGAATGAAAAGTTAAAACTTGCGACATAACTCGAAACGACAATCTGCGGAACTGATACTCCATTGTTTTTTTTTAAATTTGTAATTCTAGATTTGATTTTATAATTATTTAGCTTAAATATTTATTGAGGTAGTGAAGGCTTGTATAAACACAAACAAAAATAAAATAACTGTACCATTAAAATCCATGAAGAATATTGGATTCTGTACATCGGAGCATGTCTGACAGTACTGAGGGAAGGGAGGTGATCTGGACGAGACCACTCTCAACTCTAAAGTAGAACCCAAATTTTTTGAGACTGAGTGAGCCAAAAGAAGGTCTCTGGAGCCCACATAGTTCTTTGGTGACTAAGTTTTTATCGAATTATCGATGTCCGCTGAGACTGTTCTATTTTAAACAGCTTTTTGGACTACTATCTCTATTTAATTAATATATTTCACACTGTTGAAATGAAAAGTACCGTCAGAGGCTAAATATGCCAGTGTTTACTTATTGTCAGGAGTCCCATGGCTAAGTACAATATTCAATGCAACCCATTAAGGGTTCAGAACATAGAAGAGACCGTACTGTTTTCAAGGCAACAGTTGCATAAAGAAGTCCTCCAGATAATGCTCAACTAACTATTTTTCCTAATTTATAGTGCCCGGGTGAGCACCAGGAAGGTCGGAGCAGTGGGAGTCCTAAATTTTGTCTTTCCAGGTATAACTAGTCCCCTTTTACGTCCCCTCATATAGACGCCATAACTAAGGATGTTTTACATCCTGTAAACAATCCTAAAACACACCTTGCGGGATGCGAACCCGCAACATTGAGGATAGAAGAAGAATACTTTGCCAAATTCCTTTTTGAAAATAAAGTATTTCAACACCAGTTATATTTTTATCAACACTCATCCATATAATTTAGTACAACATTTAAATCAGTACGTGCGCATGATTATATGGTTTTAGATAAATATAATTATGGGGGAGTTTATCAAAATAATCTAACAAACAAGGTGCTATTAAGAAATAAAGCGTGGTAGAAAACAATTATGTACAGAGTAATCAAAAGATCGATATCCCTCGAGTCATTAGCTCAAAGTTAATAGGTTAAGGTCTACGTGCTCTTGTGGTTAATTCTTGAACGTTTCTTTCGCGAGAGAACATTGTTCAACACGTTCCGATAAATTAATTTCTTTGAATAATAATTATCTAAGTTATTGTCGACCAGCATTTAACAAAATACTGAAACAATAATGCATATTCGTCTCGTCATATAATATTGCTTTCGTTCATCATCTAATATTATTTGACGACTAGAACTAGAATGATAATGGTATCTCCTTTAAAATAACATGTACCTCTACAGCCCAGGAAGAGTATTGGGTTCAGTACATGGTGGAGACTGTAGTGTTTCTAGAATAATTGTTTTCACACTCAACCAACAGGTTTCCCCCTTAATTAATGGTACCCAGAGGCTGGTTAATCCCCACGAGGATGTGCAGATTCAATAGTTTCCACAGTGTGACGTCTAGTGTCCGTTACAGAATGACACGTCAATAAAATGACCAGAATAGTAACAGGAGTTCAGAAGTATACAGAAACTGATGCAGCCATTGATCGTACACTGCTCCTGGTATTATAATAGCGTTGTATAGAGTAACGGTACCCCACTCTAATGTTACCACCACTACTGTTCATGGTCTACGTTATGGAGTGTGTCCTGGAATTGTTTAATTATATTAATATTAATATTAAAATTACAAAACAGGTTTAGGATAATATAAATTGGGTTCGGTCAGTTGTCCGTGAACGGAAGTTTGTAAGTAGAAATTGGTGGTATCGGGATCGAGCCTTCGGGTTCGCTACGCCTTATTATTATTATATTAAAAACCCGTATTCTAAATTAATAAAAACCTGTACCACTACGACCCGTGAACGAGTCTGGGGGTTCAGTACATGGTTGAGACTGTACTCATGGACAACGGTTCTGCAAGAAGGTGACTTGTCCTAGGTCACGCTCAACCGCCAGGTTTTCCCCCTAATTATGGGTACCCTATTTTTATAATATTTTATAGAGGCTGGGTGAGCCCCAGGAGGATCCTAGATCCTATATGATCCATCTCCGGCTGCAAACAGACTAAATAAAAGTAACTCCCCGCAGCGGGATTCGAACCAAGATTTTCAGCATGGCAACTCAGTGCTCAACCACTGAGCCACTCCTCTAAATTAATAATTCAGTCGAATTAGGCACACGATTATAATCATATTTAAAAAAAAAAAAATTTAAATATTGTTTATTCCCAAAGCTCGTTTAATTGAATTGATTCAATTATAACAATTATTCATTTAGTTATATTTCTTGTATTAATTATATTATATTTTATATTCGCATTTATTTATTTTTTAATGCGTTGATGACCGTTTTATGCCTTTGAGCAAAAATTCAAAGCAAATAGCCTTATAATGTTAAAGTAAAAAAAATCAAAATTAATAAAATACATTTAATATGAATTCCTAAGAAATATTAATTAAGAATTTTTTTTTTCAACTTATATTATGCTCTGTCTGGTTAATATTGAAAGGAGTAAAAACCATACATATGTTTAGCCAGTTTTTTTCCGTTATATCTAAATAAATCAATGGAATAAACACATAATTAAACTTACTAGCTTTTTCGTTTTTTAAATTTTTTTTATACAACTCAAAATATGACATTATTAAAAAAATAACATGTTAGAAATGGAATATTAGGTATGTCGTTCCTGAATTAAAAGGCTTCAACTAATACGATTGCTACTGAAGGCTTAACTCAAAAATCCCAAATTTTGAGTTCTGTTGTTCTTTTGAAGGAGTGCCATATGAACATCCTAGCTGAAAATTAAAATTTTGTACGAAACTGGAAGGTGAAAATGGAAAGAAGAAGCTAAGTGTGTGGTGATATTTAAGTTCCGAATTTGACAATGGCTCTTGCAGATAAATTATTTATTTTGTTAACAGCTCTGATCGATTCTGTGGGGTCTGGAGACACTCCTGAGGCTTTTATGATATCCTCCCACTTACTTTCGAATTATCTTGAACATCCCATGTGGATGTTTGGATGATTATTGGATATATGTTTGGATGGATGTATGTTATATCTTTGGATATCCCACTAACAGCTTATTATCTTGAATATTTAATGGTACACTTATGGGATATTTCAGATTAGGCTTTAGAATTTTTTCTTTTAATTTATGTAGCTTAGACGTTAATTCTGGCTTATGATAAGTATAATTTAAGTATTTAAGTAATAGGGACTTATAGCTTGAAATGCTTAGCAAGGAAGTAAACATAGAGTGCTACCATGGAAACTGGCGGTGACCCAGTGAAAGATCAATCGCCTCAAATGAGCTTCTCAACTTTCCTAACCTTTGGATTTTCTTCCCCTCTCAACAAATGTTCGACCATTTTGTTTATTTAGATATTACACGCAGGGTTAATTGGTTTATTTATCGATTCAAAACAATTATATTTATTTTATTGCAAGAAGACAACATGACAAAAAAAAAATGTTATAATAACAATAGGTTTTACATATTGTCATATCCCTAAAATATATAGTCACCACTGTGCGTAACCATGACAACCTCTGAAAACACCTGGCCAGAATTTTCCAGCTGTTGTTAGGTTTTCTTCAGTTACTTATAGCCTTATTACTTCATGATTATGTTCAAATAATAAAATTATTATCAATTTAATATACAATTCAAAGTATCTACCGTTCTTTTTATTTCATAATAGATGTTTAATAAAAATCTTGATAATATTAAAAAAAATAATTAATTTGGCGTAAAAATCAAAACTGGTTATAATACTTGATTATGATATAAATTATATAAGGCGTTCAGAATCAAAAGCGGATTTGAAAATTGACTTACATTTTTCTCTAATACAGTCAAGCAATTTTATTAAACACGACACTGAACAGCCTTATTTCTAAAGGATTCAGTCCGGTTTTGAGAATGGAGTTTTTGGGAGCATAAAGCGTTTCTTGACTAAACGATCGAAATTCAATTTTTGAAATTTGGAGCAATCCGTTTTTGAATCTGTAAGCCTCATACAATTTTTTCATTGATTTTATTTATTTTTGTTGATTTTTGTCCCTTTTTGTTAATCAGCCATAGATGGACCCATTGGGATCTGCAAACCTTCCTGGGGTTGATCCAGCATCTATAAAGTGGGTAGCCTTAATTGAGAGATGGTTGAGCGTGATCTCGGACAAATCACCCCCCTCCCCTCACAAACGTTATTTAAGAAACAGTACAGTCTCAATCATGTACAGTTTTTTTTTTTATGTCTTTACTATCTGTTGGGGTCAATTATTTTAAGATAATTAAAAAACTTAGTTAACGTAAAAAGATATAGCAAACAAATAAAATGCCAATGTCACTGAACAAATACGGTATGGTAAAAAAAAACATGTATTATTACAACTAATAAAAACCAATAAGTAAGTTCTTATCATGAAAAAACAACGACATAAAATATTTAGAAATAATCAATGAAAAGTATAAATATTTTATCAAAAAATGTTTGAAAAATAATAAAGTTCTAGGAGAAGAAATTAAAATAGAATAAGGATGGGTTTGAATGTGGATAGAGAAGAAGCATGGTGGATATTAGTGGTGGAGCGGACGAGAAAGGAATGCTGGAATGTTCTTTCGCCAAAGTACTATTTTTCGTAATAAAAACGGATAAAAAAGATAAAATCTAATTCATTTAGTAAATTATGGTTAATAACAATTTTATATGCTCCAATATCGATATCAATAAATATATTTATTTTTTATGATTATTCAATAACGGAATAAATTCTTCTTTATCAATAAAACAAATATATAAGCTACTGTAGCAAAATAAAAACCTAAACTAAAGAGTGATTTGTTAATTGTATGAAATGTAACACTTAATTGTATGAATGTGAATTACCCAAGGTTATAAATTATGACAAGGGCAGTATCAAGTATCAATATAGCGAAATTATTTTTTATCTTAAGTTTGATAAGATTACAGTATCGTGTCCTGTGAAACCAATGGGTTTTACAGGAAACGTACATGTTTGTATTTCTAAATTGACAAATCAAAAATGCGATAAAAAAAAGTAATATATTGATAATCTTACCGAGAAAATATATAAAATATATACATAACTTCAGGCAAACAAATAAACATAAATCAATCAGTAGACATTAAAAAATTACTTATTTTAAACTGTGATCCCCATTCTTTCATAATATATTTATAATCATTGTAAATAAATATATTGATACACTGGTTGCTGATTTATATGTTTACCAAACATTCAGTAATGGATTCTAAGATACGCGATAACAACGACAAGGCTGTTTAGATCATCATAATTTGGCCTTAAGGAACCTCCAAATTTGTACCTTTAAAAACACCTGTACCATTTCAACCCATTTTATAATTATTAACGAATTCGTTTAAACATTAAAATAATTATAATAAATAGTTTATCACTATTTAAGGATTTATTTTAACCTTCACTCGAACCATATTCTTCTCTATATTTATACGATCAACAAATTAAAAAAAAAAAAAACTGTACGACTACAATCCATGAAAGACCATGGGTTCAGTACATGGTAGAGACTATACTTTTTCTAGATACAATTGTGTAGGGACGTGTTTGTACGGAACCACACTTAACCGCCATGTTTTTACACAATTAAGGGTACCCTTTTTATAGAGGATCAATGAGCCACAGGAAGGTCTGGAAATCCCTCAGTGTCCATCAACGGCAGATTAAGTAATTTGAATGCCACATCTGGTTTTGAACTCAGGACTTTCAATACAGTAACACAGCCCTTTACACACTGAGACACCCTGCTCTTTAACTTTAAAAATAAATAGAGTTGGGAGACCGACAATATATATTTGTTTTAAGAGAATGTGAAATAAATTCTCAGACCAAGCGGGACGATATTATTCGAAACTAAAGAAGAAAAATATTCGTTCAAGAAGGAACAGAACAAATATGGTTTAATATAGCTTCCTCTGTATTTGAAATAGAGTATGACCCTCTGGTATTAAAGACCCTAAAACCAAGGTTATGTTGTTTTCTGCTTCAAAATCGCTGTTTTTCATATATTCCCAGGTTTTCAAGAACATCATGAAAGATAAAGTTGTGATTATGGCTAGAACATTCCTTGAAATATGTTACCCATAATGCTCTAATACCGACTGAAAAGGTCCAAAAAAGGTTTAACGCAGAAATTCTTTGTGATGGATTAATTTAGAAATATTAATTATATTTATTAAATTTTAATGGTTTAAAATGAAATTAATTTGATAGAAAAATTAGTGATGACATTTTTATTTAAGGAGAGATACGTGGTTTTAAATATTTAATTGAAAAATTGACATTCGACTTACTTAATAATTGTATTGGCATTGTTGTGTAAATTTAAATAAAAATATATTTTAAGATATATGAAAAAGGTTTTACTGAATAAAGTTTAGAATTTAAATTTTTTTAAAGAAATCTGGATTTTTCAAGGATATTGCTTTAGGAAAGTCCTTTAAAAAATCATATCTTTTAAAAGGATCGGGATATGAAGGTGTTGTTGGCATCTCTAAACTATATTATTTACGGACTATCCCTTGCTTAATTGCAAACATTTTCTTCTGGATGCTTTTTATAAAAATAAGGAGATTATATTGCTAATTAAATTATATTTTTAATCATCCCAGTTTATAGATTAATTTGTAATATTTTATAATTAATAAATAAATTATACGCTATAGGTGTGTCTGACCGTGTCCGCCGTATAAGCTGGCTAAACTGTCATAGCCGTTCGGCATTGCGGTATTGCATATTCTGCCCCTTATCTATATTTAAGCTCAATCGATAGAAACTTTATAAATATCTGATAGTTATTATAGAGAAGGCAAATAGACAATTTTGTAGGAGGAAGGCAGATACTAATACTGATAGATAAAAATAAATTAAAGATGAATAGATCAATGTTTTGCTAATTATTTTTCAGTTATTTATGATAAGAAGAGTATTTAAGACGGGCCATATCTATGGTAATAATATTAGTTTTAAAACAATCAAATAAATACGTTTATGTTACGTTAAATATTGACAGAATTTTATTTACCCAAAAAATTTTTACTAAAAATCTGTACCACTACAACACTTGAAACCAAAATTACCAAATCTGTCATGGCGTCCTTTACCTGCAGGATACCTAATTGTTTCTTAATATAATTATATTATTATTTAAATTACTTACTACTATTGTTGCTTCATTTACATATTAATATTAGTATTATTGATTATTATATCGGCATTTTTAAAATAAAGTTTCCAAAAAATATAGATAACAGTACAGTACGATGTACTGAACCCAAAGTATAATAGCTTAACTTTAATTCTTTATTTAAATTTACACTACACGGCCAATGAAATTGTTTATTAAGTCGAATGTTAATTTTTCAATTGAATATCTAAAACTACGTGTCTCTCTTTTAATTGTCGTTTCAGCATTAAACCGTTTTGGGACGCTTCAGTCAATATTAGAGAATTATAGGTAATATATTTTCAAGAAAAAAAGACGGAATCGTGATCAAAATAACATCAATTTAATACAATTATAGCAGTAAAGCAATTATAGTAGTAAGTAATTTAAATAATAATATAACTTTATTTTTTTTTTAATTCTGTACCCCGGAGGTTAAGGATACCGTGTCACATTTTTATATTTTTTTAATTTGTTCAGGAGTCAATTTTCCATAACTTTGAACTATTAATTTCTATTTCACAGGAAGGTAGCAGGTATTTAAATTTTAGGAAATACAAATACAATAATAAATGTAAATACAAAATAATAAGTTTCTTGATTTATTGATTTTTCGAATTAAAAAATAAATTTGTAATAGCACTAGTGTAGGTATGGAAATAATTTATTTATTTCTATCCCTGTATAGCTGTTCATTCATTTATTTATTGTGCATTATGAAATACAATAACAAATATTATTAGTGATCTAATTTCTTTTTAAATAATTGAAATAACAGTTCTAAACGGAATCAAGGGTCTGTTTTTAAACTTGTTAATATATATTCTTTTCTGTTCCCTAGGAAGGTAAGGAAGCCATATTAAAAGCTGATAAAGTTAGGTTTCACTCATTGATAGGGAATCATAATCTTACTTCTACACACTGTACAATATATATTTTAACAAGAATAAACTACACAACGAAATAGAATTATTTCTAAAAAAAACAAACAATAAAATTAAAATTAAAAATTAAAACAAAATTCAAAAAGAGGCATTAAATAATTGTTAGAATTAAATTGAAAACAGGAACAACAAAAAAAAACTTTAAGTTAAAATAAAAATCCCTAATAGCTGATTTGCTATAAAATATTGAATAATTAGATGTTGAATAAAAAATAAAAAGAGAGACTTAATTTAATGTTTTAGAAAAGTATTTTTTAATCAATTAAATTTTTAAAAATAATTTATTCAATGTAATTTACAACTTGATTATATTAATACATCCAGTAAATAGAATGAATGTATACAATGACATGAAATGACAAGTAGAGAAACTACCCAGTGGCAGTACTCAAATAGCAAGTTCAACTTAGTAGATCACGAGGCCGTCTTCTTTTCAGACACCTCGGAGGATCAGGAGTTGAAGAGGTCGCTCGGTTTGAAACTAGTGGGTTTGAGTGGGAATGAAGTTTGTCATGAAAAGATTGAGGATTTTGGATTGTAAGGATTGAATACGAGAGGAATTCAATGGTTTAGTGGAGCTCCAAAGCTCTATTTCGTAAGTCCGGATGGGTCTAATGATTGTCATGTATATGAGTCTTTTGTAATTAATTGGGAGCTTAGGACGTTTGTCTAGTAAATTTTGAAGTAGCCTGAAACGGCGTACTGCAATTAAAAATTAAATACAAATTTAAGCCGATCCCATAATTTATTTTAATTAATACGAGAAATTTAAAAAAAAAGAAAAAAAAGCCTTAGCTATATCAGAATATACTGAGGAAAATCCGATCATTCAACGTTTTTTCAATGCAACATTACTACATACTCTAAAATAAAATTCACATCATATAAGATCTAATGCAGCCCATCTCACATTAACAGTCCTAACAGACTCACCAATCAGAGACAAAAACCTCATAGTAATATCTTCAACAGGAATATGAAACAGGAAACGTTGACTGCTTAGTATTTTTTCATAGTAGTTTAGATTTATTATTATTTTATTATTATGGCGCTACAACCCGGTGACAGGTCTTGGCCTCCTCAGTTTACATTTAAAGAGTTGTTTTTTAAAAATCGCATTCTAATAAATATACCAAAATAACCAAGGATAATTTTTGTTTATTTTTATAATCTATATTTATTCAAAATAAACTATTCCAACGTTTTTTTCCCGTCCATACTCAAAATTATCGTTTATTTTCACTAATAGGTTCTAAATCATATAGGATCTAGGACCCTCCTGGGGCCCACCCAGCCTCTATAAAATATTATAAAAATAGGGTACCCAAAATAAGGGGGAAAAATCTGGCGGTTGAGCGTGACCTAGCACAAGTCACCTCCTTGCAGAACCGTTGTCCATGAAACAGTACAGTCTCTACCATGTACTGAACCCCAGACCCTTCATGGGTTGTAGTGGTACAGGTTTTTTTTTTTTTTTAGGTTCTAAATTACATCCATAAAAAAACTGTAGATTATTGTAATAAAACCTCTGGGTGTGTCTGACAAATTTGGAATTTTTAAATCTCAGTATTGCGCGTAGTAGGTATATAATTGCGCGTTCTATGTAACTTCGCCCAAGTCTATTTGTGCTTTGTATGAAACGAAATTTATGAATATCTGCTAGTAAATATGTAAGAACACCTGCAGCAATTTCATCTTCGGGGAAGGAATGCTAAATAAATAATAAGTTTTACATTTCTTCGGAATGATCGCAACGCCCTCCCCCCCCCCCTCCTAGTAGCAGTAAAAAAAGGTAACACTGAGAAAAAAACAATATAACACATTTTCAAACATTTTTCAAGAGGACAAAATTTTATTGTATTTTAAAATGAAGAGGTGATTTTACTCTTCAAAAACTAGACACTTTGACTGTGTTCTTCTGAACACACAACATTGATTCATTAACACACTTTTCACATTAGTAGACTCGTCTTTCATAGAGTTCTTTCATTATTATAGTTTAGTACCATAATGTTTCTAGAGTAAACTATCAAAATAAAAATATGCTGCTTTTCTGCCTGCAAACATATATCCTTCATCATATGCTATGTTAAACATCACCTATGGCATTTATATGATTTATTTATATTATATTCTCATTCATTGTATACTTTTTTATACTGAAATATTTTGTTTTGGTAAGTTAAACTGAAAAAAAACTAGTCAATGTTTCCATGTTTTAGGAATCATCAGGATATAAGTCAAAAGAAAAATCACAACAAAGTAGAGCAAGTGCAGTACATCTCACAGCAACTTTCTTCCTAAACGTTCCAGAAAAAACACAAAGGTTTTTTTTGGGGGATTTTTCATGCTGCATTATAATTAATGTTCCATTTCGAGTTTTTACTTATTTTTATTGAATAAATTATTATTTGTATTTACTGAAGATATCTGTTAAAATTCAACGCTTATCTTAGAGGAATATAAGACATTTCTAGACTGTATTATTATTTTTTTCTATCTACATAGATTTCATCAACAGTAAAATTAATTGCATAGTTATATAACCTTTAAGAACAAGAATCAAAAGCATGTTTTGGTGATGAAGAGATTTTAATTAGGTTAAACGTCGGTTAGTGATAGTCATCGTATTGAGAGTTTTGAGACATGGGTTCGAAACGTAGTCCGGACAAGAAAATATGAAGAATTGTAAAAAAAAAAGTATTAGATCATAATAATTCAATAGAAGAATATTATTCCGCGGGTATTCGCTTCGAGTTGAGTCACAACAAGTTTTCACTTTTCTTTTGTTTCCCTTTTAATATTTTCCAAAAATACAAGTTATCATGAGTTATCATGAGTATGGAAAAGATAATGTTACTTCGCTAATCATTTCATCTATAAATGAACGTTTCAACAAACATATGTCATTTATACTTGGAAATGTTAGGTGAAACTTTTATTTTTTTATGAGCTGATTACCGAAATCTACTCATTATTCATAATTACATCCTCTTTTCCATACTAAGCTCATTATAACTTGGAGTTTTAGAAAATATTAAAAATGAAACGAATAAACAGTTAAAATTTGTAACTCAACTCGAATCGACAACAGATACCCAGACTTCATCAGAATATACACGAAAATTTATTGGATTGAACATTTTTGAATGAAGTTCCTGTCTAAAATCGATGAGAGACTGTCGTACTGTGAGATGTCTTTGTTGATAAGCAGAAGATGCTCACGGGTACTCTCATCTCCATCATCCAGGGGAGAGTTGTTGCCGCAATATCTGTGAATCGAGCAGCTGGAGGTGGCAAATAGGAAGATGATTTAAAGGTGAGGGTGCTCTGGGAGGAAATGAACCCTGGGGTGCCACCCCCATCGCATTAGCCTATCCTGGGGGCGGATCTGCCACCCCAACTGGAGGTAGGTAGGGAGCAGGAGGATCGGGGGTTATGTTTGTTAACCGGTCCATTGAATCAATGCGGAGTACTCTTTTGCAAAGAAAATAAGTCATCAGCATCTACTTTTTGTTTTAAAATTTCATTCTAAAAATGTTCTTAAAACTGGAGGATGAAAATAACTTCCAACTAATCCTATCAAATCACCTTTACACTCCGTCGTAAACTAATGACTTCCTGTCCTCCTGTATCGTTTAATAATATCCCACTGATTCCTGTAGAACAGGTCCTGTACTTAGGACTACACTTTGACAATTGAATTTTGAGTTTAACTTGAACTCCTCATACTACACTGAAACGCCAAGAAAAAGCTCGCCGTTTCAGGCTACTTCAACATATACTAGACAAACGCTCTAGGCTCCCAATTAATTACATAAAAATCATTAGACCCATCTAGACTTGCTAGATGTAGAGCTTTGGGGCTCCACTAAGCCATCGAATTCCTCTCGTATTCAATCCTTACAATCCAAAATCCTCAATATTCCTTACTTTGTTACGAACAATGTCATCCATAATGACCTTAATGTCAATTTGTTGATGATTTGGCCCGAATCCGATATCAATCCTTTCAAGACAAACTTTATTCCTACTTAAATCCACTAGTTTCAAATCTTGCAACCTCTTCCTAATAATCCTCCAAGAAGTGAAAAAAAAATGGCCTCATAACCTTCTAAATCGAATTTGTTCTTTGTGTACTACCAGTGGGTAGTTTCTCTACTTGTCTTTATCCATGCCATTATGTATCATTCCTGCCATTTACTTGTTGTTATACAGATGTAAATTTCAATTAATAAATTAATAATAAAATAAATTTCGAAAAATACCTACCGTTCAAAGAAAATGATAAAATACTGAAGACGCTGATGTATTTAAAAGACGCGAAGCTGATTCAAGAAATTTAAGAAGTGGCATGGCCCAGCAGTCGAAGCGAAATCAAAGAAAATCAAATGAAAAATATTGCAAATAATTTTTATAATTTATTGTAAGTGTAAATAATTTCTAAATTGACTAAGGCTAGAATTGTCCGTGATGAACGAAAGAATCCAGACTTAATTTCATTGCGGTAAATATCGAAGTGAGTTCATGCACCATCAGATAGCCCCGCGTGATAATTACCTTGGCTCTTTGTAATCCTTTGTACGGCTTAGTAATTACAATTACTTTGATTACAAGCAGCTCGTTTACATCGAGTTCGTTATAATCAAAGTCAAAGCATTCCCAGCTTCTGAAGTGATCTGCACGCAATCCTATTGACTTTGTAAAATCAGTGTTAATAGAAGATTAATAGAATTCGACAAATACTTGTAAACTGTAAATAATAAAAAAAATAAGCCGTCGCGAGACGCCTGGTAGATGTGAAACATAGAAGTTGGATGTTATTGGGAAAGAATTAATTATTTAAGTGTAAGAAAAGGATGTAATGGAAGGGAATACATTTTTTTAGTTTTATGTGATAAAAATAATATTATTTTCAATGCAAGACTTCGCATCACCCTACAACACTAAGAGCTTCTCAAAGTGTTCGCATCACGGTGTACATACTAGTAGCTGCTCGGAGTGTCGCATCACGCTATACACGCATAAGCAAAGCGGTATTGAATAGAGAGAGAAGCGGTAGTGGTGAGAGATAGGGATGGGTAGATACTGGATTTTCCTGTATCTGATACAAGTGATACTGATACTTTTCTGTATCTGATACTTTTACTTGATTCTTTTGTATCAATTGATACTTTTACTATTCATGGGTAGATACTGGATTTTTCTATACCTGAATGCAAGTGACACTGATACTTTTCTGTATCTCATACTTTTACTTGATACTTTTGTAGTTGAATATAGATGATATCCCGACTCTTACTCATCTAATACTCTACAGAGACGCCTTTTTTGGGGGATCAGTTTTTGTTATAATTTTTAAAGGAAAAAGAGTTATTCGCCGAAATAGTAACCTGCACAAGGCATCAAATGATTAAAATCATGTTTTTTATTGGTTAATTATTTTTTGAAAGCTATGGAATTGAACAATAAAAAATAGATTTAACCCTACCTCAAACTTTTGCTATTCACGTTCCAAGACACATAGAATTTGGGTTGTAATACAAAATTTGTTTGTCCGCCGCCGCACGCTATACTCATTAAAACGCTATAGCTGTTTATTTTTTGCACCGATTTCAATCATTTATGTCAATTGCCTTCACTTTCTGGTTTAGATATATCCATTAATGAACACATATTTGCCCGGACATAGGTCGAGGTTTTTTTTTGCGAAAGTTTCAAGTGAAAAATCATGTATTAGGAGGCGATCTCGGAAAATGTTATTTCAACCACCCTATACTGTTAACTAATTTCATAGTTTATTTTCGTTTCTACATATGTGATAAGTGACTAATTACAGATTATATTGATAATGAGTGAAAACTTGTTCACAATTATTTTTACTTATTTATTTATTAATACTAAGGGGAGATGCGGGGAAATTGTTCTTTCACCGCTAATCAAATCAGGGGAGCTTAAATCAGTGGTTGACTATTGCTTATTATTTATTTATTTATTATTAAAAGGACCGTGATTAATAGTAGATAATAATTTTTTTTTTAAATCCGTGAGACGATGTCATTTTTAGGGATACGTAAGGTTGTATCAATCAGACCGTATCTGATACTTGTATCACTAATATAAGGTAAATTTCGACTGTATCTGATACTTGTATCAACTACTTTTTAGTATCAGATACAAAGTATCAGATTGATACAACCTTCTGCAATTGATACTAATAATAACATCTATAACTGCTTCAACTTTTCGTTTCACCTAAAAGATTTTGCTAAGTGCTAAGTTTATAAACAATGCTAAACCAGTAGTACCTGTAAAGTATGGTATCTACTATCGTGGAAGGAATTATTTCGTCATTTTTCATGCTACTTAGTAAGGGGATGCTATTAAATTATTTCAAATAGGCCATTAAATCGAGGAAGGGGCGATAATGGGGATCCATCAGCAAACTTGTTGATCAGATTAACGTCCATCTTCGGAACATCGGCAATCAGGAGAGTGATTGCCCCAGAACATCCGGAGTAACCGGGACGTTTCGAAGGACAAAGTTAAAGGAGTATCCGACACCTAGGTTACTCAACTGAAGTGTGAGAAACGGGACAGCTGGAATCAATACAGGTACGGGACTGACAGATCTTGGACCAGGGAAGTTTCAAGGTAGGGGTGTTAGCCATGGAGGAAACGAACGAAAAAAGTTCATTCCAACGAGTTTCGGACATATTTAAAATTTTATAAATAGAGCGTTTTAAGGTATAATCAGGTCATTTATACATATCATCATTACATGTATTAATTTGTTTTTGACGTATCTAATTGTTTCTCAACATCATTGAAGAAATACCAACAAACTGCTTATCACCTAACAATCTTGTAAAAAGGTTGTAGAAAGCTATTATGATATGTCAAGCGATATCAGATCCTGAAGGAATGAGACCTAAATGGAAAAGGGGATGCGAAATTGATTATTGGGGGAATGTTGGGGAATGATTTTTGCGGAGACATCATTTTTAGTTTGTGTACTGCTTAAATACATCATGAACAAGCTCAACACAAATGAGGAGTCAATTTTAGTTTGTTTCAATATACTAGGTGGTATAAAGTGGATTCCTAATAGAAAATGGTTCTAAATGGATGGGTAGTTTGGAAAAGTTAATTAATCTGAAAGAGATGAATGTTTTTGAACGGATGAATAGTTTAAACATACTAATAATTCTGAAGAGATAATAGTTTGGAAGCGAAAAATAGTTTAGAAAGGACAAATATTTGGAGGACAAAAGGGTGAACTGTTCGGAACGCCTAGTTTGGATAGAATAACTAGTTTGGAAGTGATAAATAGTTCGCCATGAATGAATATTAGGGAAAGGTTTGACAATTCAGAGGACAAAGTTTGGAAAGAATAGTTAGTTGGTAAGGAGAAAATAGTTAGGAAATGGATAATTTGGATAGAAAAACTAATTTAGAAGGGATAAATAGTTCAGAAGGATGAAAAGTTTGGAAACGATGAATAGTTTGGAAAGGTTGAATAATTCGGAGGAGATCAATAGGTCCAAATAAGCTAGAAAATATATTCGCAGATACTAAATATCTTTTTCTAAAAACCGGATAGTTCAGTACTTTGTTTGTTTATTCATGTGACGTCACTTCGTGCTGTCTGATCGGATGAAGCTATAGCGGGAGTCCTAAATTTAGCCCATACAAGTATAATTATGATAGGGAGTTCGAGCACTAAATACTGCCCAGGTTTGGGAACCTCATTTAAGTCCCTTCCAAAGGACGGAAAACCAAGGATTTTTTACTCCCTTTGAACCTGCTAGGCGCTAACTCGCCATCTTGTGGCTAGCAGGTTGTTTAGATCACCATTAGATCACATGTGACCTCTCCAGCCTGTGGTGATCCAGCTTCTTCTCCGCAGATAAGTTTCAGCAAGCAGCGACTGAACTGGATTAAGGGCTCCATCAAAAAACTATGCAGATCGACGCCAATAAAAGCGAGATTCTACAAGAGGAAAGAGTACAGGAAGAAATCCACATATACTGCAACTGAGGACTATTATCAGGATAGGGAATCGTTAACGAATAATAAAAAAATAAAAAAAAGAATCATAGAGTCAACTGCTGGGCTGCGAACCGGCGATCTTGGGCATAGATACTTTTTATGCTAGCACTTACAGTACAGATGGCCCCTGTTGAGTAAAGTGTATTACTAAGAAAAATAAGGATCTCTGTGGATCCTAAAGAAGATTCAAAGAAAATAATCCATCATTAATATTCTGCCTACAAACCTACTTATGAAGCGTATATCATGTAATCAATTAAATTTTCAACTTACGTAATGTATTCAAGTAATTTTTTTTTTGGCGATACCACAAGTTCCCAAATATTTATTTTAAGAGTAGTTTTCGACAATAGGAAAAACAGACCAAAGGAAAGCAAGACTCGATAAACAATGTTTTTTCCCTGCTTCATTAGGAGTCGATAATTACTTGCTCTTAATTGAACGTCTACTCCTTTCTATTTGTACAGCATTAAAAGGGAAAGAAGTCGATGGATGCTGAAACAAAGATAAGGCACGTAACACTTCTCTTGAAGGAGACGACTAATTGCGTTATACCTTGTTAATATCAAGTGAACTCCCGCCACTTCACCCAATTCCAGGAGCATCTCGTCGTCGGCTAGGGAAGAGGAGTAACTAGACCTGCTAGTCAAAGTATGAGCAATTTGTTTCGAGATTTAGTCCACATATTCCAATTATATCCTCAGGTCAAAGTAACTGAGTTGATAAGTTTTCTAGAGGTAATAAAATTAGGTTATTATTAATATAATACAGCAAAAGCTCCAAGAGACAGGTTTGTGGAAGAATTCCAACCCAAAAGTCTTAAGTCTCCTAAAGTGAAAACTGGAAACAGAAATACTTGTCAACATTTTCCCAATTCAATGACAGAAAGAGAATAACAGCCTCAGACAAAAATGAATAAATCATATCCTAACCTCAAAGTGCAGGCACTAACCAGAGGAAACACCCCACCAAACATTAAATAAAAGTCTGTCTGCGGGATTCGAAATCAGAACCTTCGGCGCGGCAACTCAGCACTCTACCACTGAGCCAATCCGCTCCCTACAGAAAGATAATAATAGTAATAAATTTATTTTTCCTTTGTGATTTTTGATTTTGGTGATAGTATTTTTACTTTTCCATTTAGTTTTTTATCTAATCTTTTCCAGCTATTTACCTTACTTGTGATTCATCAGTTGCATCTTGGCCTTAGAAGTGGGGGGACGTTTTCTCCGGTTAGCATCCTGCGGAATTTTGAGCTAATGATGTATTTTCTTTCTGTCCTCAAGATGCCCGAATAGAGATGCCCTGAAGTAATGGCCGGTATTTAGTTTAGAGAACTGAGTTGTTGCGCTGAATGTCACATGTTTAATTCAGATGTGGCGTATAAATTATTTAATCTGTTTAGCATTTATTGATTGACCCTATGGTATCTATAAGCTCTCCTTGGATTCACCCTTTCTTATCAAATGTTTAGCCCTAATTTAAGGGAAAACCGGGAGTTTGGAGTCCAATTCTCTGCACAAACTTAGGCATCGAAACAGTACAGTATCTACCATGTTATGAACCCAAGACCCCTTATTTTTTTTTATTGCTATATCTCTGCAGATCCCCTTTACTGATAGCCGGATAATATACGTTTCCCTTCCTATATTTGCTTTAGTTTCTCCTAATATTATACTCATGCTGTTTATGATTATGATTTATCAACATAACATAATAATCAGTCATAACATTAGGAATGTTAAAGGTGCGATATTATACTAATTCTTCCTCGTGTATAACAACTGATTTCCTATCACTAAAAAAAACTTGCACGTTCGCAATTGGCCTAAGCAATGAATTCTTAATTAGATACAAAGTAGATAAACATTAATTTCCGCTCCCTTCGTACTAAATATAACCATCCATCTTCTTTCCTTCCATCCATATCCATCCGTAATGCGTAGACTATTATACATATAATCAAACTATTATAAATGACTATAATTAAGATTTTGTTATCTTAATTTTCTATTAAAATAATTTATAACTTGCGAAATTTAAGTATTGAGATGTCAATTTTCAAATTATATAGTTACACAGTAGAGTCGAAAGGATAATTATATTTTTTATTTCTATATCGATATTTTATTGTTTAGGTATATCGAAAACCATCATACGAATTCATCTAAAAACTCCATGGCGGAAGAGTTCTTTGCACGTTAGGGTATCCAGTTTATTTTGCCTGGAATGACCAATCCAGACACTCCAGACCACAGGGTCTATCCACGGTTTTAACAGATTATATAAGTTATTCGCCAAGGTTGGATCCGTACCCAGGACTTTCAGGCCAGTAACTCAGCGCACTACAGATAGAGATTTCCTGTTCTTCTGGAAAATAATCTTTTGTAATTATATTTTAAAATTCATTGTTGTATTCATAAGTTCAAGGTATAGTATTTGGGATGCACGAACCATACAATAATGGTCCTTGTAGATGAAATATGTTATTCTTTTCTTTTTTTCTCTTTTTATTTCTTTTATTTTTATTTTTTCCACAACAATACTATTTCATATTTACAAACAGGGTTCATAATTTTTATTATATTTTCTTTTTATCACCCCTTGATGTTTTTGTATTCTATTTTAATAATTATTTATGATTATTATTAATTAATATTTAATAATTATTTAAAAGATATTTTATTAGTCCCTTGATATATTTTAGTCCTTACTATTTATCTTTTAATTCGTATGTATCTTGTAAATACAGCCCTGAAGAAGATCTGCAATGTGGCTCGAAACGTTGGCTTTAAAATAAATCTCCTTATTTAACAGAATTTTTTCTGACCTCCACCCGAACCATTTTGTTCCTCATATATATATAAGGTCAGCTAATATTATTATTATCGAGGAGGGGTTCTTGCAGGGCCGTAGGGCCAGAATAATAATAATTATATTATTCAAGGCCAATGGATATAGTTAACTATCATTATTTTACCAAACGCAGGTTCGGATTGTTCCTACATAGAGGCTGAGTGAACCCCTCAACGAGTCACTTCTCCTCCTAGGTTACTAGACCTACTAGAAGAGGCGTACTCCCGACAAACGGTTACTATTTTCGCCTACTAATGGACGATCCCTGAGTGGACAGCACGTCCTTGCCAGCCTGGACGATGACACAACATCCTAATTATCACGGCTTCCTGAATCACTATTTAGGCAGCACTGTTTGTGCTCGGCAGCAGAGGCCGTCTGCCGGGGAAATCTCTCAATGGGGGAGCCTTGTACAGTTTTATCTCACTCCCACTCCACTCATGGTATCTAATATCAGGAGTGCGGTTGAGTTTAATAACGTGTTCCATTACAAATCTTCTATTATATTAAATGAAAATATTTATCGTGTCGTATCATATGATATATCTGTTTTCAAAAGAAAGGTTATTTAGTAAAACAATTAGGAACCCGCCATTGTCGATATAATAAAACAGGGAAAGCTTAGATGGCTTGGGCATGTAGAAAGGATGGAGGCAAGCATACTCCCCAAGAAGGTACTCTATGGAAAACCAGGAGGAAAACGGAAAAGAGGAAGACTATGTCTACGGTGGATCGATGACGTAGAGCTAGATCTGAAAAACATGGGAGTGAAAAGGTAGAGAGAGAAGACGACGGAACGAGAGGTGTGGAGAAGACTCGTCAGAGAGGGTCTAGGCTCAGCGAGGACTGTTGAGTTGAGCAGTTAGTTAGTTACAATAATAAATCAGTGGTATTTATAATAGTATAAGATAAAGGTAAGTAGAGAAACTATGCCCTGGTCGTACTCCAATAACAAATTCAACTTAGAAGATCACGAGGACATCTTCTTTTCAGACGCCTCGGAGGATAATCAGGAATAGAAGAGGATGCTAGAATTGAAACTAGTTGGAATAAAGTTTGTCATGAAAAGATTGATATCGGATTCGGGCCAAATCAGTAAGAAATGGGACATCATGGATGAATTTATTCGAACCAAAGTAAGGAGTATTTAGGATTTTACGAAGTATTATTGGATTTTAAAGGGGGCGGAGTGGCTCAGTGGTTGAGCACTGAGTTGGCATGCCGGAAATCCTGGTTCAAATCCAGCTGCGGGCAGTTACTTTTATTTAGCATATAGGATCTAGGACCCTCCTGGGGCTCAACCAGCCTCAGTAAAATATTATAAAAATAGGGTACCCATAATAAGGGGGAAAACCTGGCGGTTGAGCGTGACCTAGGACAAGTCACCTCCTTGCAGAACCGTTGTCCATGAAACAGTACAGTCTCAACCATGTACTGAACCCCCAGACTCGTTCACGGGTCGTAGTGGTACAGGTTTATTGGATTGTAAGGATTGGACACGAGAGGAATTTGATGGCTAAGTGGAGTAATCATTTTCCTACGTAAGTCCAAGTGAGTCTTATAATAGTCATGTATATGAGTCTTTTGTAATAAATTGGGAGCTTAAAGCCCATTTTCAAAACTTTTACCCTTAAGAAAGCTGTCGAAATTTCTGAACAGATGGGAATCAGTTGGAGAAAAGGGTGTGGGTGGATTTCGTAACCCAGCTCGTTAAGTTTCTTCAATGTCTGTCGTGAAACATGAGGTCTGGCCTTGTCGTGTAAGAGTATAGTATTCTGATTAACAAATGCAGGTTGTTTTTCGACAGGTGTTTGCTGCAATCTCTTGTTACCACGGTCATATTATTGGTATACTAAACAATGTTCGTTCAATTGCAGTGATAGTAAATATTATCAAAAAACAGAAGATCAATAATCTGTATCTAAATAATTATCTTCGTAAAACATAAGGTCTAGTGATATGTAAAAGTTCAGTATCCCGATACTGTTTTTTAATATATTATTTTGTTGCAGTGAGTCGATTACCCCTGCAGTACGGTGTAGGTGTGATGTTTACGCTTCTGGGTAGAAAGGAGGGATAGATTGCTAGTTAATTAATTATTTAGTTATGATTTAATCTGTGTCACCAGGTTCTGAAGCCGACGGCGAATGGTCCGTACGTCACACACAACACATTATCCGAACGCGGTAATGTTTCCTACAGCTTGGTAAAGTTTATTAATAAGTTTTATTAAAACCATAAAACTTTAAGTAAAAACTCATTAAAAAAAATTAAAAGAAAATGGCGAGTTTCCATTGTCGTATTTGATGTCTTACAAAACAATGTCCGTACAATTGTAGAACTAGAAAATATTATTTAAAAAACAGAGGATTAATAACAGCTGATTACAATCTGTGAACATAAACATAGAACAACGGAAGTCCACTAGTTTCAATTCGACTTTTATGAATAATAAAAACGGATATTAATATTGAACAATGGAAAAATGAAGAGAATAAAATTGAAAAAAAGCTTGCAGGGCACTTAGTAAAAATAAAAATGAAACTGTACCACTACAATCCATGTAGGGTCTTGGATTCAGTAATGTCAGGGACTCTCCTGTTTCTAAGGCAACTGTTTTGAAGGGGGTGATTTGTTCAACCGCCGTGTTTTTTGCCCCAACTTGCGGTACCCAGCTTAAACAGGACGGTTTAGCCCCACAAGGGATTACAGATCCCTCCGGGTTTATCCATGCCTGATAATAGAATAAATAAATTATCTTCTACCTATCATGAATTTCTGGTCTATAGATTAGCATAGTGTCCCTACACATTGACACACAGCAAACAATACAATAAGATTTTATTTTTTTACACAATTACAATAAATCAGTTTAGTAATGATATCATAATTTATAATATAATTATAAAAATTTATTTAAAAAATCGAATCTTCTACTACAGCCCATGAAGGTTTTCGGTGCATACGTTATAGAGACTGTACTGTTTTCAGGACAACGGGAATGCAGGGAGTTGATTTTTCCCACTTTAAAGAGGCTGGGTGAACCCAAATACTGTCTCCAGGCGGATTCATTCCTTGCTGTTAATGGATTAAACAAATGATCTGCCACAGCCGGATGTGAGCCAGGGATAATGGCAAAGCAGCATAGCGCTCTACCACTAAGCTACTCATCTCCAATAATTATAAAAAATGGTTTGAGTAAAGTACTCGCATCACAAGTATGGTTTTATGAATTATTTATTTTCCTTTTTAATATTCATATTTTTATTTTTGTGGAAGAAAATGTAAGGCGTTTATTTATTTCCCAACTTTAAGTAACATTTTTTGTTTTTTCACGGCATTCATCTGTTTTCATCTTAACTCACTATTTTAATATTATATCAGCCCTTCTACTGTAACTTACTTATCTCCCTTTTTATACAATTTGACATGTTTATTTCATATCAACTATGTTATTACTTACAGTATTATTCATTTCCATTACCTCTGTATCTTTATATTTATTTATTTATGATATTTTTCTTTGAACTTTTACCTTATCTTATTGCCTACATATATTTTATTTATTATTTATCATACATAATTTTGTCTTATAGTGTTTATTTCTCATTGCTATGGTTATTAATGCCCCACATGATCCTCTTTGCTCTGTATTAATATATATCTCTTGTTCTCTACCTCCCCATCTTTATTGTCCACCAATCAGTACTTGTTATTTCAATACTTGTATTTCAACTTTAATATTTACCCATTTTATTTTAGTTCTCATCTTTATTAACTTATTCTTTATACCTTATTATTCTTTATTTTTAACATGTCCTGTTCTGTTTTATTATTATTTTAATCTCTATTATGTATTTCACTACCTTCCTGTCACTTGGTTATTAATACTATACACTCATTCATTTTTACCTTTATAATGTATTTACCATGCTTAGGAAAACAAATTTATATTTTTTAATGTTCATTTTCTACATTTACCATGCTTTTATTATGCTTCTATTTCTTTGTTTAACAATTTTTTAATTTTCAATTGTCTGTATTTTTCATATTTAGCCCTGAAGAAGACCTACAAAGGTCGAAACGTTGGCTACTGAAAAAATATTTCTTGATATTCAGAGAAATTTATTTAACTCTACTCGGACCATTTTCATCAAGGTCAACTGTTTTCATTCAAAATATTTTTATTTTTATTTTTGATTCGCTTTATCATTTTTTATTTCCACATTTTCTACACCTTTTTCATTAATTTTTTATTTTATTTTCTATATGTTTCATATTTTTATCTCTCTTTCAATAACAATTATAATAATTCTCTTAATTATTCGATATTTTAATAATAATATTAAGTTAATGAAGACAGATGTATTTTTACAGGAATTATCTATCATTATCACCGAGATTATCCCAATATATCCGATTCCTTTATTGTTGTAAACTTGTAATAAATAGTTATAATCGTAATATTAAAGGGGCGGAATGACAATGGTAGAGATCTGAGTTACCAAGCCTAAGGTCCTTGGTTCAAACCCCACTCGCTGGCAGACTTGTAATCTGTTAGTGATCAGACATAGATCTAGGATCTAGGTGATGGCATCTAGGACCTACCTGGGGCCCAATCATCTCTATAAAATTGGTAACCAAAATAATGAGGAAAATCTGGCGGTCGTGCATGATCTAGGACAAATCAGCTACCGTACAATCGTTACCAAAGAGGTAGTACAGTCTCTACGATGTACTAAAGCCCAGAGCCTTCATGAGTTATAGTGGTACAGGTTTTTTTTTTATATAACGATAAAGTATTGAGGTATATTTTAAAAGTAGATTTACAATAGAAGTTTTTGGAAAAAGAAAAGAATTCCAAACCGGATAAAAAATACGCAGAAGAAATGAAGGAAAAAATGAGGTTGTATCTTTGTTTTTAGTTTTTTTTTTTGTTTTTTTGTGTTTTCCGCGAATCGGCCAGCAAGGACCACGCGAATATCACTCAAATCTTCTTCACACTCTCCGCCTTCCGGCTACTCCAATACTCTCTCATCTTCCTGGACTGTTCCTCTCGCTCTTCCCAAGTCCATTTTCTCCCTCGTCTCTTCTTCCTTCCCGCAAGAACCCCAACTTCTTTTAGTTTTTTCCCGAAAAGCTCTCTGTCCCAGCAGTCTTTATCCTTGATTATTAGCCTATCCAGCTCCTCTTTTATTTGTTTCCCATATCCACCTATACCCTTGCAGCTTAATACTTTATCAAAGATTTTTTTGTTAAGCCTCCCATTGTTCATTCTTACCATGTGGCCGTAGAACCTCAGTCTCCTGGTCCTGATGACTGTTTCAAGATCTTCCAAATTTTTGTATATTTCTTCATTGGATTTTCGCCTATAACCCCCTTGTGTTACTTTGGTAGGCTGGCTGTTTCCATACCATGCAGTATTACTGGTCTTATTACTGGACAGTAGTGCCTTATTTTTGCATTGGAGGACAAAGTTTTCTTGCTGTACATGTTTCTAGTGGCAAAGTTCAGTCTTTCCAGTTTGGCTATTCTTTCTTCCACACACGCCCAATCTGTTCCGTTGTTACATATTATCTCCCCTAGGTATTTAAACTTTTTCGTGACTTTTATTTGCCCATATTCTGTGTTCAATATTCTCTTGCTAAAGTTATTATCCGTTGTCATAACCTCTGCCTTTTCATACGAAATCTGTAGTCCCGTTTTCTGAGCTATTTCTTTCAGGGTGTTTATCTGTTTTATAGCTTCCTCCTCTGTTTCCGCTAGCAGCGCTAGATCGTCTGCAAAGGCCAAACACTTTACTTTCACATTGTACCTTTTTGTTCCTATTACTGCACCCGCATCGTCATTTTGCCAGAAAACTCTGATAACATTAAACAGAATCGGTGACAGGCTGTCGCCTTGTCTAAGCCCCGTCTTTATTTGGAACGGTTTACTTATTAGTCCCTTGATTTTTTTCTTTGAAATGGTATTCGTCAGAGTCAGTTTTATTAGGCTTATTATCTTTTTGTCCACTCGGTATTCCCTCAGAATTTCGAGCAATACTTCTCTCTCGAAAATCGTAGGCCTTTTTGAAGTCCATGAAGGAGATGCAAATATTTTTCAGGGGTCTAAACCTGTAATATTTTATGATCAATTCGAGCCGAAGTGTTTGCTCCTGGGAGGATCTTCCTTTCCTAAAACCTGCCTGATATTCCCATATTTTCTGGTCTACTTGCGGCTCTAATCTATTGAGTAAGATTCTTGAGAATTTTAGTTTTATTAATTAAATAATTGATATTTTTTAAATATATATTTTTAAATAAATTTTCGAAAAAATGTGTGAGTATACGTAAGAAATACTCATTTTCAGATACTCATATTCTTCTATTCTTGGTACAATGGATCTCTCAAATAATATGGGCTAAAATCTGATATTTGAATTGATACCAGTATATTATATGAACAAAGATAAAAGATAACAAAAACGGAGTCAATTTATCCCGAAATCGGAAACTCATTTATCTGCTACTTGACTAAATCAATCAAACCCTGAACTACAAATTATCTCTCATGACAAATGACCGAATAATTTCAACTGATAACGCAACAAGTTTCTGATTACCGGATCGTATTATTCATGACCTATCCAAATAATACGATAATAATAATAGAAATTATTAGATTAAAAATAACAATTTTCACTATTTTTACAAATCACTAAATATACGAAGTTTCTCTTCAGATACCATGTTCTAAATATTACGCTAGGACAATCCGAAGAAAATATATTTGTAAGAAAATTAACATTAGTTTGGTTTTCGGATCTATTAACACTCCGAACAATAATTATAAACATTTTCAAGTAGTTTATTCATTAATCAAAACATATAGTGGGCTCCACAAAATATCAATAATCAAATCGAAATAATAGTCAGTATATAATGTAATTACATTATTTATAACTTGTAGTTTTATTTTCATTTTTAGCACTATTATCATCGGTAAGTTCAACAATATTTGTACTTTTATTTAACTATTACAAATAAAATCTTGTAGGGGAAACGAAAAGTTATTGATGTTTTAAGTATCAATGTCATTGTATTATTATTATTATTATTGTAGTATCAATTTCACAACTAATAAACGAATTTTTAGATGAATATAATTATTCTTATATTAATGTAATTTTTAAAACTAACTTTTAAACTTAAGTTGATTTAAAGAAATTGTATAACTCATACCCAGGCCGCTAAGCGTTGCTAGTCTCGACCATGTTAAGAAGATAAGTAAAAAAAATATGAAATTTCCCTTCTGAAAAATCTGTATTTAATAACAATTAGACCTGGTGAGCCCGTAGGTTCTATGCCAAAACCACCAATAGCTGTCAACTCATCGAATTTCAAACTTATATACAATCCTCATACCTACGTTTCGGCCTACCCCTCGTACGTCATGGAGTAAAAGTCGTCTAAAAGACATTTGAAACTCAACAATGAAAAAATCTATTATTATATTATAAAACAACGAAAAATGGATCACGCTCTGTATAGGATTTCATAGTCAAACATTACAAATTAGCCTTCTTTAATATTAATATTTAGTATAAAATATTTAATAATTCGCAATAACCATACTGATTCATTACTATTTATTTAGTTGTATGGGTTAAATAACTTCAGATGGGCTTATATTGATTACTCGATTTAAAAGTTCAAATGCAATGAGGGATTCACCAGCAACTTTTTCAATTTGTTGATATTCAGTGAAGTAAATTGAAAGCACAAGAAGTGTTAATAATGGATGGAAAGTTAAAATTGGATGTTACAAATTTAAGAAAATAATTTTTTGTTACTTTTTTTTTTAAATCTTCGCATAGCAACACCGAAACTCTATATCCTGGGTTACGGGTAGGTAATTACGATGATTTCACAATGGATTGAATATAGCAAGTCTATAAAATTTGCTATCAAATTATAAAAGAGATTTTTTTTAGAATTCCGTTAATTAATATTTTTTCAGATTTCTTAACCACATATTTACTTTTAAATTTTTAATGTTTAGGATGGTTAGCCTCATCAAAAGACAAATACTTTTTCTTGAGTTAGATTCCATTTTTTATTACTAATACTCCAATTAAAATTAAAATAACATTAACATACATACATGTTTATAAAGTAAAAAAATGTGTAAAGTCAGTATAAGGAATTCTATTGTGTGATTGAAAAGTACAAAAAAATATTTTAAAAAACTAATTCAAAAGGAAAAAATGTGTCTGATGATGGCGATATGACACCGAAACGACAAAATTCAAAAGTCATAACTAACTACTAATTAAATAATTATTATAAGTATTAGATTATCAAACAAACTTATAATTTTATTTTTTTAAATTCTTTTCTCCTCACCCAAAAAAAAATGTCAACTTTCTTTTTATGCAAAAAATTCTTGTTATGTTATTTATACGTTTTCATAAGAAGGAGTGCATATCATATTTTTAAAATTTATTTGACAGATATGTTTTGAGATTAAGTTTACACAGTTTACTAAAATTTTTCAAAAAAAAAAAAATCAGAAAAAAGATTGAAAACATTAAATAGTTTAACAAAATAATTTACTGCATACATACAGATTTTTCTTGATGTTTAATAATAGTATTAGATTAATTTTTAATATAAAAATAAAAAATGATTATATTTTTATAAAACTAAGTATTTATGACACGAATGGGGGTTATCATAATTATTATAAATTCATTTCCCTAATATCATTTAAACAGAAAACGAATTGACTGAAATTCAGTTCATTATTTAAAAAATAACATAAAGGAAAAAAATAAAACCTCCTGTCAATAATATATTTAAATAATTACAGTACCAAATGATATTTCTTCTCTATTTTAATTCCAATGTATAATTCAAGCAATAAATTCAGTTTGAAATCATGTTCATTACATCATTAAAAAAAATTATATTTTCATTCTACAAAAAAATATTGAAAATATTAATACTTTTTTTAAATATTTTACTGCATACATAAATTTTTCTTGATTTTTAATAAAAATATTAGTGTAAAAAAAAAAAAAAAAAAAGTTTCATTCTTATAAAAACCAGTTATTTATTATAAGAATGGGGAATAACACGAAAATCTATCTATTATAAATTATTCTATACTGTTTTAATAAATGTTCTATATTAATGTATTATAAATTCATTTCCCAAGTATCATTTAAACAAAACAAAAATGACTGAAATCCAGTCCGTTATTAAAAAAAAAAAAAAATAAAGGAGAAAAAATAAAACCTCTTGTCAATAAAATCGATATATATTTAAATAATTGCTGTATCAAATCCTATTAACTTTATTTCTTTTTTTTTATTTAATTATATTTCACAATTCAAGCAATAAATTGCTATGAAGTTATGTTCATTACATCATTAGAAGAAAGATAAGTAAAACATATAACCTCTTGTCAATAAAATCGATATATATTTAAATAATTACTGTACTAAATGATATTTCTTCTCTATTTTTATTCCAGTGTAAATTTCAAGCAATAAATAAGTTTTAAAATATATTTCTTTGTATCAATAAATGTAAAAATATTTATAACTTCAATTACCTCAATCCTAAAGTCTTACACAAACAAATACCCTGATTCAATTAGCCGATCGAATCGTTAAGCCTTTTCCTGAAGGGTTTTTCTTGGCTTTTTCAAAAACTGGGTCAACTCAATTCTTATGTTTTCTTTATTTATTTAATAATAATATAATGATAAATCATTGTGCTAGTATTTTGAATTTTTTAATAGGATTTTAAATATGTTGTAATGAAGTAAGGGCTTTCAATGTTGGTTTAAGTTGTTTTTTTGTATTTTTTTTTGTTTGAGTGAGTGAAGTTGTATATCTGAGAGCAATGTACATTCCACATAGAGACAAGATTAACTGTTTTATATAAAGTTTTTCTTACTTACCTACATTGGCGAGTATCGATACTAGGAAGAGCGATAAACAAAAGTAATATTTAGATTTTGACATTATTAATTAATTATTTTTAATTAAATATTATTAAATACTAAAAATCCGAGAGTAGAAATCGTTAAGCCTATTGAGTTGAACACATCTAAACGGCGAGAAGTGAACTCTATCAATGCCCAAGCCCTACTGGCAGTCCAGAACCCCCACTACTACACCTCAACCTGGCCTCGCCCCCCCGGGGTTATATATCCTGAATTATATATTTTTAAATACATAATACAGATACACATACATAAATCCACCCTATGCCCCGTTACCGATCCAATAATGGCGGTTCTCGCCGAGAAAAAAGAAATTCACTCACATTTATTCAGAAAAATATTTATTAGCTGATTATTTATTATTTATATTTATCCCGACTCTTAATAAAGCTATTTAAATGTATTCTCTATTCTCAGAATAATACAACACATAATATTTCTATTTATATACTTAAATAAAACATACACGGCGCAAGCTATACTATCCCGCAACACTGGGCGGTCCTGAGGGTTTAGAGAGTGCGAATGACGAACACGGTCGGGCGTATGGATATCTATGTAATTAGTACATATATTGTTAGTACTCAATAATTAAAAATAATAATAACCTGTACCACTACAACCCATGAAGGGTCTGGGGTTCAGTACATGGGAGAGACTGTACCGTTTCTTCAAGTCTCTGATTTGTCATAGATCACACACAACCCCCTAAAAACTTTACAGAGGCTGAATGAGCCCAATGAGGGTCCTAGATCTCTTATAGGATCCATCTCTGGCCGAAATAGATTAAATAAAAGTCAGCCAGCGAGTGGGATTTAAACCCAGGATCTTCGGCCGCCAACTCAGCGCTCTGACCGCTCCCTGGTATTTAATAATATTTAATTAATAATGTACATGTAGACATCTAAATATTACTTTCGTTTATCGCTCTTCCTTAGTCTCCATATTCGCTAATGTATGTAAGTAAAACAAATTAACATAGAACAGGAAGCCTTGTTTTTACTAAGAAAATACTTCTTACTAAGAACAACTACACGTTTAAACAAAAAAAAAACTACTTGAATGACTCACAAAACTAACATTGTCACTAAGCCGACCATATTTGTTATCCAAAAATTTAAAAAAATATATTTTTATTTTATTTCTTTTAGTAAATAGCAATTTTTGCAAAGTAATGAGCGAAAACTTGAACTATCCTTTTCAGAAATAAAAAAAATAAAGTACCCATAAAATCCACAAAAGGTGATGGGTTATTTAAATTGACATTGAACTAGAATTATGATTAGTAAGTTATATATGAGCTGTTATTTTCGAAGGTACATTTTTTCATGTATTTAAAAGTTTGCATTTTATTTAATTAAAAAATATGGCTAAACGCAATGTTTTACCACTTAGCACTTAGCGAAGAGTTGTGTTTTTGACACTATACGCCTATTAAATTTTATAATAATCGTTAAAACAATTTGAAGAATGAACGATTTTTTTTAAAGATTCAACTGGACTTAACACTTCTTTCAAAAATAATCCTACATTTGTAACATTTACGTTATTATTTATTATAAGCTAGCGGTTAGCATAACAACCTTATAAGCCCAAGATGGCGGGTTCGCAGCCCGGCAGGTAGCCCTAGAATTTAAAAAAATAAATCTGCACTACTAAAACCTATGAAGTTTAGAGCGTGTCAGAGACTATACTATTTGTAAGACAACAGTTGTGTGGGGAGGTGATTTGTCCTACATCACAAAACAGGGTGAGCCCCAGGAGGGTCTTAGCTCTCGTATCCATCTCCGGCTGCTAAGAGATTATTTAAAAGTCTGCCAGCAGAGGGATTGGAACCCAGGACCTTCGGCACTGCAACTCAGCTCTTTACCACTTAGCCACTCCGCACCCTGAAGATTTTTTAAAGAGAGTAAAAAATGTAGGACTCCGATTATAGTCCGATAAGCCATAATAGCAAAAATAATTTATAGTGACGTTAAATGAAATAAACAATAAATAAGAACCAATTAAGTAAAGGGAGGAACTAAATTGAATATATTATAAAGATAACTGTCCAAGCAGTTATGTCACTATGAAATTATAACTTTTAAGTATTTCACTTGGAATACTTTTTCATTACGATTATTTACTTTTTTATGAAAGATTTTTGTTCCCGTAGTTGATTTTCCCATTTATTTTCTGGTTACAAAAAAATAAAACAACTATTCCCCATAATTCAGAAACCACAAGGTTATTTGAAATCGAATATAGTGACGGGAAAAACATATAAAACTTTGGAATGGTTATTTAAAATTAGTTAAACATTTAAAATTCAAAGCAAGCAAGAAAAAATATAGGAAAAATGAATTCTGAACATGGAATTTATATTTCATTTGTTTTAAAAAAAATTGCGACATGCCAAATGATTTGTTTAAACCATAACAAATATATGGGAACTAAGTGGGTAGAGCGCTAAGTTGCAAGGTCGAAGGTTCTGGGTTCAAAACCGGCTGTGGTAGATAAATTATTTAATCTGTTAACAGCTATGGATAGACCTAATGGGATCTACAGACCCTGTTGAGGCTCACCCAGCCTCTCTAGCGTAGTTTCGGGCAAATCACCTCCCTGCACAACTGTTGTCCTGTAAACAGTGCAGTCTCCACCATATACTGAACCCAAGAACCATTATGGGTTATAGTGGTACAGCTTTTTTTTGCTGTTTTTAAAAACTATTCCTTCTCTTCAGTTTCTTATTACACGGTACACTACAAACGAACTAAAACAAAAGTATATTTATTTTCCTACTAGAACGAAAGCGAGGAAGGCTGAGAAAACTCCTCGGGAGTCGGTAGAATATTAATGGCGTAGAGCATGCAAGAGATAGAAGATACTTGGGGGTGACGACCTGTGTTCCTGATCGAACCAAGTTCAATATTCTGTCAGTTGAGCCAACTTGGTATCTAAGTTTCTTGTTATAACTTTAAATAGTACTTCAAAAAGTTTAATAAATCTTTGAAGGGAGAAGTAGTTAGGTGTAGTGATAGCAACGGATATTGATGTTGCATGAATCGATTACTCTGATTTTGAATAAATGTTCGCTTATGTCAACAAGCGGAATATTTATAGAAGTGTTTGTTTATAAGAGGAAAGTGATATGATGCAAGTTAAGTTCAGAATCATTCAGTTCTTAAAGATGATAGGTTATTATGAAAAAATAAAACTTTTACAGCAGAAATAGTTATTTCCAGATCGCTAATAGGAGTATAGTAGGCAATTAAACAATTAAAAAGAGAGAAAAGCAAATACAGCTACACCCTCCACTCAACCAGAAACACAACAGCTGGGCAGAGGTTACCCATGAATTCGGCACTGGAATATAAATTTTAATTATACTGCATAATAATGAACTGAAACATAAATATTAATTTGTGAATATGTAAGAAATAAATATAGAAACGAAATAGAATAATAGAAATGATTGAGGCAGTGGCAAATCCATTTCCCACTACCTCTTTGCTTCACCCAGCTGTGTTTGTAACCTTCACTACAATCCAGTCACAACCTCGTACCTTCCTCCCTGAACGGAGCATTCGGCTTCAAAAAAGTGGAACTTGACCATTGACTCAATGACCATTGAGCTTCATTATGGTTCTAAAAATTTAATCAGCATTGAACCAACAGTCAAGACAAGACCTGCATGGGACGAAATTGTCAAAACTGGCCTTGCAGGTTAAGGTTTCCGAGAGGATGTATAGGTTAGCAACTTAAGACAGAATCTTTTATTGCGCATGCGTCTAACAACTATGTATTGAAATAACAAGCTTACAAATAGGTACACCTACTAAGCCCACGTTCGCGAGTTAGGTTAATGTTAAGACTCCCACTGTAGCATAGTCCGATTAGCCTGATATGGATGGAGTGACGTTAAATAAACTAACAAACAACAAGCTTACAAAGTATAGCACGCGATTAAAAGAATAAAACGAATCAAAATCCTATGTTATTAATTTAGGAAGGGGAAACCTCAAAAGAAAAATGAAAAATATGTCAGGAGATAAAGGAAAATCTTTAACTCACTAAAATAACAAAAAACAAAACACCCTCATAACCGACAGAGAATAATAACATAAAATAAATATATAACAAAAGCACACCCTAATCGAAAGGTCCAACATGACAATGGGGACAGCATCCCACCACCACCAAGGATCAGATGAGAGTGGTTGTTCTCATCCTTGGTTGTAATTGTTTTTATTGTAATCTACAAAATGAAAAAGTAATAAGCATCCCAAACAAAAGCTCATTTAGTTGAAGCCTATATCTTAATAAGTTAAGCAGCTATTTTATTGAAATTGCTATGTTTGTGTTACAGAATTTATTTTATTTATATAGGGTTATTCAGAGGAATCGCATGTTTTTGAAATAATGAGTGCTCGGTTGATTTTACATGAATAGTTTATTTATTAGCATGAAATTACTTATTACATAAAGCCATTTACTATGCGTTGAAAAAAATATTTAATTCTACTATTTACGGAAAATTATATCACTCAAATGACGGCCTCTTTCTTTTTCCCCGCCTCTGTAGTTCTGGCGCCAAAAAGTTGGTGATCATTTCAATATAGCGATCTGGTGTGACTGTTACAGGGGCACCATGTTCTTCAAAAAAGTAAGGGCCTTTTATTCCACATTTAGCTACTGCACACCAGGCTGTCACTCGATGGCTATGCAAGGGCCGTTCATGCATTTGTTGTGGGTTCTCTGAGGCCCAATATCGGCAGTTTTGTTTATTGCGGCAGCGTGCTTGGTAGCAGAACGACACGGGGTCCTTAATATTGCCGCACTCACTTTGTCAATGTTGTCTGATGTCCGCGCAGTACGAACGGCACCTGGTGATTTGCGTCGAGTTACGGTTCCTGTTGTTCTGAAATTCATGACCCATCTAAGAATCTGGTACGTTTCCGTGACGGCCGACCTTGAAATGTCGACGAAAGAGACCTTGTGTTTGGATAACAGATTCACCACTTTTAACATAGTTATCGTACGCAAACACACGGTGTTCCACATTCCATTGCGACTAAAATGGCAAAGCCTGCTGAAATGAATAATACTGTGCTGGTTTCCCCCACTCTTCTAGTCGTTGTGTACTGTGCGTTTCCAAAACATGGATTCCTCTGAATGACCCTATGTAACTAAGCATGGTTACATTTATCTTAGGATATCTTTTCTTTATGTTAGTTGTATTTTATTTATCCTTAATTTTATTCTTCTTGATATTGCAGTATTAATGTGTGATAATTTACTTTAAAAAAAATAGAAATTGTATCTACAGGCCCAGTAAATTAGTAATTAAAATTTCTTCAAAATCCGTTTTTTTGTACTTAAAGAAGCGGAATCGTGTTATTTTCTTATTGAATAAGGGGCTAATTCATACACTGGTTAGGAATGGAGTTATTACTTATATTACAAATATATTTCAAGCTAAAAATATGATAATGATTTGATTCTGCTTCCCTCAATACAATTAACCCTCTCAGGACAAAATTCTACTTAACCATTTATTCATTGGGGCTACAGATATATTCCTCGCTGCAAATATCCATGAATGAACATTTCATTTTAGAATAAATGAATTCCTTCTAAAAATGAGTACAAAAACTAGGTTTAAATCATCCTTTTAATCTAAAGTGTGCTTACTTACAGTGTAGCTCTACAGCCCAGGGTGGGTCTTGACTTCCTAAACAATAGTGCTCCAGAGATTTCTGTACTTAGCATTTTCCTTCTATTTTTTTTCTAGCCATCCTCCCCTAGTTCTTCCTCTTCTCCTTCTTTCATGGCTCTAAAACCCAGCAAAGAGTCTTAGCCTCCTCGATATGTTTCCACCAGTCCTCCCAGTTGATTTCAGCAGCCTTCCATTTCTGGACATTTAATACGTTCCTGAAGTCCTCACTGACCTCATCTAGCCATCACAGTTTTGGTCTATTCTTCTGTTATACTGTATCTTTTCTTCAAGTATTCTTCTGTGTTCTTTGACACTTGGGATTCTATTCTTCTGGTCTCACGAATTCTTATTTCGAGCATTTTTTTTGGCATCCTATCAGTCGGCATTCTAAGCATATGCACCAACGATTTGATAGCTTATAATTCGTTGTTATCATCCATTCTTGAATTACTTCATCTAACAAGGGGCTAAATATTGTTCTAAGTATTTTTTTCTCAAATGATCTAAATATAAAAGAAATATTTCTTTGAGAGGTGAAAATTGTATAGTTGTAACAAAGAAGTTATAATAAATTTCACTGCTTTCTACATCTTGAAAGTTGACTGTTATCCTAAGCTCTAGCGTTCTAAATTGTTTGCCAATAAATGTGCAAGCTGTGATTTTTAGTTGTACAAAGAACCTTCTGGATTTTAGCAAACATTTATTATGTGATTTGCACAATGAAAATGCCATTTAATGAAATTCAAAATTTGTTTCTTTTACTAGACATAATAAAAAGGCTATAACATTCAGACAAAATATAAATATAAATTACTTTTATTGGTTGTTTAAAATATACATTTTAGTACCACTCTAAAGAATAAATTAATAAATATTATTTTAAAATAACAAAAATAAAAATTTACATTTATGATCTACAGAACCTTTTATTATTATATTTGCTAATAGTACCTTTTACGTTATTATTATTTTAGTACATTCAAAGGACAAATAATTTGTTTGATTTTAAATCTGCAGCCCTAGTGAATAAGTGGTTAAGTCGAGTATTGCCCAAAACGAGTCAAATGTAATGATAAAAGAGTAATCATATCTTCCTCGCAGTGCATAAATGTTTAAGTTAGGTCAAAGATTACGGGGAAAGACACGATTCCACTTCCCTCAATACAATTAACACTCTCTGGACGATATCCGTTCTAACCACTTATTCACCAGGGTTACAGATATATCAACTTATATATAAAACAGAAAAATGTTAATTTGAATGTTAACAGAACAGACTTATAAATTATAATATATTTCTTCACAAATAATATTTTTAAACTAATTAACATATTAAAAAAAGCTAAATGTAAGTAACTAATATTTGTACAAAATAAATTTCTTAAACCTTTTAAATAAAACTACACTATTAACATAGAAATACATTTGAAAAAGGTAACTAATAAAAGTTAATGTTAATAAGCACCATTGTTAACATGTTAATTGTGATATAAACTATTTAATAACTACAAATAAAGTAAGAAAAATAAAATTAGTCTTTTTTTTTTTAAATCTGGCATAAAATATGTTTTTGATATTAGCTCATTAAAGAAGAGAGTAAAACAATTTGTTTTACAAGCTAAAGTATAGGCACTTTTATATTAACCTGTATGTTAAGCATGGCATGGGACAGGCCAATTTACAAATATCAAAACAGAATTTTTATTCATTTTGCTCCCATACTTTTACTTAAAAACTAAAAACTTACATTTAAACAAAGCGTATTAAATTAAACTGTCAATTATAAGTACACAATTAACTTTACAATATTAAGTTTGTTAATTTATCATGATTCAAAAAATATTTTTTTTAAAACAGCTAAATAAATATTTAGCTATTTTGCCGAGTACATTTAAATTTAAAGAAATTAATAAACATTGTTGTTAGGTTTTATTTTGTTATACAAACTTGCAAATTGCAACTAGGGCGGGAAGAAATGCAATATAAAAATAATTTTCTTTCCAATAAATAAAAGAGCATTTCAAAATTTTATCTCATTCGTACTATTCTTGTTTGCAAATTATTAAAAAAATTGAGAACAATTCTGAAGACGAGGATGTTCCATATGAGCAAGTAATACAATAATTGAGTGTATTTTAATAAAAAGGTATTCAAAAGTAAAGAAAAAAAATCAATACATTTTTCAAACTAATTCAAATATGTACTACTTTCAAATTCAAATTTGGAGTTTTATATGGTTTCGGAGCCCCGATGAATAAGTAGTCTAGTCGGATTTTGTCCAGAGAGAGTAACTGCTTTAAGATAACCAGAATCGTATCATTCTCGTAGTTTTTGGCTTGAAATGGAGTTGTAATATAAGCAATTACTTATTTTTCAATCCAATGCCTTGCTTTGCCCCTTATTCACTATGAAAATAACTCAATTCCATTTACTTAAGTAAAAGAAACTCATTTTGGAGAAATTTATACTTAACCACTTATTAATCGGGGATGTAGATATTTCATTCTACGACAAGTGGAATGTACGAATAATAACAAAATGTTGAAACCAACTGAAAAAAAAAAAAGATTTAATATTTATCCTTGTTTTTTTTAATTTTCTCTTTATTAAACTTTTTGAGTTATGTTAAATATTTTATCAAGTGTAAAGATGAAAAAAAAATTAAAATAATGTTTTATAGGAGTAATTTTATATAAAAGTGTAAGCGTTTATTTTGTTATTTTCATGGCTATTTGTTATTTTAATTATTTTGTATATTAATGGTTATAATATGTATTTATTAATGCTAACTGACGATAGCACAATCGCAATATAGTTTTAGGATATTACGATTAAATAATCAATTTTAAATGAAAGGATAAATTTCTTCTTTTTAGTTAACAATCATTTAAAGATTGATACAGATATTTCCCACGAAGCACAATAGTTAACCAGTGTTTTATTCCTGTATTCAATAAACGATAACCTTACGAATAAATAAGATCTTAATGTAAGTAACATGGTAATCAAAAGTATTACGAGCCACCAAAATAACACCTTGTTTAAGCTTAAATCAGTTGAATAAGTAAATAATATATTTTTATTAGTCTTAATTTTTTGTACTAAAATTATAAATTACTCCATTATGAAACTAAAATAAATTAATCAGGTTTATAAAAATATATCTTACTATTAATAAAGTATAAAACTATTATAGGTTAAATATATAAAATTAAGAATATACTTGTGATGTGACAGGCCACTAGCTCTGACAATTAAGGAAATGTGAATAAGTTAAATGGTGAAATAGATTTTTTAAGAAAAGATGTCGACCTATTTCCTTCAAAATTATTCCTCAATACTATAACTAAACGAATCAGATTCAGTTTACAATCTAAGTATTAAATATTTTCTAATAGATATAATAAAAAGTAATCTAGTCCAAACAGTATGGGAATTCGTACAGAAAAATCAAGATTTGTTTGTACAATTATTAGCTGAATAAGTAAACATTTTCTGAGATGAATATTAAATCCAAATATTTTAACTATATGATAATTTCCAAATGAACTCATAGAAATGTTGACAATATGAATAGTTATACATGATGAAGCAGAAAATGGTTTACTGGAGGATCGTAACGAAGGATATAATTTGTCTGGGGGTGCAGTCATAAACAATTTTCTGTTTCATAAATCATTTTCTTTTTTTCCTTCGTAGTCCTGAAGATGCTCTACATTGCAGGGCGAAACATCGACAATTATAATAAATAAGTTAACCTTATTTAGTGTTGTTTATGACTGCACCCCCAGACAAATTGCATCCTTCATAAATAGTTATAGATCCAAGATACTATTTACTATTTAGATAGAAACAAACAAACACGCTAAAATACTTTAAAAACATTTAACACCAATGCAGCCATTAAACATCAATTTGATCACGATTATTAACACCCATATTTGTTTTAAAAATTATATCATAAGTAGTCTTATATATTATTTAAATATTTTTGGCCAAGTACATGTATATGATATGAATTTAACTTTCGGTTCTTGAGATTCAGTAGTATATTCATTAAACTTTGTTTGGGTGACATTCTAAGCAGTGAAAATATAGGCTTTTAGTAAATCATGTAAATTAATAAACTGTTCTAAATATAAAATTGGCACTCGTACACTGTTAATACAAAATGGTACTTTCAAATTGATGGTGAAATGTTTACTATCACAACAATCACTTTTCACTGTTAGGGGATTAAAAGCAGTTTAACAAATATATGACTGAACCTCAAGAGCTGAAAGTAAAGCCTATTTTATTAACAGTCAAGAAAAGTATATACATATTAGTATAAAATGTATATACACATACATATTAGTGATGTGCCGGAGCTTTAACGAAGTATATCCGCGGATACGGATATTTGGTGTCAAGATCCTCTGATACGGATACGGATACCGATCTTAATTATTTTACTCAATTGATGTCCGTGCGGGTGACCTTGATAGTTGTCGCCACTTGATGCTTTGTGTGACAGACAGGACGGTAGGTTAGGTACATGTTTCGAGTTTTCGACTTGCCCTGGGCGGCGTAGATAATGTTTGTGTTTGGTAGTGAGTTATAAAATTGTCAACAAAGAAGTTTTTCTATAAACCTTGAAAGGATTGCCTCAGTCAAATGTTAAATGTCAATAGTTTTTCACTGCTACCTAATAACCTTTATTGAGGGTTATTTTAAATTTACTGAAAACCACTTAGGTACATGTTAGTAACACAATAATCAGCAACTTTTGTTCTGGACAAACGTCGAAAACGAAAAAAAAAATTGTGTTTTTCCATATAAACTAAGATCAGCTGATAGGTCATATGAATGGAGGACTGATTTTTTTTCCATTTCGACGTTGGCCAGAACAAAAGTTGCAAAAGTAAAATTTCATCTATGTATTGAAAATTAATAAGCTAAAAGATCCGCCAAAAAAGTCATGGCTAGGGATACGGATATCCGACACCTCACTAATACATATACATATACATATATATATATATATATATATACATACACACACACACACACACACACACACACACACACACACACACACACATAGTCACATACATAAATAGTCAACTCCCTATTTCCTACTGGTAAAATGATTTAAACAAAAATTAACCAAAAGATTGCAAAGAGCTAGAAGCTATCACATTAATTGAATTTGAGAAAACAATTCCTAGAGAGGAAAACACTTACAAAAGCCAAATGGATAGAATTTCTGAGTAAATGTTTGATAAATCGAAAGTCAAAATAATTTTTAGAAGAGGGTGAACCCAATTAGAACAATGGATTAAGTCATGATGTAGCACTAAAACACTTAGGCTGGTTCCCATGGTTCTTCGAAGATGATTAAACGTAACTGACTGACAAACTTGTTTTTACAAACAAATAACAGGTGTCAAACTATTTTCAAAAACTATCCTTTTATTCATTTACGTACAATAACTGATTCATTTGCAATGAACACCACAAATCTCTGTTTACTAAGATCTGTACACTACCCAAATCTGTCAGATCACTCTAAGCGCAATCCTCCCACTTAACCCTAGGTCTACCATTTAGACACACTAGTCAAAACAACGCTTATTAACATTGTATGAATTTATTCACTACAAACCCCAGCACTTTACAAGCCCATCTTAACCTTCGCTACGCTATCACTTCAAGAATATTAACTTGGTACATATATCTTTTTTTAACCGACTACTGAATCCATGCTTCTAATTAACAAATATAAACATTTAACCACTGAATTAACATTCAATAAAAAATATGTAGAGATACAATTACAAAGCCTTATATGTGTTTATATATATATATATATGTATAAACTAACTCATCATTAAATAAAATACAAAATCAATTATTATATATATATATATATATATATTATTATTATATATAATGGAAATAAATTGAAATCTTTATGTCATTAACTACAAAAATTTAATACAAAAAAAACTTGATTCTTACAATTCAGTTTCAAATAAATAAATTTTTCCAATTTGTTATGTACAAGGGGCATAACTGACTATCCTTTTCCATCATTTGGAAAACATTTTAATCTGATATTAATATAATATCTGATAGGAAAGTACACCTAAAATTATCAGCAGTTAGGATAGAAAAAGGCATTCAAACTTTTATAGAATAATTTAAAAATGTAAAGCTGTTCTGTGAGAGAAGAATCCCTCATATATTTATTGAAAACGTTAAGACGTCAATGAGCATTAAATTTAAGAAAAAATAGTCTTGTTATAAGAAAAACAAATCTTTTGTTCTGTATCACATTGTTATACAGTAATAATGCGACTAAGGAAAAAACCATGTGTAGCAACGGTTTAGTAAACTTTTATATAGTATGTAAAGACATATCTTGAAAATCATACAAAATAATTATCAACAAAATTTATTTTATCTAGTATTGGCGTGTAACTGTCAATCATGTTTTATTTAATGAGTGGTATATAAACACACACGCATAAAACTTCTATAAAGACATTTATAATTATACACAGATGATAATTACACATTTAAATAGATTTTGTTAATAGCATGTCAATACAACTTCTAGTAATTAATAATGTTATAAGTTAGGAAAATAAGAATCATGTAAATCTAGTCAGGTAGTAGAGAAATTAAAAATGTCTACTCCTAAAAAAAGTTTTAGAATATAATTATAGCTCAAAGGCCTTGTTAAGAAAAATAAATTAAATCAACCCTCTGATCGTATTTATAAGAAAATATAGGACATAAAACAAAAAAAACTCCCTTCTTACTGTGCACATTCTCTTATCATACCTATTATAAGTTAGTATAGAAACTTAGGATGTCATTCATGCCGAAAATGAATCATGACTTTCAAGAAAATTCCAAATTCTTATTGTTACAAAAATTTACAAATAGTTTTCATTGAAATGTAATACCCATATATAATAATATATTTCTAATCATGAATAGAAAACGTTTATTAAATCCAAAAATTGGTTAATACTTATTTATATGTGGAAGAAAAGCTTGATAAATTGGAATTTTCAGTAAACTAAATAACAAAAAAAATATATTAAAAAAATAAATAAATAACTCAAAACAAAATTTATCTCCACATAATTTTGATTTTTAGTACATAAAGATAGTGTGTAGCTATTGAAAATTATTAAAATAATTTGGATAATTTATTCTGTTATTATCTGTCAAGATCCCCAATGACTGGTTTGTTTGTTATAAAAATGTTAAATAATTAGATGTCTAAATAAAAAAAGAGATCAAAAGTCATTTTCTCCAAAATGAGTTTCTTGTACTTAGGGAAGCGGAATCGTGATATTTTCATAGTGAAAAGGATTTATGTCAAGTAGTGGTTTGATAAGGAGTTATTGCTTAAATCACAACTCCATTTCAAGCCCAAAACTATGAGAATTGCACGATTCCGATTTCTCTAATACATGAAACTCATTATAGAAAAAAATACTCGTAGACGTAACCACTTATTCGCTGGGACTGTAGATTTAATGTTTTATAAAGCATTTAGTAATTAACTGTGTTTACTAAAAACAAATTTAAACCAATCGTAGAACTTATTTAAATTAACAAATAGTCATACATGACTACTAATAGGTATGTAACGATTATAAATATACAAAAACATTATAAATCTCGTTCTAAAGGGTATCCTAAACTACCCCCAAAAAAATATTTATAAAACCATAAAGGATGTCAATTTCCTTATTTATATTATTCTAGAAATATGTCTTGTAAATGTATTTAATACATATATATACAAAGTACTACTGATGTTTACTGTTTTTCTTTCTCTTTACTCGTCATAAGAAGGAATATTACAATATACATCGGGTATACGAAATCTTTTTCTAAACTCAAAACATTTATTTCCTGACCCCGAGACAAAGATATATTGATCATTCCAGTTTTAGCAATTTTTTTTACCTGCCTCTTTTTGTCCAAGTTCATTACTTCGACTCTGCAATAAAAACAAATATTCAGATGGAAATTGTTAACTTGGATAATTATAAGAATAGTGTAAAATGGTCAAGGAAATGTAATATAAAATTTTAATTGTTTTTCAAATATTTTCCTAATTTGATTTGATTATAAGCCTAAATCTTATTTGAAACATAGGCACAATAAAATAAGTCTATCTTATTTTGTGTAATTCATTGACTGCACCCCTGTCAATTTACTATTTTACAATATTCTTAAAATAAAATATATAATTCAAAATAGAAAATAAGACAGTAGGTTATAAAGTTTCTTTTCGTACTTACTTTAAAACAATATGGTGCGGAAGGTTGTTATTCGCAAATTCGAGTTGTGTCCTATGCCTCCTCAAAGAAACAACATTATCGCTCACAGACCAAACTAAGTCAATACCGAATGAAAACCCGTTCCACCGCCAAGAGAGCGCATCTCCTGAGTGAATAATTCTTCCACATCGATAACAATTTTTCAAGAATTCGCTTTCCTCAATACTATTAACTCTATAAATAAAAAAAAGTCTAGAAATAAATAAAATTCATGATTTTCCATGACTTTATTCTTTAAAAAATTCGGTAATTATTGCACAGGTTGCTGCTTCGAGTTGAGTCACAACAACAAGTCTTAACTTTCCATTTGTTTCCCTTTTAATATTTTGCAAAAATACAATTTATCATTAGCTTAAGTAAGGAAAACAGAATGTAAAGATGGGAAATGTGTATACTTTGAAATGATAGTTGAAAGTTTTATTTCTTGATGAAATGATCACCGAAGTCTACTCATTACCCATAATTACATTAACTTTTCATAGTTAAGCTCAAAATAACTTGTATATATGGAAAATAATAAAAATGAAAGGATAAACAATATAACAAAAATTCTATAACTAATACAAGTCAAGTGGCAAAGTGTTGCTTAAACTTTAGCTTTAGATTTTAAACAAATTAAAAAAAGTTGATTTACCCCTTGTTTCCCGCAAATATATCGAGCATCGCCAACCACTGATTTCTATAAGCGTTCATAAACCAGGACTCAGGAATAATCCCATCAGCTGTAACTATGGGAATGTCGTAGGGATTGAGAATCAAATTTTCTAATCTAATATTTCGAAAGAGATTCAAGTAGGGTAATCCATTGCTGGTTAAAAGAAAAGGTTGGTCCCCTAAAAAAAAATTAAAAAATTAAATTAATTTTTTTAGGATTTATTTAAAAATTCAAAGAAAATTTAAGTCTTTGACTAATATCGCTCCTTCAAAAGAACGACATAACTCAAAAATTGGCATTTTTTAGTTAAGCCTTCAGCAGCAATTATATTGATTAAATGCTTTCCTTTACCAATTCCCTAAATTTTAATTGTGAAATTAAGTTCTTTGAGTAATGACATTCTTTTTTTATTTGAAGAAGCGATATAAAATATGAAACAAATTAAAATTATAACCTTAAGTATACCTTCTTTCAATCTCCTAAAGAATTTTTCACACTCCTCAACAATATTGCTAGATAAATCGGTGTTTGGATTAAGCTGAAGATACAACCATTTTCGAAGAAGGAAATAAAGAGACATTTCAGTCTGTATGATACAAAGGCCAGGGTTGCTCACAACCAAGGACATCAAGTCAATACTTAAAAAAAGATAATATAATTTTTAGTAAATTTAAATATTTTTATACAATAGTAAAATAAAAAAAGTGGAACACTAAAATTAAAACTAACAAAAAAATATGATACTCAAATCTTTTATATAAAATAATTTAGCAACAAATTTAATTATTAAACAAATAATAATGATAACTTACTCAATTTCTTTCAGTCTTTTTAGATTATTATTATAATAATCAATAATATTAATCAAAAACCAGTTAAGTACTTTTTCTTTGACTTTTTGAAGGCCATAATTAGAAGCTGCTTGATAATACTGAACACCAATCTGAAAAATTATGTCATAAAATACAGATATCAGTACATTTTACAAAATTTAATGAGTGTAAGTCAATACTTTAATTAACAACCAGTTAAAAAAAAAAAAGTCTACCACTACAACCCATGAAGGATCTAAGGTTCAGTACAATGTAGAGTCTGTACTATTTCCAGGACAACAGTTGTGCAGGGAGGTGAATTATCTGAGATCGCACTTAACTGCCAGGTTTTTCCCTCAATTAACGCTATAAAAAGGGTTCCTCCAATTGAGGGTATCCACTTTATAGAGGGTGAGTGAGCACCAGGAGGGTCTGCAGATCCCAGTTAAATAAGCTAAAATATTAGGTTAACAGTAGTTATCATACTTTGGCCTGAGCTGCATAAAATTTACAGATGCCAGGGATCAAATAAAATTTTAATTAAGTTAACATCCTCATTTTCTTTTTCCCATAGTACAATTTTAATCTACAGGTATAATCATCGACCAATGTTAGCTGACTGAAGAAGAAATTTTATTTAGTGTTCTGGTATATCATAAATGACATAAGAGGATGATAGAGAAGAGGAGGAAGTTAAGTCATCAAGTAAGAATGATTCATCGAGTACGGTTATATCTGACAACCTCAGTAAGAAGTCATTCGCATAGCAGTTAACAATCCAAAACATTCTAATAAATATGTATGCATAGTCAGAAATTCCAAAAACACCCAGCTGGTAAGAACATATGTTTTAATTTAAGAATGTTTGGGATTGTTTTATGAATATCAATTAAACAGAGGGCTTCCTCAAGATTTGTAAGTCAATATAAATTATTCCATCAATAATGGAGGTAAAACTATATCTACAGCGCTGGTGAATAATTAGTTAAGTAGGTTTTTCTCCAAAGTGAGTTTCTTATACTTAGGGAACCGGGATCATGTTATTTTCATTCTTAAATAAGGGCTAAGTCAAGCATTGCCTTGAAAAGGACTTATTGCTTATTTTATAACTCCATTGCAAGCCAAAAACTACGATAACGATACGACTTTAAACTGTTAATTTAATAATTAACATTCTACATCCTTGGAGGAACAATAAATATCTTACCACGGGTGAAACAGATTCATACATTATTTCACAACATTGCTCGATAAGACCGTCCATTTGAAACATCGTAGAGGCAGCTAAAACTCCGACAACCAAGCATGGTTCTATCTTTACTTCATCCAGGTAAAATGATCCAAAGACAACTGACAAAGCTACAAACAAAAAGATTTGGTAAATAAAAATTTAAAAACAAAAATGCATAAATAATCAAAATAAGAAATTTAAAAGTTACCTTCTGATGTAATATTGGGATCTTCGACGACTATGCTTATGTATTCCTTATTAGATTCGTTCCATGATCCAGAAAACATACTACTAAAATACTGGCTCTAAATTAAGGAAGGATAAGATTAAAACGTAAGTTGACCATGATAAAATAATTAAGTATAAGCGACCCAATAAACATTAGAGATTTCGATAGTTACCTGTCCCAAATAAACTTTATGTAGCTTCCAGTCTTTATTTAAAATATTTACAGTAATGTCACTGTCTTTGCCGTCCACAAATAAGGCCTGATAAATATAATGAGCAGTCGATAATAACTTTTTTCTAAAAAATAAATAAAATATTAATTCGCCAATTATTATTAAGTTTTGCACAGGAAATACCAAGTTCTTTAGTGATGGCTAAAGAAAGAAAGATCATTGTTTCACCAAGAAAATTTCATATAAACCCATTTAACTGTTTATGTGGAAGGATTATTTTTGTTTGATTAATTATTGTTAATTCTACGGCTAATCGGACAATGGTACAGAGGGAGTCCTAAATTTTGCCTATCCAGGCATAATTAAGATCAGTGTCTCTAATGAGTATACAGGCTGGTTTAAAAAAAAGGATTTTTTTTTATATTGTCAATGCAGATTTTAATCAATGACAATGATTGATTATGATAACAATTTATCAGTGTTTACTCATTTGAAGTTCAAATTAATTTTGTGTTTATTTAAGATAATTTGTTTATTCAAGATTAAATGGTCTCTGCTCATGCTAAAAAAATGTATATATACAGATCTTAGTTTTTTTTATTGCTTGTGAATAAAACGTTATAATAATTAATATATAGTTTTTTATAAGGTGGCAGTGCTACTAATCACTCTTTGAATACTATATCAGCAATTAATAACTAAATAAATTAATTCCAATTGCCAAATATAATCCGTATTTTCACATTAAGCAGCAACTTTTATTACCAAACGCGGCTAAAAATTGGCATTACAGAGATAAAATGATTCCAAGTATTTTATTTTATTTCAACACTAAGTTATGCTTATTTTAACTTGGATTGAAAACATCTTTTAAACTATTTCACTCATTCTTGTGTATGCTGCTCTTTTAATCAAACAAAATAAAGCATTTTAGCTAAAGTGAGAAATGCAAACCACTTCTATTTCAAAGTTAGGTAAACCACAAAATAAAAATAAAGACTAGTTAAAATACAATGTAAACAAATACACAGTGCGGTCCTTATATGCTCAACCATAGCAATCTTATTTCGAATACAGCAACATTCATACTTGACAGGAGATAAATTGTTCTTTGTAGTCCTGTCATAAGACAATACACATTTACATTTAAAATCCTTCTTTTTTATTGCCACTCCTGTAAAATATGATATTATGCGCAGTTCAACTTGTTTTAACAAACTTGGATAGTAAATAAATTATGAAAAGTAGATCAAAAACTTGTTTCCCTCCAGCAAACATGTGATACTAAATAGTGGTTTGATTTATGAAATCATTCTAAAAAAAGTAAGTTTCCAAAATTAAAATAAATTTGCACTCTTACGTCTTAGGTTGGTGCAAAGATTCTAATAATTCTTCCTCTTCTTTGGAAACGAATTCCAACATCCGTTTTCCTTTCCTTCTGGAACAGACATCTGAAATTGTCCTTGCAAGAAAACCTGGACGATAGTCCACAAATGAACTAATTGAATTGCCCATGATTCACATCTTCAGAAAAAAAAACAACACAATCAAAAATTCACAATGTTTGCAAATGACAGGTCAGAAGACTTTCTCTTTCCTACTAGGAAGCTCATGTTGTGATTTCCCTACCAAACAATCTTATCGTACTCTAAAATGCGTTGTTGCAATAACACGTGATTATTAGCTATTAAAAATTAATTAAAAAACTAAATAAAACATAGATTAATTATCATTTCCTAACTTAAACAAAGTACAACATAAACACGTAAATAAGACTGTAAACAAATAACAGCTGATCTAAATAGGGTGAAAGTTTATTCAATGGTTACACTTAATAACCCGACAGGGGTGTTAGGATGGTCTGTTTGTAAACACAGTTTATTTATTTAAAATCAAAATAAAATGTTTTCTACAAAACTGTGTACTCACTATAAAGTTTTAAGAAGTTTAAAATTTCATCACCGTACATCGACCTGTTTTATGAATTTTGCGGACAGAAGTGATTTATATGTTAATTCCAATTATGATTCCTTTAGATATTACCATCTTCATCCAACAAAATTACTGATCAGAAGTGGTGACCAGTTCGGAAAAAGGAATCTATCTACAGATCAGTTAGTATCGATGCAAAGCAATATATTTACTTACCTTTCAGAATGTAGTGGTACGAATTATCTGAAACAACTTGTGGTTACTGTTCATGATACAACAGGGCTTCCATGGTGGGCTACTATAATTTTTACCACTGTGGTGTTGAGGGTTCTGATAGCTCTACCATTAGCTGCGTACCAAGTAGGTATTTTTTAAGCGAGTTATTTTTTGTGTATCATTTCTTTGATTCGCTAATAATTTAAATTATATTTCATTCAGAACTTTTCTACAGGCCAGTATCGTTGCTAAAATAGAGAATATTTCAGTTCTCGAAATGCCTGATATAGCTAAACAACTTCAAAGAGAGACAACTTTGAAAGCCAAGCAACTGAAATGGACAGCTTCTATTGCGAATATGCACTACAAGAGAAATGTAACTACAAATATATTTATTAATTTATTTTCTGGCATCTGTAATATGAACGTTTCAAAAAACGTATCTTAAGCCCTGGTGAATAAGAGGTTAAATATAATTTTCTCCAAATTTAGTTTCTTGTACTTAAGTTTGCAGAATTGAGTTATTTTTGTAGTGAATAAGGACTTAATTAAGGCATTGGCTGGAATAAGAGTTATTGTTTATATTACAATATCATTTAAAGCCAAAAACTATGAGAATGATACAATCCCGGTTGTCTGAAAGCAACTAACTCTCTCTAGACAAAATCCAACTTAACGACTTATTCACCGAGGCTGTAGATATATCATCTATACTTTAAAATGTTGGTTGAAACTTTTATTTCTTGATGAAATTATTACTTAAATTTACTCATTAGCCATAATTGCATTATCTTTTCCATACTAAAGCTCATGATCATTTGTATTTTTGTAAAAAATTAGAAGGGATACAAATGAAAAGTTGAAACTTGTGACCTGACTCGAAGCGACAGCCTGCGGAATAATTACCTATTTTCTTTATTGATTATAATCTCATTTCATTACATGGAATATCCATTTTTCTAAAATACTTTAATAAAAAATTCATTTTATTTATTACCAAACCATACTCCTCAGTCATGGTTGTTCTAAAATACTCATCGCCTATGAATTTACTATTAGTTATACACTCTTCATAAGAAATGCAAAAAATGTGGCGGCCGTCTGCCTTTCCCAGGTTGAAAGGTTGAGCACGGACCGTCAAAGAAAAAATGTTTGATGCAAAATGAAGTAAAAGCCTATGTAGAAAATAATTATAAATAAAAGTGTGAAACTATATATACATAAATATATTCTTTAAAGAACTGTTATTAAAATTATATCAAAGAAATATGTTTTTTAACTGAAAGGCCTATAATTAAATGATGCCTTTTTTATATGTACGTGTTTACAAAGACATTGCTAATGTCTTGTAAATCTGGATGTTGATAAATTTAATAAATACATATGAAACATAAAAAAAATACAAAGAAAAACTTATCACTGTTGTGAGTCAAGAAAACAAAAAAACGACATCGCATCGACTGTTCCACCGTGGAAAGATGCTTCCCGTTGTTTTGATGAAATGAGGACGTGGTCCCGTAATTGAGGCAATGTGTGCACACAATGAACTGTAAAAACTGTAACTGTAGGCTGGGGACTCTGCACTGCCGATAATCCCGTCAGCCAGTGTGTGTTGCCGTTATATACGTAATTCGTTTTTCATTAATGCATAGCCAGCTAGTGCATAAGTAAACATGGTGCGCTATCTTAATATCTAGTTCATAATTACATAATAAGTTAACAATAGCATTCAAGTTTTGGCCTCAACATATGATAATTTCAATTCCTTTATATTAGTGAAGAAAATAGTTGACTGGAAGATCTAATGAAGGATGGAGTTTGTTAGGGCCAAATATATATTTTGACTGCACCCTCAACAAATTCCATCCTTCATTCAATTCCTTTAGTACAGATTATTTATATCATGAAAAGATATTAAATAAAAATGACTTACAAACAATTATAGTTCTGATAAAAATTATAATCTACAAAAGGCTCGTACCCTGAGGATGCCGTATATTTAGTGGTGGTGTCGCCTGTGGTGTGCTTTGCATAACAATCTACCATGCCCAAGATCGGGGATACAAAATGGCAGAGCCTGGATGGTGTCAGGCACTTATTAATGATGCCTGTATCCTATTTTACCTTGATAAGAAAAATTTAGGACTCCTGCTGTAGCATCCTCCTATTAGCCATAGCAGAATATAGTTATGTTAAATGATTTAACTATGAACAGCTCATGTAACTCTATAGATGGTCACTGTTTTTTTTCTTTTTTTCTGTTTGGAAATTAATTTTTATTTTAAATAACTCTGTATTAGAGCTGAGAACTAAAATAAATCAATTCCCGGAATGCTTTTTGCATTACCAGTTGTAATAAACTTACTTTCATAAAATATTTTAAGGTGGTGCAAAAAAAGTAATATGTTGCTGAAAATTAAAGTTTATTCTTATTACAAATTAGCTTGATGCATTTTTATTTCACTAATGTCATTACCAAACTAGTGTATAAGTGATATCAAATATTAATAGGATAGATTATTACTAGCTTCTATAATCCAATGCATTTCTTTTATTTTTAGATAAAGAAACAGTTTAATGAACTGATCGTTCGAGATAATTGTCACCCATTTAAATCAATAATCACCGTATGGTTTCAATTGCCAACGTGGATATTCCTCTCTGCAGCTTTGAGAAATTTGGCTTTTATGTTACCTGAAAAAAATGCTGGTAAAATTATTTATTTTCCATCTTAAATATATTTAATTTAAAATTTATTTCTAAAATGATTTATTCAGTCTTGAGCTTAATTGTTTGGTTTTAAACCAAGTTTTAATGTAATTTTATTTATTTTTTACAGCCGCTGAAATACTGTTTCTGCAACTATCAGTGGGTGGTTTTCTTTGGATTCCTAACCTGACTCAAGCAGATGGGTTATTAATCTGCCCTCTTATTTTAGGATTATCAAATTTAGCTATCATAGAGGTAAACTAAATACCATTAAATTTTTATATTTTTAAAGAATAATATGTGAATAGCTTATGATTTAAAATTGATCTTTAATAAATTATATTTGCAGATTCAAGCAATGATGAGATTACGAGAACCGACGAGACTCCAACGATATGCGACTAATTTTTTTAGGGGTTTTAGTGTTTTATTGGTTCCTATATCAGCTACAGTTCCATCAGTAAGTATTTATAATCAATCCTATCTTTTATGGTTTACTAGTCTATTAGATTCCACATATTTTTAATTTTGGAAAACTTTCTTGAAGGCTTCATTGCCCAAGCCAGTTTCTGCGGCAATATAGCTTTCAATTGTTACCATACTAAAATAATTTAAAAAAAAGGGGTAATTACTATAAGTCTTGGATTTGTTGGGGAAAGTTTATTCAAACTTTGTATTCCTCTAAATTATCATTTAAGTTATCTAAATTATCCTCTAAGTTATCCTTGGCAGGTGTCCCCGTTATCCTTTCCCCCTAGCTTTAGTTATAGTTGTAGACTCTGAATCTCCCATTTAAATCCTCTGGATTCATTCTTTGTAGTAAACTATTATTTGATAGTTTGAAAAAAAATACAATATTAATTGTATTAATGCCCTTGTGCATTTAGAAATTATTCAATTTTAGATATCCATTCTACCATTCCAATAAATGGAAATGTAAGAAGGAAAAAATCAAAACAAAAATGTATAAATATCCTGGAAGGTGCTGCTTTGATCAAGAATAACTCAAAAACTGTTTTGAAATTATCATTATAATATTTAGTGCTGGGAAAAATCTTTGCTGTTATATTATCAGCTATGTAGGTATAATTTTGTTTAAGAACGTTCTATCTTTAATAAAGTAAAAAAACCTGTACCACTACAACCCATGAAGGGTCTGGGGTTCAGTACATGGTAGAGACTGTACTGTTTCAAGGACAACGTTCTGCAAGGAGGTGACTTGTCCTAGGTCACGCTCGACCGCCAGATTTTTCCCCCTTATTTTGGGTACCCTATTTTTATAATATTTTATAGAGGCTGGGTGGGCCCTAGATCCTATATGATCCATCTCCCGCTGCAAACAGACTAAATAAAAATCATGGCCTGCAGCGGGAATTGAACCAGGATTTCCAGCATGGTAACTCCTGCTGTCCTTTTAATAAAGTAAGGACAAGAATATTCATGATTTTATTTTAAAATTTCCCTTTTATAATAAGTATCTCTTGGTAATGGAATCTTTCAGATACATGATCTACTGCAATATTAAAAATTTAAATAAATCATTTTAAATATTTTAGTACTCAAGGTCAAATTCTGAGAGAATGTTTTTCTAAATAAATTCATATGAAATGATTTGTTTGGGTTTTTCTCTTAAATAAAACAAAATTGTATAATTTTAGTTACTGACCTCTTATATTTTTGTTTATTTTAAAGTAATTTAAAAATGACTGACCTAACTAAGTAGGTGGATGTTTAATATAATGTATAAATTATTACACATTTTATTTTTATGATATGGCATTTTGTACTTGATTTATTTCAGGTATTATGCTTATATTGGACAACATCCAGTGTCATCGGATTATGCCAAAACTTATTTCTAATGTCGAACCGAGTGAGAAAAACACTGAGGATACCCGATACTCCTTCAACACACGACTATCCTTACCAACAACTACTTTATGAGATCAAAGAAAAATTTAGGAGAATATTCAGTCCTTTTACAAGAAACAAATAGTTAAAAAGTTTTATAAAAAATTGTAATAATTTATTTGATGTAAATACATGTATATAAATGGCAAAATGACTATTAAATGATTCTATGAACTGACCTTTAACCTATTGTGATAAGAACAGAGAACGACCCTGTTAGTCATTATCTAAACGATATCCTTTCTTCATCTCTGTAGGATTTTCCCTTCAGTAGTGATACCAAAGGGGTCCTGATAAGCTAAGGACATGTTTGGGAAAAGTGTTTATTTTAGTTTAGTCACAGTTTTTTATTTTATAATCGATTGTGACTCTTTGCAGGCTGTGAGTATTCCTCTATTTGTTTTATGGTGGTTTTGAATTATGAAAAGTTTGAAAAATATTAATTTTTTGATATAGCTCAACACTGAAAGTAACGGTTGGTACGGTTGGGGATGTCCTCCCCACGCTACTGGACAGTTTCCTTATTTAGGCGACTGCAAGAGGTTTTATAATTGCTACAACGGTCGCGGACAGCTTTCTATTTGTGCTCCTGGAACGTTATTTAATCCGAGTACTTTAGAATGTGACTTTCCCAGTAAAGTTACTTGTCTTAAGAACGAAGAAAAAAGTAAGTAAACAAAGTTCTATTACTTTTAAAAAAAGAAAATTAGAGATATTTTCAGCTAGAAAATTATTTGAATTAAGAATTGTCTTCAACCAAGTTTCTAATTATGAACACAAATTAATGTTTCACATATATATATAAAATCATATGAGCTGTTATTTTAGAAAGAGGTATAAGTCCATTTATTTTTTTATGTGTCAAGATTTAACACTTTGCACTTAAGAGAGAGTGATTTTTTTTTTATATTATACAATTTTTAAATTTTATTATGAAATAATAATCATTAAAATTACTTAAAAGTATAAATATTTTTATTTTTTCAATCCAAATGGATTTATACTACTTTCAAAAACAACAGCTCATATGATCTTATTATGGTATGTAATAAGAAAATGCTTGCATTAAAATTCAATTATGTTACCTTTTCAAAAAAATAAACTTTGTAGGTACAGTTTTCTTTAAGAAAAAAATGTTTTGATTTGTAAACTTTCATTCAGGCTGATCGATACTTTTGAAAGGATATATTTTTAACTCTATATGAGGACAAATGAGGGGGTAGACTTCTCAGCTTTTTGAAATTTGGCGTTTTAGAATAAAATTAATAAATAATATTGTGTTATTGTACTGTGTTAGAGAATCTGAAATATATTATAAATATAAAATACCTGTTGTATCAGTCTGATGCAATGAAATTTCTTTTATTTAAATAATTTACTGTAATACATGTGACCAAAGATAATATAAAAATAAATTATTTTTTATAAAAGAAAATATTGTTTTTCCGAGTTAAAATAGAAGTTTTTTCGTTTTTATTTTAATAAAACTTGTACCTATATTTTTAGAAATATTAAACATCTAAAAAATTTCAGTCTTGTTATTTTAACAAAATTAAAAATATGGGTTTAGATAAGTATCTTGAGGAATATTTCTACCCCTATCAGAACCTTCCAGTCCTACCTCATAACGACCATGGTAGCTTTTCCGATAAGGAAAAAACAAATACTAAAAGAGCCTATGATTTTATAAATATATATAAGTACATGAACGTGAACAGCCTAGCTCATAAACGTACGAAACATGTCAAAACCTGAACTTAATTTAGTCCCGGGTCGAACTTAACTCGGAAATGGCCGAAACGATTTTGATTAACTCAGTATTATTCCTCCTTAAGTCCTTCGATTGTTCATAAATCTGTTACATTTTTCAGATAAAAAATAAAACATTATACTTTTTATAAAAACGGGTAAAAATGCTGCAGTTAAGAAAATGTTTTAGACGAAGATGAACTATGATGTTAAAAAAACTGAATATCGGGAAATAATGGATATGCTGAAGATCACGATAAATAACTTTTTTTTAAATACGAATTAAAGATGAAAGGTATGGGAGAGTTAACGTCTGTAAAAAAAAATGAAATAGGACAATAAAAATATTTAAAATAATGTAGTTACCTCCTCAGTCTGACGATGGCCAAGGTTAACATAAAAACGTTCAACGTCTATTTGTTTGACTTTTATTCATTCCTATCTGGGTTAACACTCCATCTTCATGTTTATTATAGATGTATGGATAGAAAGCTGTTTTAGTCAATAAATATAACTAACAAAATGGAAGTATAAGAAAAAATCTAACTTTACTAACAAAAATATACACAATGGAATCTGAGCAATTCTTTGATAAAATACAAATGAAACGTTAGTTTCATTAATTGCTAGTTTCATTAGTTGTTTTATGTTAAGAAATAAAACAAAATGTATCAAATAATAATAATAAATAATGCTTAAGTATTTAAAATTACCAACAAACATATATCAACTATAGTTCGAAATGTCAGTTGAAACTTTTATTTATTGATGAAATTATTACCGAAATCGACTAATTCCCCATAATTACACTTTCTTTTCCACACTGAAGCTCACGATAACTTGTATTTTTCGAAAATATAAAAAATGAAATAAATAAACAGTTGAAACTTGTTGTGACTCAACTCGAAGCGACAAACTGCGGAACAGATACCAGATATTTTAATCTATTTACGACCGTTTTCTATGGGATCTTAGGTACTTCTTGAGGCTCATCCAGCCTCTTTAAAGTGGTTACCCTTAATTGAAAGAAAAAATGACTGCGTTGTATATAAATATATTTTATTAAAATAAATTTTGCTAAGTTGGAAGAGAATAATGTAAGAGGTACTAGTTCAAAATTGATAATGGTCACAAGCACGAACAAGCACAAGCACTTACACAAACACACATACAAATTATATAAATTATATCTTCTTGACTGTTGGTATCCAGGCTCATAATAATGATATACGATTAATCCTATTTATTTTTTTGCTAAAATTTAAAATTAGATCTACAATGTCATTACCCTCATGTCTCATTATTTATTCCGTGGCGTAAGTGTGATTTTTTTCAGAACTTGTGGAATGCGTGAAACATATACAACAAAAATTCTTTGCTTTATCTTGAAGATAAATATTTCTGATTTTATAATAATGACTTAACTACTTATCAATAAACATTTGTACAGTTGATAAACTATCACGGCTGCATCGTCAATTCCATTGTTCGAAGATCTTTGGTACAACAATCATATTTCTTATTGATAAAGTATCTAATTTTATGAATCGAACACGGGGATAAATCCTTCAATACAAATTAAAATAGTCTAATTATTGATTATGGATTTTCATGTCGATCAATGAGATTTAAGACGAAAGCGCAATTATTGTTATTTTCTATAAAAAAAAAAAAAATTGTATTGTATAATGAAAATATTAAATTTTTATTTATTTGATTATCTTGTAGAGATTTTTGTTTTTTAGCTCCTGAATACAAACCAGGATTAGTTAAGGAGCAATACACTCCTCACAATCACCATCATCCTACTCAGGCCTACACCAAAGGTACGTATGTAACATTTTGTTAGCTCCTTATTAATTAAAAAAAAAAAGTTATGAACGCGTAATAAATTTATTTTGCAGTATTTTGCGAGTAGTATATTACAAAGTCCCGCTCTTGAATAGGAATTCACTCAGATAAGTGTATAAGTTTATACCAAATTACTTTTTAGGAAAAAAAACAATAAGAATACTTTAAAAAACTAAAACGTTTCTTAAAAAGCAAAAATCTGCAATATCAAAATTACAGTAAAAAATTAATACTAACATATTCAGTTTAAAACTATGTACAAAAAAGTATGGAAAATTGCGTTATAAAAACTTTAAAATGGAATTTGAGTGAAGATGTATCGATGTAATCGATTTTTTTAAAGAATAAAATTAAATAAATATGGTGAACAAGTGGTTTAGTCAAATTTCATCCAAAATAATTTACGTGTATTGAAGGAAGCGAGATCTCGTCATTATCGTAGAGCACAAGAGGCTAAGTCAGGCCTTGCCTTTAAATGGAGTTATTAAAAAAAAAATCTGTACCACCTTTAAATCCCGTATATTCAATCACCTAATTTCCTTAGAATCCCTAAAAAATCGGAAATAGTACGTTTAGTTTTGAGATTAAGGTTTATAAGTGATGGATGAATGATTAATTTTATATATATGTGTGTATCTGCATAATTGTATATGTGAATACGCCTGTGATTGAGGTGTGCATTTATATACATTTGCTTTCTCTGATAATTTGGCTGTTCACACTTACAGACACATATCTTTATATTTACTTATATATAATAGCTTTGATAGTTATCATAGTTAGTATTGTTTATATTTTTTCTTTCATTATTTTATTTCTTGTTTTGTCGTTATTTTGTTTTTCAAAAAATTGTAAATAAATATATGACTATCAATTGTTTCTCTCTCTATAATCATTGTCATCTTATTGCTATTTTCTTTTATTTTTCCTTTATAGGAAATAGATTTCTTTAAATATTGTTTTAGTTGGTAATTGATATTTTTTTCTATTTTTTTTTATTTATTCCTCATTTATTAATTTATCTGTAAGGAAGAAAATAGTTGGGGGTGCAGTCAATTAAAACACTAAATAAGTGGATACTTATTTTAATTAAGTGCCGACGTTTCGACCCTTCAACGTTCAACGACCCTTCAAAGACGTTTCAACGTCTTTTCCGTTCAGACCGCGTCCCCTCGTGCTTCTGCAAGCGTCCTTAGCCCTGAAGATGACCCACAAAGTGGGTCGAAACGTCGGCACTTAATTAAAATAAGTATCCACTTATTTAGTGTTTTAATTGACTGCACCCCCAACTATTTTCTTCCTTACATCATCCAGTCAACGATCCCTCGCTTCTCATAATTTATCTGTAATTAATTAACGAAATGTAATCTATTTTACTCTATGACATTTTGGTTATACATTATTCCTGTAATGTTATTCTAAACGGACTTGTCCCAGAATAAATAAAGTCTTTATCATTATTATTATTATTAATATTATAAACCGTGAACGGGTCTTGGGTGCAGTTCATGACAGAGACTGTGCTGTGTCATGGACAACGGTTTTTCAGGGTGGTGATTTGTCCTACATCACGCTCAACCGCCAGATTTCCCCCTTATTTTGGGTCCCCACCTTATAGAGGCTGGGTGAGCCCCAGGAGGGTCCTAGATCCCATATGATCCATCTCCAGCTGCTAACAGACTAAATAAACGTTTTGCCAGCAGCGGGATTTGAATCAGGATTTTCGGCATGAAAACTCAGTCCTCGGCAATGGAAAGCAACCAACCAACCGCTGACTACCTCAAGACAATTGGGGGGAAAAAAAACTTGAAAGTTTCAAAAGTTCTTTCACGCCCATCTTTGTCTTTAAGGCTCTTCATCTCGAAATCTCTGGATCCATCGTTGAACAGTGCACTCACTTTTATTGCCTTCGTCCCAGACCCCGTTGATATTTCCGTTTGGGTTCCGATCCGGCCGAGTTTGAACGCGTAAAACAAAATTATGCTAAAATCACGCTTTGACATCTTAGTTAAGATTAAATTATTTTCAAGTAGCAAATTGTTACAGAGACAAACAAACGTTTTGGTTTGAAAGAGAATTAATAAATGCTTTCATTTATAAAAGCCAAAAGTCCAGCAAACATAAATAGTTTACTAATGGGAGAGGAACTTAAAAGAAAACATAAAATCCTGCATTAATTTTTGGATAAACCAATAATTCAATTTCAAGCCAAAGACTATGAGAGTGACAAAAGTCGACTTTAACACTTATTCAACCGAGCTGCAGATATATCATACACCAAATTTAAAATCTGTGTTCTCCTAGGTCCACTCTTTTGTCCGATTTTCAAATAAATAATAATGCAATGATCAATTATATTTAAATATTATCTTGTCATAATTTTTTTTTATATATAGATGGCAGTGCAGATATAGGAGGTCAGTGGCCTGCACACCATCATCATAACCACCAACATAATGGCTGGAAATATCAATATCAACCACAAACACATCAACGTAAGGACAAACAAGTTATTTATTTGTTTGTATAATCACGAAAATAATTCTGTAACACTTCTAAAAAAAGAAAATGTCTCTCAATTCCCAGCTCACTGTTTTCCCGAAATTTTGATGTAAGAGAGGAAATGATGCATGATACATATGTTGCTAACATGTAGGTAAACATGTTATTTGCTATTCAAACACTGTCCTTGCTGATATCATACCGGACGCAATTAATCTTTAAGAATTTTCTTATCGCTATGGAATGAGCGTATATTTCCCTTTTTCTGATAAAGGTCTGAGAATCGAATCTTCTTTTCTGTAATTTCGGAAAACTGTACTTCTTATATTAATGAAGTAATATGTTTTATCAAATGCATAGGCTACATACGCTTTTAATAAACGCATGAGTAAAATTTTATTCAGCACGTAAATAAATGGGTATGTGTTCCGCAGGTTGTCCCTTCTAGTCACATGACGTTTTAACTTTTCCTTTTTAATATTCTTAAAAATACAAATAATTGAGTTTTAGAATGAATAATTTGAGTGTAGTTATGGCAAAATAAAATAAAATTCTCTTTATTGGAAATCAACGAGATGGCTGCAAGCAGAAATGATTTGTTAACACACTGACGCCCGGGAACGAGATTTCTCGTTTTCATTAGACATCTTTTGGTGACCGGGAATGAGAAATCTCGTTTTGGTGATAATTTCCGATCACATAGTAAATTGATATTATAATATATATGTTGAATGAAAATAGTTGACCATGATGAAATATGTGGAAGAAAATGGTCCGGGTAAAGGTCAATAAGTTTCTCTTTGATGTGGATAAAAGGTTTATTAACTAGCCAGCGTTTCGACCAACTTTGCAGGTCTTCATCAGGGCAAAATATGCAAATTACAGACAATTGAAAATTAAAAAATAGTAAAAAAATTGCTAAGCATGGTTAATATTAAGGTTAAAATGTATGAGTTTATAGTATTAAAAACCATGAGACAGGAAGGTAGTAAAATACATTCTAGTGAATTACTACTATAAAAAATGGACTTAACACTTTCAATATTATTCTTTAGTATGTAATTTACTACCTTATGGTTTTTAATACTATGCATTCATACATTTCAACCTTTATATTTACCATGCTTAGCAATTTTTAAATTTTCAATTGTCTGTATTTTTCATATTTAGCCCTGATGAAGACCCGCAAAGTAGATCGCTGGCTAGTTAATAAACCTTTTCTCCACATCTAAGAGAAACTTATTGACCTCTACCCGGACCATTTTCTTCCACATACAATATATATGAAAAGAAATTATATTGATATATGATAAATCACTGGTGTTATAGTAAATTTCAGTAAAACGTTAGCGGGCGCAAATCTGTTCTCTCTGTAATGAGAGGTTTTCCTATTTCTATTTTTGCTATGTTTTGTCACTCTTAATTACATCATGATTTGTATTATTATGTAGCCTTCTGGCCAGATGAATATTATGTTTATTTTATTTGTTCATTATTGTTATTCTAAAAGGGACTTGGTCCCAGAATAAAGTTTGTGTCTATTCTATTCTAAAAGTAACGTTACAAAGCGTGGTTAAAATAGAAAAATCCATGAAGAATTGAATTTAAATATGAGTAAAAATATTTTATTATTTCTCAAGACAATCGCCGTTGAGATCAATACATTTTTGAAGCCTGGAGATATGTTTTTGTACACCCTCGTCGTATAATTCCGCTCCACCTGCCGCAGCCATTTTTCGACATCTTCTTGGACCTCTTTATCATTTGCGAATCTTTGTACATCTCAAAACTCCTTCAATCTATTGAAAATATTGCAATCCGATCGCTCCAGATCCGGAGAGTAGGTTGGTCTACAATATCCTATCCAAATAGGACAAGCAGGTCCTGAGTGAACCAGACGGCTTTGGGGCTGGCGTTGCCATGAAGGAGTGAGACACCACAATACACCCATTATCCTCCTTTTGTCTTTAATTTTCTAGAACCTTTTCAGTGGGTCGCAATATGCTGCAAGATTGATAGTGGTTCCTTGGGGTATAAAATCGACCAAGATCCCTTTCCGGTCTCAAAAGATAGATGCCACCATCTTCCCCTCTGAAAAGTGGACTTTGAATTTTTTGGTTGTTCGTGAATTAGTATGGCGCAAGTGTAGAGACTGCCTTTCTGACTCAGGAATATAGTGTCATGCCTGCGTTTCGTCCCCAGTCGCAAATAAGTTAAGAAAATATTCATCCTGCTGGAGGTGCAGCGAACGGAGGACGAACTAGTTGACACCTTTTACTGCGACGACATTTCATAACGGACTGTGGCGTTCGATGATTTGACATGAAAATTCTTTACATGTCAGTTGCGCCAACTACAAAAATAAAAATTTCTACATCCTACACCGCCTCTTTCCTTACTTCTTTCTTTTCTTTTTTCTCTTTTCTTCTTTACTTTTTTCTTGTAACCTTACTTTCTGAACGTCCCTCGTAGATGAATATTATTGCGTTCATTGTTATTGCATGGGTTAAACCTAATATTTTTCATTATTTTTCAGAACAACAGCCGATTGAAAGGAGTGGTAAGACATACCAGCATGCAGGAGTCCAGCCTCCTTCTTTTCGCATGGAACCACCTCCACCCCCAGTTTATTATCAGAACCCTCAGTACAGTTTGCCAGCTGTGCCTGCCCAACCTGTGTCTTATCCTAGGCCGTACTACCCGGATAGGTTCGACCAACAACCAACTAATACTCAGTACTCCCCGGATCCATACTCTTCCCGTGCACACAGTGCTCCACAACCACCTGTTTCTAGTTTCAATAACTACCAACCAGTTCCTCCAAAGCAAGTTTTTCACACCAAGACCCACGTCCCGAGTAGTCCAATTCAGAAACCAGATCCCAATTATTATCCCGCTTATTCACAACCGCAACCAAATTATTCCCAAGACCCTTCTCAAGTAAGAGAAGGATACAACTCATTCGTTTTCCCAGGTCAAATAAACACTGGACAGAATTATAATCCTAATTATAATCAAGGCTATTACGGCCAACAATATCCAGGTTTTGTTGAGCCGAAGCCAGTAGTACCGGCAGTATCATACCCTGTAAAACCTGTAGTCGAACCGCAAATCAACTATACATATCCTCCTAATACTGAGTTGAATCAACCTAAATCGGTTTACAATCCTGAGCCATACTCAACAACTACCGAGATATATGATGATGCACCAAAAGATGTTTGCCCTGAAGGTTTCAGTGGCCTTACAGCACATTCTGACTGCACCAAATTTTTAAGTTGTTCTCATGGAAGGACTTTTGTCATGGATTGCAGTCCAGGAACAAGGTATTATTTATTTTACATATTCTTATAGATTAATATTATTTGTGTGTTTATATTTATATTTATTTAAGGAGATGTTAAGGTGAATAAAAAAATAAAATAAATAAAAATGAAATAGTAAAATAAATCGTTGAATTAATTACAGGGAGACAATTTTATTTTTTATTATTCAGCCGTGATAAGAACCTGCAATATAAGTTGTTTCTTCTTCTTATTCCAACAAATGTCTTATTTTGACTTCTACTCAAACCATCTTTCCTCCATATATTTATGTGACCAACCGTTAATTACACTGGACAACAAAATTTAACTTTTTGTCTGTTAAATGAATTACAATGGCTGTTTCATTTAGAATTTGGTGCTCTGATTGCAAATTTGAAAAGCATTTTTGTCTCAGGGGCAAGGATTTTGTGTAATTTCAAAATAAAAAAATAATATAGTGTTAAAACAAGCAATTTTATTTAATCAGCTTTCATACCGTAATTTAAATCAAAATGTAGCCTTTGATGATTTCCTGCTGTATTTGCGGTTGGTACATATATTTTCAATGACCAACAATAGTCTGCAATATATTTGGATTCCACTTTCCCTGGTATCGTTTTTCCAGAGTGGATATTTCTTGATGGGATTGCTCACCGTGTTCATAACTCACAGCCCCAAGATTTTCAGGAGAGAAATCCTGATTGCGAGTCAAGAAAATGTATTTTTAGAGACATATTACATCCTAAAGCCTTATAATTTTGTAGAAGATCAGAAACTAGCTCTCTGTAGTTTTCTGCTTTTTTTTTATGTATTTTATTTCCGAGAAATTCTTTCACATTTTTAAAAGAAATCCAAGCTGTTTTTTGGCTCCATTCAAACATTCCTCAAAGTCTTGATGCTTCATTTTTGCATCACTGATCCGAGGAAATGTGCCTTTTAAATATAGAAATCCAGGGCCACTTTTATCCAGTGCCTTAACAAAATTTTTCATCAAACCGAGTTTGATGTGCAATGGTGGGAGATAAACGTTTTCTGGGTTTACTAGTGGTTTGAAAAGTACAGTTTTTTCTCCAAGTAAAATATTTCTTTTGGGCCATTCCTTCTTTATATAATGATTTTTGAGATCTCAGCTGTCCTACTCACACAGGAAACAACAAAATTTTGTATAACCTGATTGAAGACCTAACAAAAGTCCTAACACTTTGAGGGATTAACACATTCCAAGAATGTTTGTTGATCCGAGAATCCAACGTTCATAGCCATGAAATATCCCTTTTTTTTTTTTTACAAAATTTAAAATTACAACAAATCTGAGCCCCATGGACAACTTTGATGGTCATATTCGGAATTACCATAGCGAAATACATATGGGACAGCCACATTTACCCATTTAACAAAAATATTGTTGACCAGTGTTATTTATGGTATTTTATTTTTAATTTATTATCTGTTGCTCGTGGGGAGCGGAGTGGCTCAGTGGTAGAGCACTGAGTAGCCATGCCGGAAATCCTGGTTCAAATCCCGCTGCAGGCAGTTACTTTTATTTAGTCTGTTTGCGGCGGGAGATGGATCATATGTGATCTAGGACCCTCCTGGGGCTCACCCAGCCTCTGTAAAATATTGTAAAAATAGGGTACCCAAAATAAGGGGGAAAACCTGGCGGTTGAGCGTGCCCGAGGACAAGTCACCTCCTTGCAGAACCGTTGTCCATGAAACAGAACATCCTTGATCACGGGTCGTAGTGGTTACAGGTTTTTTATCTGCTGCTCATCCTCTAATCCCTTTTTATCCAAATTTATGTTTACTTTGATTCAGATTCAACCCTGATCTTTTGATTTGCGACTTCATACACCATGTCAAATGCAGTGGTAACGATAAAAAAAATGTACTCGTTGAGAATGAAAACTTAGAGCCTGCAGAAACAAACCCTGAAGTAAATATTTATCGCTCTGCAGCGTTACCACCAGAAAACATTGGTAATTATTGCAATTTTACTTGTAATTTTTTTTAGTTCAAAGCATTACTATTGAACATTAATAATAACGTTTCTATTTAACAGAACCAGATCAAACTGCGATAGTTGATGCAATTGAAAATATCACAGATTTCTTAATTAACCAAAACAAGAAAGCAGAAGCAACAAGTACGCTTTCAACAACAACTGAATTACCAACGACAATAACAACAACGAAAAAATCAGTACAAACTCTTTCAGTCATACCTCGAATAAGAATTGAATCTACACCTAAACAGAATGCTATTATAGACAAAAACACAGCGAAGAATCCAAAACAGTCCTTTAAACCAGAAATTCCTCCTGCTCCAAAAGCTAGGTTGATTTCCAAAAGAAATTCAACACTTGATAAACAAATTCTACGTTTACGAGGAAGCCCATCACAGTTTGAAGGTTTTGTAGAAATGCAGTTAACAGCCGGATCATGGGGTGTTGTCTGCGATAAACGAAATGACTGGAAAATAGAAGAAGCAAATGTTGTTTGTCGAAGTTTGGGATATCCAAGGTATTAGATCTATTCATAATAATATTATATTACTGTATTAAACAATGATTTGTACTTGTAATTAAATTATTGTGATTTTTAATGTTTTAAGAGGAGCTGAGCTTAGCTGGCAAGGTTTACCCGCTGACGTAAAAAATATAACTTCAAGCATTCTTGCTACTGATGTTGTAGTTTGTACGGGTTCAGAAGAATCTCTGCTTGATTGTACATTATCTGTTGGTGAGCAATTATTATATTCGAATCAATATAAAAATCTATCACGTTTTACCTTTTAATTTTTATTGACTTAAGTTTTATTTTATTTTACTACATTTGTAGGAAATTTACTCAATGACATCTATAATTGTCACATTAATATTGTGTTATCTGAAATGTCAGTTTTTGAGCTGACAAAAATAATCTATAATGTATATATAACATAAAATGTTAGTTTTTTTAATAAATTTTTTTTTTTTTAAATTTGTGGTTTAATGTCTTACCTACTTAAGGCAAAAAATTTTACCATTATTTACAACATTACTATGCACTTAAAATACAATATAAATTTTTACTTCCCCATTAATTTGCTAGAATATGGTGGAAAAAGTGCTCCTCCTACCTTAAAGAGTAAATTATGTTTTATCGGATTACTCCATTGAATCAGTTTAAAAAATAAGCAAAGAAACTTCTAATATTTTTAAGAATTAACTATATGTTTTCATTAATATTTCTGCTGAGGAAATTTAAATCAAATTATTTAAATAATAATATTATTCTATTTTTTAAAATTATAAATAAACTGTATCTATAGGCGATGGATGTGATCCGAGGAAAGACGGTGTCTGGGTACGTTGTTACAGTCATGGTCTGTCAAGATGCTACCCTGGAGAGATGTCACTTGGTGATCGGTGTTACTCCATTGTTATTCCAAGTGAAGAAACCACTACAGAAAATCTCGTTGGCTTTACGCAGGGAGAAGCTCTTTCCTACTGTCAGAAAAAAGGAGGTCAACTAGTTGACATTACATCGCAGGTGAACTTAAAAAAATAAGAATCCAAATAATAGAATTAAATTAAGAGAAAAAATTTAATTTATTCAGTTTTTTGGAGCTAGTTTTGAAGTAAAAAACAAATACACCACTAAAACCGATGAAGGGTCTTTGGTACAGTACATGTTAGAGTCTGTACTTTTCTAAAACGATTGTGCAAAGAGGTGTTTCCTTTTTTTTCTTTTTCTGAAATCATGTTGAAGTACCAGGCTTTTCCCTTAATTAAGGGTACCCACTTTATAGAGACAGGGTGAGCCCCAGCAGGTTTCCAGGTCCCACAAAATCCATCCTTGGCTGTTAACTCTCTCAATGATGGGTGCTAAAGTCCTTGTAGGACCAGAGCCTCCTCCAACTCCATTTTCTCCTGTCTCTACCGCTATACTCCCATTCTTTGCAGATCGTCCTCCACATCATCCAGCCATCTTAAGCATTGATTCTCTCGTTTCCTCACCCACCTGGATGACCACACATCAGTTACTTGGATAGTCTAAACTGGTTCATCCTTTCTACATGACCAAGCCAAACCAGCTGCCTTCTCTTCTTTATGGAGGCAATAATGTCAGGCTCTGCACACAACTCTGTTAGCTCGACATTTTTCCTTATTCTTATGCGTTCGCCATCATTGACTGGTCCATAAATTTTCCTTAGATCTTTTCTCTTCCAAACTCTAATAGCCTCCCCCAGTGACTTTGAAAGGAGCCAGGTTCCATATGTGGTAAACAGACTAAGCAGAATTTATTTGCCATAACCATATACAAACCTGAAATTCAAAAAAGCACTCTGCACGGAGCTTGACCGCTCCCTTAGTCTTGAATTATGTCTTATATTTATCTTAACATGGTTGTTGCATTTCCTCTCACATGATAGACCTCTATAATAATATATTTTAATAGTTATTTTTTATTTTGTTAAAGGTTGAAAATGATTTTGTGTCTGAATGGTTGATAAGGCAGAATATAGATGGTAATATCATGACTTCTGGTGTTGGCATGTCCCTCATGGGGGGATCAATCTGGATTTGGGAAGGCAGCGAAAGTACATTCACTTATCACAATTGGTGGCCAGGTAATTATGAATTCAGCAACAGAAGGAGGGGGAAATATAAATTTCTAGAATAAACATGGATACGTCAATAAAATAAATAATTATTATTTTTTTAAATAATTATAAATAACCATTTTAAAAATACTGTAATAATTATGCAGGTACTTTGTATTAGCCAATCTGCAGGGAATGCTATCACCAATAGCTTATAACCTGAACATTGATAATTCAGCTATTAATATTAAATCAATAGCAGATAATCAATTATTAATATAAATGGGAATTGAAACATACAAAATGTAATAATGAAATGCTAATTCTATGAACTTTTTCACACAATTTAATCTTTGGAGTTATTCCAAAATACTGGAAGCATTTCACACCTTCTTCTTTTTAAGATGGCTATTCATAAATTGCTATTCTGTTTATTTTAAAAAGTTGTTTACAAAAGGAATAAAAAAAAACACAAGATTAAATTTAATAAACAATACAGAAATATAAATAGACAATAAACAAAATTAATAAGAAAAACATACTAAAAAAACAATAGAGTAAGCAACAGTGAAAGAGGTTGCATGAGATAAGAAGGTAGGTTTCTTGCAGACCGGGAAATACACAAGTACCATTATACATATAATGATGCTATATAATAAATAATAAAGATTGCTATAAAGCTATATTTCTACAGGCTGGAGTGGAGCTAAGTCTATACCACCTCAAACTTACTCTGGCCGTGCACTCTGCATCATTCTACGAAGGTATTTCCCATGTAATGACTCGAAAGGTTCCGAAGATCGACTTTGTGATGCCCAATACTACTATTGGGATACGGAGGATTGTGATGCTATGCCTATGAGTCTTCCGTACGTTTGTGAAAGACCTGCAAATAAAATTGGTAACGATTTTTCCTTACCTTCTTTTTATTTTTAATGTTTTTTATTTTACTAAGCCCACTTAAAACACCAATATTGTCATAGGTATGTTAGGATGGTTAATTTTTCTTTAATTAATTATTTTAATTTAATTTATTTCAGGATGCGTTATGGGCACTGGTGCCGGTTACAAGGGTGCTGCAAATGTCACGAAAGCAGGAAATATCTGTCTTTCATGGGAACACAAAGATGTCCTTCAGGAATTAAAATACAGAATTTCAGAAGCCGATAGGAAGTATGCTTTAATTCATTTTGAGATTATTTTCAAAGTGATTCATTTAAATAGCTTAGTCATTTTTTTTTAAATATAGAGTAAGCTTGTCAGGGCATAACTACTGCCGTAATGTTGCTGGGAAAGAAACACATCCTTGGTGCTATGTAAGAGAAACTGGTAATCTCGTGAAGAAGGAGCTATGTGATATTCCTATTTGTGCCGAAGGTATGTTATTGAATAATTATTACAAAATGAATTTTATCTCTAAGTACTTCCAAGATAAACAATAGCGGCTTAGTAAAAAATAAAACTATAAGAATTTGCTTAATAGAAAATCTTTGGAGCATTTTAGGTTCAAAGTTTCCAGTAATTTTTGTAATCCAATACCTGTACTAGTTCAATATCACACTAGTCTTTCTTTTTTTTTAAATATAAAAAAATAAAAATTGACTGGTAAATAATTGTATCATTAATTCCAATTTGTTTGACCATCATAATTCACAGTGCAATATTTTATTTTTAAAACCTTCAGGTGTTACTACTTCTTAAAATTAGAGTATTTCGGATCTTTCAATAAAATTAGAGTTGTGTTAAAATGGTTTTACCCCATACATCATTTTTTAATTTTATAATGCGTAGTAATAAAAATATTAAAAATCATTATTATAACTAGTAACTCATTTCTACCTGTACGATGGAAAATCAAATGAATTTTTAGATACATCGTTTTGTGCATACCTATAAAATTTAATCATAGACTGAAAAAATAATAATTATTATTAATATAAAAGTTCTGTTGTAAAACAAAGTTGACTAATCGACCGTGTTATATTAATTTTTCAAAAAGTGAACTATTACCTCATTTCTACTTGTAAAATGAAAACTTCAATTATTTATTTGATAGTTAACTATAATAATTGAATCAAGAATTAAATAGAGTTGATATATAACCAATTGCTGTATAAACTATGTACTTCGATATTCATCGGTTCACAGCTCGAGCTACACTGAGAACGAAATACCGGTACGAACCTGCACCGACCTGTAGAGGGCAATGTTCAAAGTAAAGGGAATAAAAGGGTTTCTTAAAATATATTCTAATATAAAAATACAATTAATTTAATCATTCAGTTTTATAAAACGTTGTAATAACAACGTTAAAATAACAGGAAATATAATTTATTTAAGAAGTGAACTAGTACCTCATTTCTTCTTGTATGATGAAAAATGCAGTTATTTCTTCGAAAGTTAAGTATAATAATTGAAATATCCGTTGAATAAAATCGATTTTTAACCAATTAGTGTACAAATTATTACCGTGTTCATCGGTTCACAGCTCGTGCTACTCTGAGAACGAAATACATACTAGTTCGAACCTGTAGTTTCAAATGTTCAAACCTGTAGTTTCAAATGTTCAAACCAAAGAAAATAAAATGGCTCCTTAGAATATATTCTAATTTACAAAAATATAATTAATTTTATCATTTAGTTTTATAATACGTAGTACTCTAATACGTTAAGAACTCTAATAAAAGTTCTGTTCTATAGGAAAGAACTTATATGTATAAGAAGTGAAATATTATCTCATTTCTTTTTCGAAGTTGAAATTGCTGTGGTATCTCCGATTTTTAACTATAATATTTACCACAGAAAATCAAAGGGGAATTTACAGATACAAATTTAACACACAAAACAACCCAAGAGAGAAATAATTCTGAAAATAAGAAGTGAGGTGTCTCCGGTACAGACCCTCCCGATTTAACAAAGTAAAATAAAATATTGCAATGCCACTAAAATATTTTTTAAATAATAGCAACATTTTATTATTTCTCCATTACTACTGTTATTATTTCTTCTTTTAGACAATCAACATTCCATTACAATTTAAGAATTCAAGTTATGGTAATTATTTTGCAAGTTTCCGCTTCGTGTTTAAACTTTTAAAACAACAATTTTAACTTTTCATTCGTTTCCCGTTTAATATTTTCAAAAAATACAAGTTATCATGAGCTTTAGCATGGAAAAAAGAATGTAATTATGGGAAATGTGTATATTTTGGTAATCATTTCACCTAAAAATGAACGTTTCAACAACGTATTATCTAAACTTCGAATTGTTAGTTTAAACCTTTATTTTTTATTGAAATAATTACTGAAATTATCCTCACTGTCAGTAATTGCATTCTCTTTTCCATACCAAAGCTCACGATAACTTTTATTTTTGGAAAATATAAAAAATGAAATGAATTGAAAGATATTCATAGTCATCATTCATATTTTATAATTATTAATAAAATCTAGACGAGTGCTAATAGTATTATACATTTTTTTATTATTCTTAGCTAACACAAAAATGAACATTATTTCTTTTATTTCATTCCCTTAACTTAATCAATAATTGTTTAAATATTTAATATTAACATTTTATAACAGGTCTTGAGAAGTCTGCAAGATATTTTCAATGTCCCCCTAATTATTTTGCTTGTGGTCTCAGTGGAAAATGTATCCCGATGTCTCAAGTTTGTGATGGCCAATCTGTAAGTTATCTATATTTGATTACAATTGTTTTAATTATATTATTTAATAGAATTTTAAACAATGAAATACCATCAAGGGCTTAATTGTTACCAATTATCTAATTTTTGAAAGGAGTAAATCAATTTCAATTCTTAAACCAATTAATTTTTTTTTCAGGATTGCTCCAACTCTGAGGATGAAAGTAATTGCCAAGTTATCTCCTCACAATTTTCTATCTTCAAAGACTCAAAACTGATTGTATCGGATAGTGAAATATTCATCAAAACTCCTCTTAATGCTTGTGCACAGAGATGTCTAGAACTAGCCAATTGCAGATCATTTTCATATCTGTGAGTGATATTCATAGTTTTTATTAAAACAATTTATGACTCCTAATAAGTTTAATGTGGACATTTCATTTAGAGTTGATCAAGAAGAATGCGTTCTGAGCGAAAGTAATATTGGATTGTCGGGTAATAGAACCCATGCACCTGGTTGGGACTACTACGAAGTGAAATCAAAATCTATTCAGTGTAAAAATTCGTTTGTGTGTGATAATGGAAAATGCATCGCACAAGAAACAGTGAGTAGATCTTTTTTTTCAAGATAACGTAGTTGTAATGAAAGAGAAATTAGACAAGGACGAGGTCAAAAGGGAAAACACATAAAGACCAAAACTTCATTGATATATATGCCACCATTTCGGCCCAAGTTATTAAGTCTTACTTAATCTTGACCTTTGGACTCATCAAGGGTCAAGATAGGCCATAACTTTGGAAAAAATTAAAGTAATTCGGTGTTTTATCTCTTGACTGATCATCTAACCAACTAATCTTTATAGAATTATTTTTTATTATTATTTATTTATTGCTTGTAATAACAGGTTTGTAATGGAAGAGATGATTGTGGAGATCATTCTGATGAAAAAGAGTGCACATGGTTAAAGCAGAAAATTCAAATAAAATTAACCGGAGGAGCTAAACCTAATGAAGGAACTATTGAAGTTAAAGGTACAAGTTTTGTATGATTTTTTAAAATATTTTTATGTATATTTCTTGATCTTGAATTTGTTAGTATTTTATTAAAATTTTTAACTTTAGTCGGATAAAGTTTCACTTATATGATCTTCGAAATAAGATGAAGTTCACTGTAAGAGATATTAAAAAAAAAAAAAGAAAGAAAGAAAATAACAGTCCCACCCATTAAATCAGAATTTAAAGTTCACAAATTGCATGGCCATAATATTTTCTTTGAAGAAAGCTCTAACAATTTTGTAATAAATGCATATTTTGAATTGTTTGTCCACAACATTTAAACAAATTAAATGTTAAAATTATTTTTTGGTTAAAGCAGATAATGCGGATAAAGATTGCTCGATAAATGGAGACTAATGTGCTAGAAAGGAATTTATAATTTATAAAGTGCAGTAAAATTATTGTGTATTGATTTTACTTAATAGGGTTATCAGTTTAAAAAATGTGTTTTCCATATGAACGGGTTCAAGATAGAACGTTATCAAGTAAATTTGTATAAAATTATTGATTTTCCTATTTTTGAAATCTGATAACTATATCATTCCCTTTATATTCATTTTATAAATATCTTTATACAATTTATAAAGTAAAAGAATTTTGTATAAATTATTCGTTTGACATATCACTATATGCTGCTATGGCTAATTCGACAATGATACTGGAGGAATTCTTAATTTTGCCTATCCAGGTGAAATTAGGATGGGGATTTTTAAGGAATACCTGACATCAGATAAATGACCGAGTAAAATGGTACCCTCAGCATAGCAAAACTTATTAAGGATACTGTCTTTTAGAAAATCTTAGGGCTACATGCGGGACTGCAAACTCGCAATCTTGGTTATGCTAGTTTGTTATACCAACCACTACACCACAGATCACACTCCCCCCCACAAAAAAAAAAAATCTAAGATATTTGTTGTCTTCCCAATCTTAATTTTGTTTTATTTTAATAGCACATGACAAATGGGGCTTAGTGTGCGATGATGAGTTTGAGATGAAAGATGGAGATGTAGTCTGCCGACATCTTGGATTCCCTCTTGGCGCTGCGGAAATAAAAAAACATTCGTTCTTCAAAACCAAAAACAATATGAGCTTTATAATAGACAATCTGCACTGTTTGGGAAATGAAACATCCATTGCCGATTGCTTCCATAATGGATGGGGTATCCATGATTGTCAAGCCGAAGAGGTATGAATTCATAATTGACTTTATTAGATTCATTTGAACTCCTCGGTTTATTTTTATTAAAAAACAACAAATTTAGTCAAGTAGGAAAATGATAAAATAATAGAAATGACAGTGAAAAATTATACATGATTGCAATGTAGCTTATTTGATCTCCTTGATACTTTTCAAGAAAAAATTTACTGTTATCTTATTTTTAATAATATTAGACAGTATACAAATAATGCATGAAAAATATTTACCAATAGATGCTAAACATATTGCAAACTTTTACTCGACAATAGAATATGTATTTGCAGCTCTGGAAAGAAGTGGTCAAGTTGAATTTGGTTCAGAATGAGTTAATTGTACTGAGGGAAGGAGAATCGTCTCAGTCTTTTAGTATTTGACTTGAAATGAAGTAATGACATAAGTAATAACTCTATTTCAAGCCAAGGTCTGACTTAGCCACTTATGCAAAACAAGTATACCTCTTGTTTTGTACAATTGAATCATTTTGGACAAAATTCGACTTAACCACTTATTCACCAGGACTACAGATGTATTTATATGTATGTATAATCAATGTTTTATTCATTTCATTATAGTTTTATTTAACTTTAATATGAGTTATTTTTTGAACAACTATCATAATTCATAACTTTTTAAATGAATGCCATTAATTTTTTTTTTTTTTTAAACCAATAATACTCGTATTAATGAGCCTTCGAGGATTTAGATTGAAATAAACGATATCTGTCAGAGCAATTCCTAAATCATTAAATTTACTAAATGGTTACATTATGGGTAGTTTTTCTAGAAATTGTTAATTATGTCATTACTATGATATACAACTATGTCATTCTATGGATAAAATGTTTTTATTTAAACTATCTAGTTAGGAAATGTAGGTAAACCATTTTCAGTATTATATAACTGATTTAATTAAGTGTTTGAAGGCTGCTGGAGTTGTGTGCAAAGTTGCTAAAAGTGAATGCAGCTTCAACTATTGGCAGTGCGAGAAGACCACAGAGTGCATTCCTCTAGCTTTCCTTTGTGACAATGTCAAGGACTGCAAAGACCATAGCGACGAAGATCCGAAAAGATGTGAAGTAGGCGGTCAATTAAGAATCTCTCATTTTTAATAATATCATAAAAATAATAAATGCTTTATCATATTCATAAATATTTTTTAATTTCCAGTCCCCAATCGAAGTGCGTCTGATAGGAACAGGAGGTGTAAGTAGGAGCGGTAAAGCAAATGAAGGAAGAGTTGAAGTAAGAAGATTTGGAGTTTGGGGAACCGTATGTGACGATGATTTTGGTGTTCAAGAAGCAAAGGTCGTCTGTTCTGCTCTTGGGTTCAATGGAAGTGGACAGGTATTATTTTGATAATTATTATACTTTATTATAGTTATCACAGGCAAAATTAAGTTTGAGAACTACTTTTCCCAATAAGCAGCTCTGTTGTGTTATTTCTTTCTTTTGATTGTTTCCGTAGCAACATACATTGCAAGGTGCTACAACACATTCTGGTAATACTTCTTCAATAATGGGACTGGGACAGCTCAGTGTGTAGAGTGCTGAGTTGCTCTGCTGAAGGTCCTGGGTTCAAATCCTGCTGTAGCAGATAAATTATTCAATCTGTTAACAGCCACAGATTTACCATTTGCAGACACTCACTGAGACTCACCCAGCTTCTACAAAGCATGTATCCTTAATTGGAAGAAAAACTTTGGAGTTAAGTGTGTCATAGTCTAATCACCTCCCTGTTTAAATGTAGGCTTAGAAACAGTACAGTCCCTTCCATGTACCGAACCCTACTTTCATGGGTAGTAGTGGTATAGATTTTATTTTACTCTCTACCAGCATCTATTTAGAGATATGTATAAAGACTCCTTCTGCCTCCAGCATTACAATCAATTAAGAGAAGTCTTAGCTTGGCAATCCTTCTTTGTCCATGAATGATTTTTACTGGTAGCTTCATCAGGATCTACCATACTCATACTTAGCAAATGACCCTTCTTACTCTAGCTCACTATTGACCATAAAGATAATATCGGACTCACCAGATAGTAACATCTAAACTGCTTTTTCTCTCCTAGGGTAAGGGTCTTTGTCAAGTTATTTCCGAGCCTAAAGTATTTGCAGTTTGCCAATAATTTTTTTATTTTATTATTTCTATTCTCATTTCAATATTAGAGGTAGCAAGTGAATTTGACAATTTTTCCAAAGAAGAAGGGGACATATCAAGTTTATAATTGATTTTGATGTGTTTAATTATTATAAAATTAGTTGAGCCCAATGATATGTCGAAGGCTCATGGTTCATATCCACTGTGGCAGATAAATTATTTAATCTGTTAACAGCCGTCGTTGGACCTTACAGCATCTGACGACCCTCCTTGGGCTCACTCACCCTTTATAATGAGGGGACTTGATATGTCCGAGTCGATCTTACCCCTGCAGAGTTGTTGTCCTTGAAACAGTACAATCTCTACCATCTACTGAACCCGACACCCTTTATGGGTAGTAATTTTACATTATTTTTTTCTAAAGGATATTTAAACTTCATATAAATTAATATAAATTAAAATTAGTTTCTTCTACTTAGTTATTATTATATTTATATATTATATTATATATTATAATAGGTTTACAAAGAGGCAGCTTATGGTGCAGGAGAAGGCATCATATGGCTTGACCAAGTTCATTGCTTGGGAAATGAAAGTAATATCCATCAGTGCATGTCAGACGGTTGGGGGCAAACGAACTGTAAGCATAATGAAGACGTAGCCATTTCTTGCTTGCCTCCTGCGTACAGTGAGGTGAATTTTCATTATTATATTTTGATTGTCATACTATTTCTTCCCTTTTCACTTATTTTTTGTTTAATTTATTTATCTTTTTTTTAAATAATCATTCATGTGACATAATATCCATACGTCTAAATAATTATTTATTTTAAAACTTTTTAGGGGGTTTTAATGAAGCCCATATCCAAAGATAAAGTTTTGGAAGAAAACGACATTGAATTGGGAGCAGGCGATGTTTTATTGGAAGATATATTTCTACCAGATTGTGGAACAGCAATTGACATGCTCGGAGCAATTAACAAATCAACTTATAAGGGTTTAGCCAAAGTTGTTTCTGGATTTGAAACTGTAAAAGGATCTTACCCTTGGCAGGTAAATATGTTTAGATTTATCCATACAAAATCATTAACTACAGTGAAGCACCAATTATCCGAACTGGTTCGCTAAATGTTGCAAGGAGGGGTCTATATTGCCATACCTAGAAAGTAAGTTTGAAAGTATTTTCTTTAAAATTTGATTTTCTTGAACTATTATTTAATACCTAATAGGAGTTTAGAGGTTAATACAGGTTCAAATCCGGCTATGGTAGATTATTTATTAAATCTTTTAACAGCTGGGGATGGATAATGTGGGATCTGGAGCCCTCCTGGGGCTTACCCAGCCTCTATAAAGGGGGGCTCTAACTGGATACCCTAAATTTCGATAAAAACCTGGCGGTTGAGTGTGATCTCGGACAAATCACTTCCCTGCATAAACGTTGTCCTAGAAACAGTACAATATCTACCAAATCAACCTTTCATGGGTTGCAGTGATTCAGTTTTTTAAAAATAATTATTTAATACTTACTGCACTTAGAAAAATTAGATACTTAGTTTCCTAGAAGATAAAGTCAAGATTTAAGCAAACTAAACTTAGAACTTTATTTGTGTTATAACCTTGATAAATCTTGCTATATAAGTTCATATTTTTATTGATCTTTCGTTTAACTTGCATACCAACATGGCAAGAGACCATTAATGGTGGAGTTCACTACTACGTTAACTAATCCTAACAAACAATTTATAATCTGCTATTCATTAAGAATTTTAAATTCCAATTTTTAATAAGCTTTTTTTATTCCAATGATTCCATGTTTGCTTTGTAGCCAGATCCAATATAAATTTACAATTAATATTAAATCTTATTATTTATCAAAGAATTTATTATACAGGACCTAATCGCATTAGGATCTCTGACGACATGCCTCCAAGCCGAATGTTCATCCAAGGTCAAACTAAGTTTGTCTGCATAATTACAATACCTTATTGTTCAAAATTTTAAACACCAATCATAAATATATTTTTTTCCATTCTTCTTGCTTAAGTTCAAGAAACTACGAGCATCAACTAATTTTTTCTAGTATCAGAAATAATAATATATCTATTTTTTACAGGCAAGTATAAGACTGAAAGGCATTGCCGGAAAATCAACCCATTGGTGTGGCGCTGTAGTTATTTCACGATTTCACATATTAACAGCAGCTCATTGTCTCAGAGACTATGCTAAAGCAGCTTATTTCATAAGAGCCGGCGACTACGATAATGAGGTAAGTAAAAAATGTATCACTTGTTTTATGTATCACATACAGAATCAAAGAGACATAAAAATGTGTTTTTGTTTAAACAAACATTAGACAAAGGTCAAGTTCTACATAGTCTCTCTATCTACCCTTCTATCTATCTATATATAGGTCAAGGACCCTCCACCCAATGCAGCCATGCCTGGATAGAGAAGGATGTAGTCTCCCATAGTTGTTTCTCCATTCCCTCTCTTCTTGGTTTCATTGATTTTGAATATGTTAATTTTCGCTTTTTCCATCTCAGATATCAACTCATGCTCTTTACCACTCAGTCCTCTGACATTCCATGTTCCCAATCTGATATACTGTTTTCCTCGCCAGGTCCTATTCCATAAAATCTGTCCGGTGCTTTTCATTTCTTTTCTTTTGATTCTTGTTATTCAGTGTGCGGGGTATCGGCCCAAAAATCTAAGTCTGGTATGGGGGCTGCACCTTAAAGGGTGTACAGATACACCCTTCTCCCTCCTTCACCATTTCTGGTGTTCTGGATGAGGCTACTTCCTGAGACAGTACTTATTTGTACCCTCAGGTTGCAAGGAGAATCCCTCCTCCTTTTACTGGGCTTGGGCCCAGCAACTACCTTTGGGAGCCAGCAGGCGGAGTTTGACACCACTAGAACTTTGCTTTTATTGCCATTCCTTTGCGGATGAGTTTTTTCTCCCTTTCCACCAGGGCTTGCTGCAGCTTGTCTTTCGTGTCCGCAATCAATACTATGTCATCGGCATACATCAGGCTTTGAAACATAACATTTCTTAAGTTCCACTTGCCGATGACCGTCCAGGGAGTACGGCGCTCACAGATTTTATGGATTTCATCCATTAATTATATAAATAGAAGAAGTCTCAAGCTGTCGCCCTGCCTCACACCTCTCTCTAGGGGAAAAGACTTGGACTCCCTTCCGTTGATCCTGACTACTCCTTTCGCTGCCTCATATGCTGATTTAATTGCAGTGATGAGATCTTCTGGCACATTTTTAGCCGCCAAAGCATCCTATATTTCTTGTCGAGGGACAGATTCGAATGCTGCTTATAGATCAAGGAAAGCCAATAATTTAATGTATGGAAATAATCATAATTTTATTTAATGCAAAATACTCAATATCTCAAAAAAATATTAAGTGGGTCTCATATTTTAATTCGCTCACCGGGAAAGTACTAAACTGAACTTTAATTTCTAGAATAGTATTGAGGTAGCTCTACTAAAATGTTAAGTACCTACGGTTGTACTATTACAAAATGGGAAGTTCCATAATTTGTAAAATGTGAGTTACTCTGCCATTAGATACCCTCACTACTTAAACAGTAAAGTCTTTTATGGAATACAATATAGGTACATTTATTTATTTATTTTATTTTATTGTTAGATGTTATAATTTTTTTAATATTTTATAACATCAAGCAATAAAATAAAATAAATAAAGTATAATAATATATAATGACGATATTTTATGCTATAGATTGATGAAGGCACTGAGCAAGATATGGAAATCGACGAAATGTGGATTCACTCTGGTTTCGATAAAGGATTAAAGCTAAATAACGACATAGCTCTTGTAAAAATTAAGGGTAAAGGATTTGAATTGAATACCTGGGTTCTACCAGCCTGCTTGCCTCAGAATAATCCTGCTATCCCGGATAACTGTACAATATCTGGATGGGGTTCAAGTGCCAATCCTGGAACTGGTAATATTTCAAATTACTTATATATTTATATAACTTTAATTCATCATAGAAAATGCATTGTAACACTGATTCTATTCAGTTTCCAGATAAGTATTAATAAAAATAGATGTTTCAGTAGAGATAATCAAAATAATTTTGTAATTTACATGAAACAATATTGTTTTGTTTTTTTAATATTTTTATTTTATATTATATTAGAAAAGATTTGCCCTGGCCGCGATTCGAACCCGGGTCGTCTGCTTCTCAGTAGCATTATTCTAAGCCCCGGATCTAAGCCACCGGCAAATCTTTTCTCTTCAAAACAAAAATATTTAAAGGTTAGCATTTAACATCACTATTTCATCATATTTTACTCTATTTCCATGCTAATACCATATTGTTACTTATATTTCTATACGTTCCTTGTATATTTACATCATATATTTATACCACTTCATACTATAGGTATGGTTTTTTAAACAAACTGTTATACTCTATATTCATATCTTGACTTTCTACTGTTATTTTTCCTTTATTTACTCTTTAATTTCATTTTGGTTATATCTTCTTTCATTTTACTTATGTAAACTCCCTAGGAGTCTATTATCTTACCTTTTATAGTTTATATATATTCCACTACCTTTTCCATAATTTTACTTCTCACCTCTGATGTTTATACTTTTTCTTTCTTTTTTAAATATCTTTCTGTTTACTTCCGTCTTTTATCTTTGTAAGAAAAAAAAAAAAAAAAAAATTTTTTTTGGCATCACCACCGTTCTGTACATTTTCTCTGTAATTTTTTGTATTCATATATATCCCTCACTTTTGTTCTAAATTTCTACCTCTCTACATATATATTTTTTCTCATTTAGCATATACTTAGTCCTCAATGTATTTTTATTGTATTCATTGTATGTTGTCTGTTTTCTTTCTTAGCCCTGAAGATGACCCACAAAGTGGGTCGAAACGTCGGCACTTAATTAAAATAAGTATCCACTTATTTAGTGTTTTAATTGACTGCACCCCCAACTATTTTCTTCCTTAAAAATATTTAAAAATAATTACCATAAAAATACAAATAATACCCACTTTATAGAGGCTGGGTGGTCTGTAAAATATACGCGGTTAATCCACAGATGTTAACAGAATAAATACTTTATCTACAACTGCCGGTTTTGAACCTGGGACCTACATCTCAGTTGCTCAGCTGTCGGGTATCAATAGCTATTTTTTATTTATTTAATTTTTTTTAACTTCCAAACGAATATTTTATTACATCAAAAACCAGACTTTTTTTTTGGTTTATATAATTCTGAAAATAATAAAATTTATTAAAAGAAAAAAAGAATTCAGAAAGTAATTTTCAAAACATATGCTTTAATATTAAGTGTGATGTTGGAAAAAACAAAACTGGATGAGTCTCAAGACAGTTGTCGAGTGAGAACGGCGCTTGCTACTCCACATTTTTATTTTGTCGTCACTCTCTCCATCTTCTTCATCTTGAATTTTGTCAAATCTCACCAGTAAAACTTCTCACAATTTTCATCTAATTTTGGACTAACCAGTAAGAGACATTTTGTTATTTTCTACTCATCAACTCATCGCTATCAAGAACTCAACACTTTTCAAGAATTCAGTCCATTTCTCAGTTTCTTATTGATTCACAGACCATTAATAATTTTTGTTTTAAGACTCATACCTTTTAGTAAATAAGTTCATTCCATTTTTATGCAAGTAATTAATTGTAGATACTAGCTTAGTGCAATTTTCTTTTTCATAATTCTTGCTTTAATTTTAAATAACTTTTCTTGTATTTTCCAAGGTTTAGTTGTGCACATTGATATTTTTGTAATTGTTCTTTTTCTATTTTTACATTACATATTTATCATTTACTCATTTTTGGATGTTTTTATCTGTATAGCTTGATAAAGTTGTTTTCTTTCCTTTAATAGCTTAAACTCTATGTATTTGGGGAAATTGCCACCCAATCAAAACTACCTGTTTTTTTTATTGAATTCACAACCAGCAAATTCACTCAGATTTTTCACTCAGGTTAGCGAATTATTATTCCCTTCTTCCACATCAGCAATCTACACACTGAACTTTCCTAATCCCCCAATTTACATATATACTTGGTATGAGTGCTTTTAGGTAGACTAACATTTAATAATATTAATAAACATTATTTATTGAATTATTCAAGTTCCAACCAATTAGGCACTCAATAAGTATATAACTTATTGTTTTCTATCCCTCTTCTCAAATTAGAGAACATATGAGCTATTTTTTTTTTTATTATTGAGAATAATAAAATCTATCTTTACAGCCAAGTATAAGACTGGAAGGTATTGTTGGAGAATCAACTCATTATTATATATCAATTTTTTATTTTTTTTACCACCAAGCAGATAGAAATTCATCTTATAATTTATAATAATTTGTGTGATCCACTAATCATTATTAAATGAATAATTAGGTTTTGCAAGAACCCTCCACGCAACCTGGCTGACACCGATTTCTTACGAACAGTGCCGGGCTATAGATGCATACAGTAATTCACTGAGTAACGGCATGATGTGCGCTGGTAGCCTCCAAGGAGGTCCAGATTCCTGCCAAGGGGACTCTGGCGGACCACTACTTTGTCCTATTAATAGTAAGTAATTAAACCATTAAAATGAATTATTAAGTTCAATATTTTATAAGTCTATATTCAAAGCATAAAAGTAGGAAAGAAAGATCGATTAGGTCTGATAAAACTAAAGTTAACCATTTGTTCAATACACATTCAGGTGGAGGAGGTTTAGCAATCTCCAAACTGAGATTAAATATTATTTATATGTTTGTTTGTTCATTTTACGTCACTTTATACTGTTATGGCTAAATGGATGATGTTACAGTGGGAGCTCTAAATTATGCCAATCCGGGTTTAATTAGGATAGGGATTTTTAACGAGTGCCTGACATTCAACAGACTCGGAACCCCCGTTTAACATCCTTTCGACGGACGGCATAAACAAGGATTTTTTACACCCTTTAAAAAATCCTAGAGCCACCTGCTAGGCTATATACCCATGATCTTGGGCTTAGTAGGTTGTTATCCTAACCACTAGACAACAGGTCGCCCATTTGTATGTTTAATGTATAGATATTTCATTTACCTTAGGGTCCTGACTACACGCCTTGGTTGAGACTGATACATGACCGTAAAGGCATGTTTTTGTGTATGTTTAAAAAAAAATTAAGGTATCAGTTCCACCACAAGAAGTTTTAACTTTCCTTTTGCCCCCTTTTTAATATTCTCAAAAATAAAAAGTAATCATGAGTTTTAGTAAGGAAAAAGAGTGTAATTACGGGAAATGTGTACATTTCGGTAATCATTTCATCAATAAATGAACATTTCAACAAACATATTTCATCATCTATACTTCGAAATGTTTATTTCTTGATTAAATGATTACCAAAACCTACTCATCACCAATAATTACACTATTTTTTTCATATCAGAACTCACGCTTATTTTTTTTTTTTTTTTAGAATATTAAAAAGGCAACAAATGAAAAGTAAAAACTTGTTACGTAAAAAGTTGTAAACTGCAGAACTTATACCCAAATCCAATATTAATTTAACTTGACTAAAAGTTAAAAATTAAAGAAAATAATAATATGAAAGATTTTCTAAAGGCAAGAAATTGACTCTAGTCCCTTCTAATCTTTATCCCTTCATACTTTAAGTTATAGAAATTTCACCTACGCTAAATAGTTTTATCCAACTTTTATAATATTCTTTTGTAATTTAATATTTTCTTTTCTCACTATTTTAATTTGAAAGCTAATAGAAGTTCTTTCTATGAAAGGTTTAACAAAACTGAACAGGAAAAAGAACAAAAAACTAATGTAGTGAAATATAAGTATATTTAATTATAGAACTAAACCCTTTATTAATTTTTTAAATATTTTTAATTTTAAGATAAAATCAGGGCATATCTTTTCTCTTCAAAATACAAATATTAAAATGCCTTTTAATTTGATAATCCAGTCAAGCAGATTTTACTATATTTATTTTTATTTCTGTATAATAGCTTTTCATATATTTCTTTTCTAGGTAGGATAATTATATAAAAATTTACTATTAAACTTATACCTATTAGTGTCAGTGTATTATCCACATACTTTTCTCAAACCTATAACACTAAATTTTCATTGATCATTTATAATAAGATCATTATTATAATAAGATTTAATTATATTTTATAATTTCAGAACAATTCACTCTATTTGGCATTACTAGCTGGGGTCACGGCTGCGGAAGATCGAATAGCCCAGGAGTTTACACAAACATTTTACATTATATCAATTGGATTAATGACCGTATTAAACTTTCAATGAAGAAGCAGAAGTATAGAAAAAATTAAGCATTTATACTTCAACAGCAACATTTATAATTTACAAAAGTACTTTTTAATATTCTTCAAAAATATTGGGCTTAAGTATGGAAAAAATAATGTAATTATGGGAAATGTGCATATTTTGGTAATCATTTCATCAAGAAATAAACATTTAATATACACTTCTCCCATAATTACACTATTTTTTCCATACTAAAAAACTCAAGATTATTTGTATTATTGGAGAATATTAAAAAAAAACAAATGAGTAGTAAAAACTTGTAACTCAATTCAAAGCTCCAACCAGCGGAACTGATACCATTTTTATTGTACAAACAATGAATTGATATGTTTTTTTAATGTAAATATTCTTATATTAGTTAGTAATTATAACAAATCTCCAATAAGAACTAATATTTATTAGTTTAATGACAGGAAGTTAAAACTAGTCTTTTAAGATGTATTCATTAAATTAATAAAAAAAAACTTTAAGACTAAAATATTGACTTTTATTTGCAATCAAATCCTTTACTTTGTTCTCATTGCTCATGACTATGTCATTAAAATATTTCTTTACAATGTTGATAGATTTTAAGCATATTATAAATTATTACCTTGAATCTTCGCAACTGTTCACTTCTTCAAAAAAATCTTAAGTCCTGTATGAATATTTAAGTATAAGTCCTATAATATATAATATTTAAGTATAAGTCCTAGCATGAATATTTTGAAAAATGAATAATAATTAAAAATACTCATGAAATCCATCAGATAGAAAAACTGGAAACATCAAAATGAAACAATTTACTTAATTTAGCAATGGTATGGAAGATAAAAATCATAAATCATTCAAAAACATTTATTGCATCATAAAAAAGAACCATATAAATTCATCTAATAATAGTAAAATTGAGCTATTGACAATATTACTAAAACAAAATACAAGTAATCACTTGAATAATATATTAAACTTAATAAAAATATGAATTGTAAAAATTGAAAGAATAATATCAGTCACAAGTGTGACAACTTCAAAAATAAGTAAATTAGTAATTTTCAGCAGACCAAGATAATTATACATTTAAAATCAAAATATTTTTACAAAAGTTTGATTAAATAATATAAGAACATCTTATAAAATTACTGACCATTTAAAAAAAAAGCTGGATACCATATTATGTTTGTTAATGAAACATAAACCATGACTTTTTCTATTCTAAAAAAGTAAATTTAGTTCCAGATAAACACAAATTAACAAACAAAGATTCATTGTATAGAAAAATAATCAAATGAAAGTTTCATGATGAATTATTATATAAGATACTCACTTTTTTTTATCATTAATATAAAAAATGGCACAATCCAGTAAACAAAAACTTTAGTTTCACATAATCAAATGTTATTTGAAACACAGTAGGACTACAAGTATTTCAATTGCAGTTCTACCAACACAAACATTGTAATCATTAATACACTTTCAGGAATATGAGATCAATTTAACTTATAAAATATTATTATTAAAATTTAAATTTACTTATTGTTTAAATGAAGATCAATCTACTATTTTTTTAATATATAAAACATAAAGTGTTTAATAAATATGTCAATTCACTATTTGAAGACAAGGTTATGTTTCTTATAAATTATCTACATTGCCAAAAATTGTCTTTGTTCTCATGTTTCATAAAAAAGTCTCAAACAACTAAAATACCTCTGGTAAAACCATGATCTACATAATTGGCAGTGTATATATGAAAGACAAATTTCATATTCATTCAATATAAGCCTTAAGTTTTATAGAAATAAAAAAGCCATGCTGGTAATGAATATGACACAATATTTTTTCAAAACAGTAACGTATAAAATAATAAATTTGTATTTTTTTATTGGCAGGATTAATATTCCATTAAACAAACATAACATACACCAGCGATAGCTAAAATTAAGTGTTCATATTAATAAAAAAAGTTACATAAATTCAAAGATATACATTATTATACAAATTAATCTCTTCAATTATTTATGGTCTACATTGTACAAAATGTTTATAAATAAAAGTTATGAAGAGTTTTTTGTTACTGAAACTGAAGATTGTACATGAGAAAAAATGTTTTTGAAAGTGCGATCGATAAAAATTCAGCAATAAGTACTAATTAATATTTATTCATTTCATGATTAATAAATAAATAAGTTGCACTATTGTTTGTTAATTTTTCATCGATTGCAATTTCTTCGTAAATATGAAAAGTTCGATAGACCAGATAAATAAACTAATTAAGGGCCAACAGGGCTAATATATTTACAATACACTAATCAAATGTCACATAAGCTGTTTAAGGTCTTTTTAATAGTAAATAACAAACAGTTTTCACCATTTATAGTATTACGGAACATAAATACTTTAATTTTGGCTTGAAATGAAAATTTATCAGTATATAGTCCTTTTTTAAGTTACCACAAAATATCATTAACTTGTACTATCATAAAATATTCAATCAAAGCCGAAACTAATGTTCAACACCTACCATCTTTAAAATACCTGTATTATGTCTTATCAGTCAACTAAAACTCTCAAAATCTCTTAAGCAATCAATCTATAGACAATAATTATTCCCTGGCTAAATGCAGAATCATGTTAGTCGATGATTTACATTGTTAAAATTTCACGTATAATGTAAGAAATGTAAAATCAGCATAAAGAGTAAGAGTAAAATAAAAACAGAAAACTATTTATTGTACGGAGAGAACAGCCTAATAGCTAATGGACTTCAGATGCTGGGTCTACATTGCAATAGCAACTAAGAAGTTCTGATGTGTCTGACCCCACAGACTTTCATCAAATTTAAAAAAAAGATGTATTGATAAATATTTTGGCCTCAATACAACCACTAAATTCCAAAGTGTCAGTCATAAAGGATGTAACGTGTAAACTAGAATTGAGTAAAAAAAAATTGAACACTTAATTTTTTTAGCTACATAAATGAGCAAACTATATTAGTATATATAAAACATATGATTAATAGAAATAACTTTTGATTTTACAAATGTAACATAAACAGGACCTCACTTAAAAATTATAAATATCATAGATATAATAAAAAAAAAATCAATATGTCTAGAAATAACATTTAAGAAATTTATAATTTAAAAAAAAGAAATTATGAGATCTTATAAAAAAAAACTTCCTACTAGCTTTTCATAAACACATTGCAAATATCCATGACACGTAAAGCAAAAATAATTGAGACAATTATCTATCAATGACATCTGCTTCCAAACATAATAATACAACTCATGCAGAATGTAATTTTGTTTAATCAAAAATTATTTCGAATCACAGAGTTTTTTTCAATTCCACTAGAATCGAGATCAAAGTTTCATCTTTCACTATATTTTTAATGTCCTTATCTTTAAAAAACATGATACTAATTCAAATATACAGCACTCGTATAAAAATATTAGCATTTTGAGGATAAATATTCGAATGCCATATATAATCAATAAAATGTTCATAAGGACATTATAAACCGACTAATAACCTAATTATTTTGATGTGGTTAACACATTCAACTAACTTTATATATTTGCTAAATATACAAAAAATATATATATAAAAAATAAAATTTATAATTAGAAAATCAATAATGTAGAAAGGGAATTATTTTTTTATAAAAATAATTAAATATTTAATAATAATGGTTTTGGTACTGTTATATTTTAGTCACCATGATTAATTGTAAAAAATCAATAGCTTTAAAAACTGTAATCTAACCTGATTGGCTTCGATCACAGAATTGTATTGTGATCTTATCTGTCAGTTTCACATCTTCTGACATAATACACAGTAACATAAATGTTTAAAAATACCTAACCTTGAATTAATTGATAATTATTATTTTAATTTTACAGCAAATATGGGGGGAGTGAGGAGAAATATGCAATATCTAAATAAACCAAGGTAATTTTCAGGCTCACGTGCTTCTCAAAAAGAAGAAAAAAATTTATTTCTGGTGATTTTAGATGACTTCAGTAGAAAAGCAATAACAAAAAAATTTAATTCAATAACAATAAAAAAGTATAAACATTTTTTAAAAAACAAAAATTTTTTTTAAAATGTAATAATACACACTTAATATCCTGACTACTTTCTTTAAATCAAGGAAAGTAGGCAGATCTTAAAGGTTGTTATGGTAACAAAAATACTAAAGTACCAAATTTTCTGAACTCATATTCAGAAAAAAATAACCAAAATTTCAGAATTTTACAAGTCCAACTAATCATAGAGTACCATTACTCTCGTATTGCAAACATGAGAAGTATGAATGTACAGAATAGAACAACTTTCATATTATATAGAACAATAGAATTATATACATAATTTAGTTTTCTGAAAGCATTTCCCTAACCATCTTTTTTCTCTCTTCTAAATGGTAGAGATACATCTACTTTTTTTTTTACTAAAGATAAAAAATAATGCAACATGATTCTAGGAAATGGTATAAAAATTATCAAATATTCGTTGATTGAGGGAGTTCTAAAAATGAAAATTGTATGAGAATTTGCAAAGCGATTATTCAATTCAATCTCAAAACAGAATCAAGTTATTTAATTTAAAGGAATTGTTGAAGCTGATAAAGAACTGCCTATATATTTAAAAAAAATTGATACCGAAGTAATTTTAAATACATTTATAACCAAATAACACGATAATTAAAATCAACTGTAGAAAAACATTGATGGTTCGAAGCATTTTAAAAAACAATTTTATTTTTTTGAATTAATAAAACTTGACAAAAACATACATATGTTTTGAAAGATTTATTTAACAAATTACTAAACCGAATTTATAAATTTTCAATGCTTTGTTTAGATTTTTTCTACAAAACAGTATTCATTTAACAATATACTTATACATTTATATTAAAAATAGATGTTATTGTTTTGTGAAAGTATGAAAAAACAAAAAAGAAACATACTCATGAAAGACGATGGTAATAATACATACATATAACATGGGAATGTATTATTTAATAATAAAGAAAATATAAATTTAACTAAAATACAAACCATAATATATTATACAAAAATAGTAAAGTAATACGACAACAATGAAATTGATAATAAGAAAATCATTATTATAATAAAAAAAAATTGGTAAAAACATTAATGATATTGAATATAAAAATGACCAAATTTTGCAGTTTGATAAAAAAAAAAAAAATCGAAAATACATTATTAATAAATGAGCAAACATTAAAATAAATCAATACATTTTCTTAAAGATTTCCTTAGAAATTAATATAACTGCACTGCATAGAGTAAATTTCATCTGATTTGAAAATTTTCACTTTTCCACTTTTCAAAAAAACAACATACAAATACCTCCTACTGAAAGACTCTTCCTTAATTCATTTATGACTCTAGAAAAAATTAAATAAATTGATTTAGTTATTGATTCTAATTCAATGATACTTCAAAATAAAAATTGAATGTGTCTGGTTGTATCACATGAAATAAAAATGACAGAGGCGAAATCATTGTAAGCATCCAGAGTAAGAATTTTATAAAAAACTGAAAGCTTAACTATTCTGACAATTATTTTCGTTAATAACAAAAATGATTACATTACTGATTACTTTTTAAAAGAACCTCTCTCCCTAGTTCTGTATAACTTAGCGCTAGAGGAGCAGGCTTGCAGGAGCATAATAATAAATCCTGGAGACACCATATATAGTAGCCAAATACAGATCATGGCGTATGCAGATGGTGATATCAGCCTCAGTCTGAACTTACAAAACCTAAATACTTGACATCAAGAAATGAAAGGATACAGGTGGAAGCAGTGAAAATAGCCAATCATACCTTAATTGCACAGAATTCGAGTATTTAGAAGGGATTATCATAAATGATAACAATATCAGGACAGATGTGCATGCAAGAATTGCTGCAGGAAATAGATGTCATTATGCCCTGCATAAAACCCTAAGTGCATAGTCCAGGAAAGCAAAAATTACTCTTTACAAGACAGTCATCAGGCCAATGATGACATAAGGGAGTGAGACATGGACACTGACACATCAAACAGTGAATGAGATCAGCAGATGGGAAGGAAAGATATTTGGCCCTTGAGAATGGACAATGGAGGATAAGGAAAAATATAGAACTTTAAAACATCAATCAGGAACCCGCTAATAAAACAGGGAAGGCTGAGATAGCTTGGTCATGTGGAAAGGATGGAGCCAAGCAGACTCCCCAAGAAGACGCTCTATGGAAGACCACATCTAAAGTGGATCGATAACTTAGTGCAAGATCTGAAAAACGTGGAGTGGGAAGGGGAGGTACCTAGAGGTATGGAGGAAGGTTGTCAGGGAGGCCTAGGCTCTGCAAGGAGTGTTCAGCTGAGTTAGTTAATTAGTTAGATTACTTTGTTAATAATACCTATAAAGAAAACAAATTAAAAGCCCTTCTGGGTTATTAGAAATGATATTTAGTGTTTTATCCAAAAATTAATTGGCATTTCATGTGATATTACCAAAAACTTGGGATAAAATTAAAATTGTTTACCTGATCACGAATTTTTAGGTTTCCAGTACAAATCTCTAATAAGTGTACTGCTGATACTTGGAACTTGCTTTTGTGCATGCCGATCCAAACGAGTATCATTGTATGATTCGTGCTCAACAGCAACAATTCGACTGACAATCGTCAGCATGCGTAAGAGATCTTTCGTTTCATGATGCTCACGTAGAACTCGACAAAGAGACTGTACAAACCAAGTTCCGTTTTCGGGGTTACGCCATGAATAGTAACCTAGAGAGAAAGCATTTGAATTGTTTTAATCTAATATTAACACATATTATTTATTATAAGTATGTGGTAAAGAAAAATCACTGGGTAAATGAAATTAAGGATCAGAAAAATATATTAATAATTCAACTATCAAAAAATATATCACTTTTCAAGAATCTTGGTGTAGTCAAAAATCAAATAAAAGTAAAGGTGTAAAATATCATATAGAGAGTGAACAATTAAAATGTTACAGGATTAATTAAGATGAAATTATGCGATAATTATGTCCATTATTCTCTTGGAAATCTTAATTGAAACATCTAGTTTCAATTTAAAGTGATCATGTTCACAAACACTACTTGTTCCATACTCTCTTAAAAAAGTTAAATAACTAACTGACTTTGTATGCATTTTTATTAGAACCAAGTGATAAAACTGATATATTTAATGGCAAATAGATATGACAACTAGTATTGACATATTTATTAAGTATACTAGTATCTAGTATAAAAATATCTATTATTCATTAAATAGTCTGTAAGAGGTTCTTTGCAAAGCATCATTAAATAATACCCATTGACTTGTGATGTTCTTGAATGTTTATCATTGCTTAAGTTTCTAAACCATTACAAACAAATTTTTGGTCAAAACTTACTGAAGCAGTCAGCAGAAAGCTAATAATTGCTAAAGCAAACAACAAAGCTAATAAAAACAAAAAAAAAAGTTTTACAGCCAATATTGGCTAGTAATTACAAACTTAAATACATTTTTAGGTCTGATCTACTATAATTCTATCTTTTTTTTAATTTTTAAATTAACTCAGTTAAAAAATTTGAACTTTCATTATTGAACCATTTTCATGCTTTGTTTAATGTAGCATACACTATGTACAAATTCTATTACCACAAATTTAGTTCTATTGTCCACAAATTTAATTTCAATTTTTGATTAATGAAATGTTATATTAGGTCTCTCAACCAAAATTATTCATGACAAAATTGATATGTTTCTAAATAAAATGCTAATTATATACCTTCAGCTGTGCTGTAAGCAATGAGGAAATCGGCCATTTTAGGTATTTTGTAAGAGTCGCATCCAGAATCAGTTTCTGTAATGGCTGTTTTTACTAAATTTATTCCCGAATCCAATTTTTGTCCACGGCATGCCTGCAAGATATTTCAAAATATATAACATTCTATGTACAAGATATATTATTATTATTTATTATTTAATTTTCATTTGCACCTGCGCAATTGCGCATCCAGCAAATTTGATCCAAATGTCTTTCTCTTTGCTCTTCTACATGATCATCGAGTTTTGGAATATAAATATCAATAGTTGAGTAGGTCTCTTGGCCAATGTCTTTTTAATCTTTTCTTATCAACTCCAGGTAACAGGGGTAGGATAGCGGAAGTGGATTTGGGCGACATTGTGTCGATGAGTGAAATGTCATGTATTTGTTATGAATATATGATTTTATATTGGGAATGTTCATGTCGTTGTGTATGGTGTGATTCGAAATATACCATGATGCATTAACAGTTTGTCTGAGAATTTTGGACTACTGTGTTGTTTGTATCTTGTGTATGTGGACTTTTTTTGCTGAACCCTAGCGTTCTGCCCGACATGTCCAAATAGGTTTTAGTGTACTATTGTAGATAAGTTGTTTGTTCCGTAAGTCAAGTGAAGATCTTAGTCCAGAAAATGTGATAGTAGTTTGTACCGTCTAGTCAGTTCTTGTCTTTTTAATTTTGTATGTACGTTCCATGTAAGTCTTTTGTCCAACTATAGTCCAAGGTAACGTAGATAATTTTTGGAAGGTACTTAGTCGTCAATTTTGACTGCTGGACACGAAGGTTTGCGTAGAGAGAAGCTTACATGGCTCGATTTTGAGCCGTTTATTCTGATTTGGCACTTTTCTAAATCAAATAAATGATTTTGAAGAGCTACAGATGCTAGGTTTGGGTCTCTGTGAGAAGAAATAATGGCTGTACCGTCTGCGAAGGTATAGATGTTGGTGCAAGGGTGCTCCGGAATATCAGAGGTATTAACAGAATAGAGAATGGGGCTTAAAACACGGCCCTGCGGTACACCCCTGTATTAAGGAAAGAAGGAGGAAATCGAAGATTCAACGGAAGTACGGAAGAATCTGTCTTGGAAATAAGATTGAAGAATTTAAAAGTATGTAGGAGGTAAGTGAGGTTTTATTTTCCAGAGAAGACCCTTGTGCCAGACACTATTAAATGCTTTTTCAATGTCAAGAAAAATCGCAGAGCAATATTCTTTTTTCTCTAAAGCGATAGATATTGCATTCACGATACGATGACACTTGTATTGTTGTACAGTGGAGTGATAAGAACGAAAGCCAAATTGGTGGTTCGGTATCACTCCGCTATTTTCAAGGATAGGCTTTATGCGATTAAGGAAGAGTTTTTCAAATAATTTAGACATTATAGGGAGGAGTGCGATTGAACAATAAGATGGATTAGTGACAGGTTTAGAAAGTTTAGGTATCATTTTAATCGTGGAAAGTTTCCAAAGGAGCGGTAAATAATTTGTGCGTATGATTGAATTATAGATGAGGGTAAGAAAGAGGACAGCTTTCCGAGGTAAGTGGCGAAGGATGAAGGGAGTGATGAGATCATAGCCAGGAGCTTTTTTGTTTGGTATTTTGTTCAGTACTTGATAGATTTCTTTTGGATGAAATGCCGGAGGAGGGAGTGATAAGGGTAGTGCTGTTGTCAGGTCGTCATCTATTTTGTCAGTGAGAGTATTATCCTGAATTTCATTTGCCTTAAATATATGAGCAAGATTTTTTGCAAATTTGTTAGCTTTTTCTTTGCTCGTCATCGCCCAAGTGTTGTCTGTACGTCTAAGAGGATATTGAACCACCTTTTGGTTTAGTATACATGATATATTAAAGTAAAATGTAAAAGTAAACATGATATGTAAAAGTAAAATCAAAAAAATTATCAAATGTATATTAGAAATAAAGAGCTTAATTCATTATTTATAATGAGCACAACATCAACTTTCTACTCATGATGTCTATAATGTTACCATTTAACGATGTACAGAACAACATTAGAAAATAAGATGAACTATAATTCATAAAGGACAGACGTCCGGAATTGATGGCCAGAAAAAATTACAATTCAAGTTTAAAAGATAATTATTCTTCCTAAAAGAAAAAAAAAAAGGATTCAAGGAAAAAATCATCAAGCCTTCACTTATAACTTCTGAGTATATTCTAGTTATAGATATTTTTTCAGAACAAAGAAACTTCTGACTATTCAATATATAATCAAACCCTATACAGCTTGCTTAAATTATTTTAATGTCTGTTTTGAGTTTATATGCTAAGAGTAAGCATTCCTCAACTGAAAATAATGCAGTGAATCTCACAATGTCAGTCTGAAAATAAAAAAACAATTGTACCACTCCAACCAATGAACAGGCCTTGGGTTAAATACATGGTATGGTCCACCACTGTTTCTAAGCCAATGGTAATAGAGAGAGGAGATTTGACAAAAATCATGGTCAACTGCGAGGTTTTTCCCCTCATCTAAATGTATCAGCTTTATAGAGGCTGGCTGAGCCCTTCAACTGAGATCTTAAGATTCCACAGGGTTGAATCACAGCTGGTAACAAAATTATACAGTAGAATCCCGATAATTCGTATGGTCAAGGGACTGAAGATTTGGTACGAATTATCGGGAGAACAAAATAAAAACAATTAAAAAACGTATTAATGCAATTTTTTTAATCTATCGAACCATCCATCGCTTGCACGAAAGTCTTCAATTCCCATTTTTCTGTGAAAACTCGGGCTTTTTTCCTTAAAATATTAACTCCAACTGGTACATTTGAATTCCTTGATTATACGAACCACTTTTTTAAGTTCTCTACAAGTCTGGGAAGTGATTTTGTCCTTGTTCTTCAGGATTGATGTGATCGTGGAACCAGGGACGATGAAATGCTTGGATACGTCAATTAGCTTACAGCCACTGGTCACGGCGTTTATGATTTGTTGTTTCTCTTCAATAGAGAGGCTAACGTATTTTGGAGGTATGATAACGTGTCACAACGGAAACAAAAACGAGACTGAATTGTAAATAAAAGTGTGATTGTAAGAAAAGCTTAATAAAATTCCTAGAACTCCCCCTCTCTACTCCCCTCATTTCCTTTGAGTGAAATTACATATGAGATTTCTAAGAAAACTTGTCTCTCTAACTCGATCTCCCGTAAAAAACGATAGGATCTACTGTGCCTCTAAACAATACAAACATACTTGTGTATAAAAACAATACAAATTGAGTGATTTATTCTCATTCTCCCTGGCATATCTGCTTCACTGTTCTCTCCCTCCCTTTCGAAAACAGTACTAAGTAACGAGATTTTAAAGCTGGAAATACGAATTATATGACGTTATAAGTGACCTCGAGCATAAAAATAATACGAATTACCGAGGGGTCTGAAATGCATTGATTTTATACCATTTATCGGGATTTTCTCTGGGGACCGGCAAATTTGTACGAATTAGCCGGAAATACGAATAATCGGGATACGAAATATCGGGATTCCACTGTATAGCTAATCCGGCAAAAATTTAAGATTTTTTTGCACTTCGAATGATCGTGTAATTAAGATCTGTACCACTACAACCTGTGAATGCTCATGGGATCAGTATATGGATGAGCCTGTACTTTTTTTAGGACAGTGGTTGTGTAGGGAGGTAATTTGTCTGAAATCATCCTCAACCAGCAGGTGTTTCCCTCAATTAAGAGTACATACTTCATAGAGACTAGGTGAGCCCAAGGAGGATTTGTAGATCCCACAAGGACCATCCGTGGCAGTTAACGAAATAAATAATTTATCTTCCATAGCTGGATTTGAGCACTCTACACACTGAGATATCTATCTCCCTATATACTCATAAATTGACTTATTAATTTTTCGTTATTAATACCTGAACAAAGAACACTTTTGGTTTTCCAGCAAGGGTTACACATTTATCGGGTGTGAAGGATTGCCACAATTGATCAAATGAATATATATAATCACGAGAATAGAGAAGATTTGGTTCTTGCCCATGTGTCAAGATCGAAATGGATAGGCAATCACGATCTCTGTGGTCTTCTTCAGCAACTGAAATAAGGAAATTTATTTTAGTAATACATAAAATGTATTGCTTCTAATAAACAATACAGATTTTCAGACAATTAAAAAAAATTGTGAAACTTGATATGAATAGGCTTAGTTAGATAGTATAAGCAATATTTATGAAGCAAACCAAAATAAATGATTATTTGAAATATAAATTTCCTTGTTGAGTAGTAATTTATGTTTACATAATATTTAATAAATGTACTTATGTTTGTATTTTTGCATTTCTGGTTTAGCACAATGTAATGTTTATTTTCGATTGCCTCATAGTTCAGAAACCCTCTAAAATCACATGCAGGTATTTAACAACTCCTCTGTATTAAGTCCTCTTGTGTACAGAGTAAAAACTGGATAAATATGAACTATAGAAAAATATGAACTACAAAGAAAAAGAATTAATTTCCTATGATGAAAACAAATTTCTGAAAGAAAAAAAACCAGTACAATGCATAGATATATAATATACCATTCAAATACTAAATCTGTAATAAAAAAAAATTAACAAAACATAAACTCATAGTTGCTAATGGAGAGTAATGAAAAAACGCTTAAAACTTGTAGTTGCAGTTAATAATCATTTATTAAGTTTAAGCTTTATTTTTACTTTTATTTACACAGTTTACAGAAAATTGGGTGATGTACCCAGAAGATAGTATACATAATAAAAAGGAATATGCAAAAAAATAAACTAATAATATATTTAACACTTACTTTTTTTAATGACTTCACATATTCCGGTCAAATCTAGATTGTCATGAACTACAACTTCAAAACCTAATAACTTGTAGGTCACTTCAAGCTGATCGACATCGAGCTTTGAGCCTTTGCGTTCTGGCATTTTATCAAACACATCATGGTTAAAGATATGAGCATATCCACGGCTTCTATGGTTCATAGAATACTCTTCACTGTCTCTTGCAACTGGCATCGAAGAGACTACTGTATTTTGGGTTAAATAACTGAAAACAAAATTTTAAAAACTTTATTATTAAGATAGCGATTATCAAATTAAACAAGAAATAATTCGGAAAATAGGTTAATCTAATTTTATAAAACCTAAAGCAAAAAGATTTGGACGGATCTAGCAGCGTGATGAGGATTTTGAAGAAATTGGTATTCCGGAAGATAAAATCATTAACAAGGATGAATTGAGGAATGGTGGAAAGCTAGAAGGGTTTTAAGTTGGGATGGGAACTCAAAATATGAAGAGGACCTCTTTCAGAAGAACGGAAGAAGGCATAGAGTGAGGGGCTCAAGAGATACTGGCAAGGCATCAAAGCTGGTAGGTGGGAAAAAAAAGTTATTATAATGAGGAGACAAATATGAATAAGAAAGGCCTGGTAGCCAAATTGGAGATCAAAGAAAGGAAGATCTTAAGGAAAATTTTTGGTCCAATTTAAGACCAAGGTGAATACAGACGACTGCATAACAGTGAGCTGTATATACATGTTCCAAAAATATCGGATTAAATGAGAACATTTTATTTTATGCCCACTACTAAAGAATGAAACCTATAAGACTGATGAACCAAATTTTCCCATATTTTAAAGAAAAAAATACCAAACCTGCCTGGTTGGTAGAGGTAGAAAAAGATTTATAGGAGTTGGAGATTGCCTATGAGGATGTTCTGGAAAGCAACCATCTCAGGATGAAACTGGATACTCATGTGGGCTCTCAAGAAAAACCAAAACTGAAGAAGGGAAAGAAAGGGACAGAAGAAAAAGGGGAGCAGCACCAGCGATGAATGAGGGAGTACTGGTCAAATATCAAGAAGACAGTTGAAATGACGTGGTCCTTAGTAACCCAATGCAAAAAAAAAATGAGGAGATAAGATCAGGCATGATAAATACACTTAAGCACAATGATCCATACAATTTAGTTTTTAAATTATGGTAAAACTGCCAAATATACAGCCCTGGCGAATTAGTTGACTTAAATTTTGTCCAAAATAAGTTAATTGTATTCATTGAAGTGGAATGTGTTAATCTCATAGTGCATAAGTGGCTAAGTCAGCCTTTGGTTTAAAATGGAGTTGTTGCTTAATTACAAACTCCATTTCGAGAATTAAGAGACTAGGAGAATGACATGATTCCGCTTCCCTCAATACAATTAACCCATTTTGAACAAATTTTGATTTACATTACATGTAAGTCACTTATTCAACAGGGTTGCAGATGTATAATTACTTTAAGTTACAATAAATTAATTTAAAAAGTTCAAGAAATCACTATAATACATTTTTTTATTACCTGGGGTCACGATTGGGTTTGGCATCCGATTCATCATCAGCATCAGTCTGATCCCAAACCTCTGATTTCTTTTCTTCTAAAGAAGGTCCATCGATGCTAAGGCTGCTGAATCTAGACCATGCGGGTTTGTAGTTCAGCAGGGAAGGAGGTGATGAAAAACCGCAAGTGCTATAATATCCCCGGTCTGATCCTAAAAATAATTAATCTTTAATTTTTAAGGAATTAATATACAAGAAAATGTATGATATCCCTGTACACTTAAAAATAAATACATAACTTTGTATTTTAAAAAAATATATAAGTTACATAAGTAATCATGAAAGAGCAGTTAGGATAAAGTTGTTTTCCGTTTATTCATTTAACCTCATTTTATGCTGCTATTGCTAATCGGACAATAAGATGCTACAGAGGGAGTCCTAAATTTTGCCTATCCAGGTATAATTAGGATCAATCAATCAATCAACACTAGCTCTACAACCCAGTATGGGTCTTGGCCGCATCAAGGCGTCGCCTCCACTCTTCTGTGTCCTGTGCCAAGGTCCTCCAAGCTCTGGATCCAACAATGCTACCAGCATCCTTCTCGACCTCGTCTGCCCATCTTAATCGTGGCCGTCCATGTTTCCTTTTTCTGTCAACGTACCCTAATAGCTGTCTCTTATGAGTAGCGTTGTCCTCCATTCTGGCCACATTTCCAGCCCATCTAAGCCTAGCTATTCTTATATACTGAACCACGTCTAGCTGCTGATACATCCAATATATCTCTGCATTCTGCCTGAGTTTAAATTGATCACCAACTCTTACTGCTCCATATATCCTTCTTAATATTTTTCTTTCGAAGAGCAGTAAACTATTGGCATCTGCCCTGGACAGAGCCCAGGTTTCCGATCCGTAAGTTAAAACAGGCCTTATCATCGTCTTGTAAAGTATCACCTAGGCTCTTCTTGATATCAGATGACTAAAAATGTTTGCCATCCCAAAATAACATTTATTAGCGGTCAAAATTCTTTGAACTTCTGCTCCAGTTGAGTTATCAGCTTTTACCAAAGAACCAAGGTAGACAAAACTGTCGACACTTTCAAATTATAGGTGCCAAATGTGATAGAGGGTGTTGATTGCCTTGAAGGGCTAGCAAGCATATATATTTGTTTTTTTCCCTGACCCATTCGCTGTCCAGCTTTCTCCAAAGCAAGAAACGCTTGCTGTAAATCCCTCTGTGTTCTTCCGACTATATCTATGTCATCCTTGTAGGCCATTATTTGGATGGACTTAGTCAGAATCGTACGAGTGACTTGTAATCCTGAGTCTCTTCTTTCAAGTCCGAAATTGAATAAGAGGCACGAGAGTCCATCCCCTTGTCTCAGGCCCTTAGTTGTCCTCAATACATCAGACAAGTAATTCTGGATCTTGACCTAGCTTCTCGACTCCCTCATCAGCAATTCCACAAGGCTTATCAATTCTCTTATATGCAACGATAGTTATCACAATGCATCTGGTCTCCTTTCTTGTGAAGATGGAGGATAAGGCACGCGGGACAGGTTTGTTTAACTAAACACTATGAAGAATATCTCGGATCACCTTTATCACCTCATTTTCACCAGCCTTCAGAAGTTCAGCTGGTATTCCATCACATCCTGGCGCTCGATTGTTCTTAAGCTTCTGAATCGCATCCTCGACTTCTCTAGTGGGTCAAGAAGCTCACATTCTTTAAAACGAGTGTTTGAATCTGAATCTGAGTCATCTTCCAGGGATAATTAGGATAGGGATCTTTAACATGTACCTGACTTCTAAAGGCCGGCATAATGAAGGATTTTTTACTTCTTTTTTAAATAATCATAAGACCACCTGGCGGGCAGGGAATCCGTGATCTTGGGAATAATAGATTGTTACGGTAGCCACTACACCACAGGTCACCCCGCATAATGTAGTTACAATCTATAACTACTATTATTATTACTACACCACATTAAAAACTTTGGCTCTTTGAAAATAATAATTGAGAAGAGTATTTATTCATAACATTATAAAAACACAAATACAAATAAGTTGATTGTTGTTTTTAATCTAATCAAACATTCAAAGGAGACATTAAAGTCATAACTTGGTGAAGAATGGATTTAATTTATTATTTAATTTAATATTGATTACTATATAGATAACAGAAATTAAGGTAAAAAACAAGTGAACACTATTTTCGGATCCATTTCTTCCCCGCCACTAGGTCCCCAGAACCAGCTCATCCTTTAGTAAATTTAATTCAAATGAGATTAATAAGACAGGTCATAACTATACATACACATTATATCTCTCACTATGAAATCTTCTCTTCCAAAAAGACACAAATCACCGACTTATTCATACTATGTACTTACATATCGTTTACTTTAAGTCAAAATAATTATATAAAAAATTAATTTAACAGTTTTACATACCTGGTGTAATTGGCGGTGAACCAGGATCAAGAAAATCCCCAGGAAAATAGCTTCTGTCTTTTGGAGGTGAATCGCCCATGGAGTCGATGACGTCTGATGTTCTACGCTTTCTAGGTTCTGATATCACACGAATTCTTGTTATATCCCTTGTGTCATCAGTATCAATAAATACCTTTAAAGTTTAAAAAAAATATATACTATAAAACAATAAATTTTACAACCTAAATATTAGATATATAGTCAAGTAAACAATGAAAAAATTTATGATTTGACCAAAAACAATAATGTACTGAAATAACAGAATCCTTAACATTATTATAAGCGTTACTTTCAGAATGACAATTTTTCCCAGAACCACAGAAGATAAGTTATCAGTAATAAATCCCATTTGCGGATCCTTTGTTAGAAGGAAATAAATACTCGTAGATCAATAGGGAAAAATACAAAACTATAATTTATTTTTTAATAAATAATATGAATTCTTATTTATGTTCAATATCTCAGTTATTGTACACGTAATTCTTATATATTTAAAACAATGTAATTATTAAAAAATATAAAAATGCCGACAAGGAATATATTTCCAGAATTATACCTAATAATAATTTCTTGAAAAACACAATAATATATCAATATAAAGTCAGTGGACCTAATGCTTCAAGCTTATAATTACTTTATAACGCACACACCCATGCTTATCAGTTTTGTTTTTATCTCAACCTTCCTGTGGGGAAGATAGGAAACATCTGCGAGGTTGGAATTATTTGATAGAAGCCAATCATCTCCATCATTGTATCAAACTATTACGATCAGTATTATTATGCCTTACATTTAAGAAAACTTCACATCTGAGAAAAGATGTTAGGTTGTCATGAGGCAAGAGATCTAGTAAGAAATAATACCCTTAGAACTATTTTTTTAAAAATAATTTATTGGTTAGTTGTTTTAATTTTAAATATTTTTATTTTGAAGAGAAAATAAATAAATATGCCGAGGGCATATCTTTTCTCTTCAAAATAAAATAATTTTTTTTTATATATTAGCTACTATGAAAGTAGGCTAATTTGCCTTTTCTGATTTTAAAACTCTGTAAGTACTGAAATTAGTTATGAAGTTATCAAAGTTATGAAGTTTGGATAAAAATATGAGGTAAAAAAAAAGTCTAAAATTTTACAAAAGATTTTTCTTAAAATGTTTGGTCTGGAAAGCATTCCAGCCGATTTCTCATAATTAATAAATTGAATTAATAAAGATTCAGCAATCTTCAGCCTTAAAAATTGAAATTAAGAACTTACTGAAGGTTTATAAACTTTTATATGGCTGAAGATTAAACGCGTCTTAACAAAATTTACCAAAAGTCTCATTTTTTTTTTTTTTAATCGAGGCTTAACATCTTTCCTATTGAGGCAACAAGATAGGCTACCAACTCTAATAATAAAAAACAAAATCCAATAAAATAATAATAATAAAATAGAATAAAAAGAAATTAATGTAAAATAACTCAACTAAATAAATTATAAGCTAATGACTAAGAAGCAAAAGTGAGGTTACAATTTTGATGCCTTAACACTTTTGACCATCCCAACAGTGATTCCATATGCTTTTGAAAAGGATATTTATTTATTAAACAGTTTTTTTTTATAATTATGTAACATTGTATCATTACATTTAAATTAAAAAGAAAGAAAAAACCCACCAATTTGAAAAGATCTGAAAAAAGAACCAATTTAACACACGTTATTCCTGTTTAGGGTTTATAGTATACCTACAAGTAACAAGTTAATGTAGGATCAATGGTGGTCTAAGGTTTGAAAAACACTAGATTACATTAATGGAGTCTAAAGATACCACGCCTCACTTCATCAGAAGATTAAATAGAGATAGTAATTCACTCGAAAACAGTTTAAAGATATACAGGGAGCTACAGAAGACATTCCAGGTTTATATAAAGAGTGACATAAAATTGAGAAGAAAAAAAACCCCTGCAACATAACAACCCTTAACCCTCCGTCAGTCGCAACTGACCAAAGAACCACAGACGACACTTTACTCTCCCCCCTCCTTCACTAAACAGTGCGGAAACGGCATCTCTCTAGTACCTTCCTAACTACTAGTACCCAATCGAACCCCCATACTCAGTTGATTTCCCGCCATTTGATTGAGCAGTAAATGTGCATTTGGCATGAGAAGCTCATTGTGACCGGATACGTCATATTTTGGAAGGTGTATATTTTCTCTATTTTTTTTCCTGTATTCATCTTAAATATTAATATTTATACAAGATTTTGTGGTTTCATAGCACCAGTTTTCAAAATTTCTTTTGAGTGAGCCTGGCAGGCACATTGCAAACAAGCTCCCTATGACCAAATTTTCTGTAGTTTCTCTGTCTTTTATTCCAGATATTTTACTAATGTGGCGCAGAAGATGTTTGACTTAAATAACCAGAGGGATCTTGAGGAGATCAGGAACATAATGTTAGCTGATGATGTTGATAAAGATAAAGACCCAGTGGCGATAGAAGATTTGGGAGAAGAGAGCGATATTGCTTCAGAAGATGGAGTGGATGAAATAAAAGAGGATTCAGGTAAAGAGCAAGACTGTACTGATGGGTCTGATGAAGAGGGCTATACTCAACTTTTAATGTATGTCGAAATAACTAGCGTTGGCCAATGGTCATCTTCTACACGATGATGAATCTGGCTGGGATTTACTCTCTCATTGTCTGTCTCTTTTTAGTTTCTTTTTAATAGCCCCTGTATATAGATCCCTAGAAAGTCTAGTGTGCAGAAAGATCCCCTAGATTCCAGTGGGATGAAAGTTATGGCAATTAAAAATTGTGTGTCCGTTAGGCTCAATGTGACCGAACTCAAGTGGATAGATATTGCGACCGACAGAGGGTTAAGGGGAAGAGACTTTACTGTTTCACAGCACAGCTGTGCAAGATGATATGGGCGAGAAATTATCAGGTTTTCTAACAATTAAAGGGACCCACTTTATGAAGAAAGATTTGCAGATCGCACAGGGTCAGGCCTAAGTCTGTTAATAGATCAATAATTTATCTGATTATATTAGTTATTAATTGTGTTAATTTTTAAATATTTTTATTTGACAAGAAAAGATATGTCCAGGACAGGGACTCAGATCATTTATAATAACATAAATTATAATAATTATAATGATGTAAGTCAACAAGATCCAAATTAAATAAATGTTCAAAGAACATTCTTCCCCTTGTATACATCGTAAATTGCGAGAGCATGGGGACATGGGATCAGTGAAAAAAAAAGGATAAGACCATGACCGGGGAGCGAGCCTGATACAGCCAGGATAGCTCAATTGGTAGAGTTCCAGACTAGCGATCTGGTAGCGTTCAAGTCCCGGTCCTGGACATATCTTTTCTTTTCAAATAAAAATATTTAATAATTTATCTGCTTCGGCTGGATTTCAACCAAGGACCATCAGCACTCTATAAACTGAGCTAAATAGCTCTCGTTATAGTGTTCATCTATTATTATTAAATTTTAATAATTGTTATTACTACATAGCAGACAGAGACACCTATTTATAATCGTTGATAAAAAATAAAACTAATCACCTCATCATCATAACTGCTACTACAATAATCGGTTGAATTCGAAAATTCATCGAATTCCAGCTCTCCGATACATTTAACTTCTTTATAAGATTCCTGTACCTGTTGCCTTCTACTTACACTAACTTCCCTTAATATTCCGATACTCTGAGAAGTGGTTATTTTTTTCTCATCCATAATCTGAAAATAAAAAAATAATATAAAAATCAAGCAAAACAAAAAAAAAAAAAATTAAAATATAATGCGGCAAAAATAAAATAACAAAACCATGAAGATTAAAATAAAAATAAATAAGTTGAGAAAAGTAAAATAACTCAAAAAGTAAAATAATTTGAGAAAATAAATTAATTATTCCCAGGTTGTCACGTCGAGTTGAGTTACAACAAGTTTCAACGTTTCATTTGTCACCCTTTTAATATTCACAAAAATAAAAATAACTATGAGTTTTAGTATGGAAAAGAGAACCTCTAGAGTACTTTCTCCATGTTTCTACTGAAGCATAAAAATGTTTTTAAAATATCCAATAATTTCAATTAATGAAGAGTGTTTGAACAGGTATGAAGAACAATCAAAAGAAAAATATTATTGATATTAAGAGGTGCATAATGGTCAGCCATACCTATTACAATTAGAAACAATATTAATTTCACTTCTAATTAAATTCTAAATACGTTTTTACAAGTTTCTATTAATAGGAAATCACCTCAAGTCACACCAAGCTTGTAACTTCCTCTATGGATTCCTGATCACAATATATAAAAATAATTGGAAATAATCTGGAATCGAATAAATGGAAATAATAGTAAAAAATCGGTTATTGAAAATGTGAATACCAAATGTGATTTGCCCTGGATAATGCTCAACCTCTGTGTTTTCCCCCAATTAAGGGTTCCCACTTTAATAAGACTGGGTGAACCCTAGGAGGGTCTGTAGATCCCACATGGTTTATCCTGGATGTTACCAGATAATAATTTATTATCATCATCATTATCTTTTATGCTCGTATACCCCCTAAGCAGTGTGGGGAATAGCAGATAATAATATAAATAACATAATTATTACATCAGCCGCAGCTGAATTTGAACCTGGAATCTTCAGAATAGCAACACACTGAGCAACCCTGCTCTCACATGCATATATATAAAAGATATTTTATAATTATATCATATAATTATAGCTATATCAATAAACTCCTATTACTCACAAAATACAATAAAGTTTAAAAAATAAATATACTGTTTTATGGGAAGAAAACATTTTATATTTTTTCTGCTAAATGATTGCTACCATTCCACAGACACACAGCCACAGAGAGGGAGAGGATAACTATTTGAATTTCATAGACAAACAATTTTTTAAAAAATGAAATCAATTTTAACCCACCCAAACCTATTTTTTTTTATTGATAGGCTAACAAGTGGTGAAATGTTAAGTAATTTCAGCATTTGATAAGGTTCTATAGTACTAGAACCAACAAAAAACCAAATGTGTTAAACCAAAAAAAATTGACTACATTTTTTTTAACACAACAGGGAAGATACTACCTATAAGCAATGATAATTGTTTGTACATATTAATTCTAGTTAACTATATTACATGACTTATTACTTTTCATAAGTAATGGGCATAATAAATTATAGTGGATTATATGTAATTTAGATTTAAAAAACGAAAATATTAAATATTCGAACATACCAATATTTATTTTAATTCGGATACAGGAAGGATTACAATTTAATTTTAAATATTATAAATACGACTTTTTCCCGGCTAAGTGAAGAGGTCTCCATGTTGTGTAACATGGATAGGTTTGACTACTGATACTGACTTTGACTAGAAGGATTAGAAATTTTCCAAAATTTTATGAGTAAACATATTATTTTAGTTCTATCATAATAAAATAAATTACATAATTAAGGCATGTTTAATCATAAAAACAAAATGAAAATTATATTAATTTTCTAATACATTCATTTAATTTGATTTAGACAAAATAATAAAAATTAATAAATAAATTTTAAGGTAAAGTACTTTTCAAGATTGGTTGAAATTATATGACCAAGTAAGCCGGTTTCAGACGAAAGTGAAAGCGCATTTTCAAATTGGATTCTAATTCAAAACACCAAAGATTAATTTAAACATTCCTGAAAACGTATTATATTTATAAGCTATTAACGCACATATATAGTATACATTTTTCCTATCCTCTCTACTCTCCTTCCAAAAAATAATTATATAATAATAATAATAAAGTAAAATAATAAGAATTAGTAGTAGAAAATATAATCCGTGATAAAAATTGCTTGGAAAAACAGAAAAAATATTGAAATTGATGCTGCGTATTTTAAATTTCTTTTTATTTAATTGTAAATATGCCTCAAGAAAAAAAGAATAAATTCAATTAAGTAAAGAAAATGTAGATAAAAAAGACGGAACAAACTTACCTATTTATCACTAAAAAGTTTATAGGAATATTTATTTGTCAAAAAAAATCTTATATATAACATTTTAACTTCGTCCCCCGCAAAAATGAACTAAATAAAAATCTAATTTATTAATTAAATTAAATTTAAAAATGGACATTTTATAAATTAACGTGTAATCTGACAAGAGTTAGAAGACAATAATTGTAATTTAATGGCTATATATTCAATTAAATAATTTTTTTGAAAACATTTTAAAGTAAAAAAAGATTTGGTAATTATTCCGCAGGTTGTCGCTTCGAGTTGAGTCACAAGTTTTAACTTTTCATTCGTTTCCCTTTAAATATTTTCCGAAAATACAATTTATGAGTTTTGGTAAGAAAAAGAGAATGTAATTATTGAAAATGTTTATTCGGTAATCAGTTCATCCAGAAAAGAACGTTACAACAAACATATATCATCTTATGTTAGTTGAAACTTTTATTTCCTGATGAAATTATTACCGAAATCTACTTATTACCAATGATTACATTCTCTTTTCCTTGCTAAAGCTTGTATTTTTGGAAAATATTAAAAATGAAACGAATAAACAGTAAAGACTAGTAATAAATTAACTCGAAGCGACAACCTGCGGAACAGAAACCCTATTTTGCGACCTGGAAGCCCAGTGGTTTACTCATGCTTAGTGACTCATATATGGTCATTTGCGTCATCATGCTATAAATTAACATAAAGCCGTGTTACTAATTTTTTAATAAGTAAATATTAACAATTTAATATTTTTCAGTTAACTATAATTCATACTAACCATGGAAAATTAATTATTATTGGACTTTAAGATAATAAGTTGAAGTAGATGAAAATATAAAATAATCATTCAATAAATACAAAACAATATCATTATTATAAATATCCCGATGTGACAAATACATTTATTATAAATGAATATGGACAATATAAATAAAAACCAAAATTTCGAATTCGGGTTTCAATTTAAAATAAAATAAAAAATGTAATGGCTCATAAATTACTTTATTAAACTTGTATTGTACACATTAAGGAAGAACAAAAAAAAAAAATATATGGAATTTTGAGGAAAAAATGCTTCACGTTTTTCCTGTTATGTTTTTAAAATGTCGTCTAGTTTTTTTACTATTATTTTTATTAGTAGACTTTTTACTATCAGAATTAAAAATTATTTAATAAACCTAAAATACAAATATAAAAATAAAAATGTAATAACAAATAATTCACATTAATTAACTCCAAACGTACACAATAAGGAATAAACTAAATTAT